>JAQJVL010000008.1:5962131-6434475 GCA_035578905.1 Stictocephala bisonia
ACTGTAATTTCCTTTTACTGCTGGTGTTTCATAATATATTATGATTCATATTTAACCCTACAAATGCAAACAACTAAATGTTGGCAGCTATAAGTACGCACAATTTTTTACTTGTTACAAGTAATATAACTGTAATAATCTATGAACAAAAATTTTGAATCCACTAGTTATCAACCATAATTTAATTGGCTGAAAATGTAAAGTCGCATTCCTTCAATTATTGTTCAACTGTTTGGGTAACACTTTTGAAAAAATAAAAACTATTTATAATTTAACAATTTTTAGTTATGAAAATATTTTGATTATTGTATTATAGCACAAATATTAACAGATTATGAATCCTTAAAATACTAAATAAAAAATATTTTTTTATTATGTCTTGTTTTTGAGTGGAAGTTGAAATGTTACAATATTTTTTATTCATAAGAAAATCATAAAACAATATAACACTGTTAAGCCACATAGGGACCATGATTAACAGACAAGGGGACATGATTCGGTTGGCTTTAGGGACAACTAAATTCCGCTTGAAACTCTGACCGCGATCTACTCATACACAGACAGTTGACCCCTCCCCCTCCCCTGGGATGGGTGGGGAAGTCGTTTAAGCGAGATACTATAGGTGCGGGTGCTCTGTCTCTCTGTACGTGTGCGTAGCAATTGGATTGTACCATAACATGCGAGTAAAAGTACAACCAAAAGTTGAGTATATAAAGTTAGTCAATTTTGTAAATTGTGTGATATTAAAAAGCATAAGATGCCAAACATGACATGGTATTTCTTGTCATTATAAAATAAAAGCAAACATATAACATTAACTATTTTAAATCAAATTTACTAATTTGCAATTAAATTACGTAATTATAACTGATGCGCAAGACCAGTCCTGTGAGGGCCTGTTTTTTAAATTTTGGAATTGTTGGGAAAATAGGTTCTTAATTCTGTATGTATCCAGAAAGCCCAAATTCGCATCTTTGAGGTGATGTATTTATAATTATAAACATAATTTTAATGAAAGAACTACTGGGAGGCGTTTAATAGCTGATATAAAGTCATTGAAATAGAAAATTTTGACCAAACAGCCTTAATAACCTGGCTTTTTTATTAGCTTGGCTGCTGCCACAGTAGATTAAATAATTTTCTATTATTATATAAGTATAAAATTGGTCAATCAGTTTTATGGTTACATTAAATTAGGTTGATAATGGAAGTCTTTATAGTATTTCTTTTCTTGTTTTTACAATTCCTCCTCTTGCATTAAACGTTACCTTTGTGTCCTTTAACCTATTAATGAAAAACTCATATTTGATTGGTGTGGATAGATGATAATCGATTCCAAGTCAAAGGTGCATTTGTGTAAATAGATTAAGAAATATTTGAGCTTGCAAATTAATCAGTCTTTACTTTATCTTACAAATTTAGCTGGATGGGTTCACAGAGAAGAATATATTGTCAGCCCTAAATTAGTAAGTTTTGAGGTAATGTTGTATTTATTTTTGTTTAAGTGAATAATCAATTTCATTTTACTCAATTTTCTGTTAAAAACCAATTCTCTTCCAAACACAAGACATATCCATGGGTTTTGTTATTCATTTGACTCTTATTCGTCCAAACAAAAATTTAAAAATTTTATGAATAATTACAAACTAGTATAGAGTTACCTTACAATACTTGGCTTTCCCGCATGATAAACTGTTTATTTTTATTGAACCCCATAAGAATTGGTTATAAACTTCTCAATTTTCTTATATTGAACATGTTTTATCTTTTCTAGCAAAATATTACTGCTGTAACTTTCTAATTAACAGCATCATTTTCATCAGTATATAATAAATTAAGTATGTAATAATTTTGTAATAAATGTAAGCCAACATTACAAAATTAATCAATCTCTCAAAACATTACAATTTTTAACCTAAAAAAGTAATTTACTCATCAATCTTGAATCATTTGTTTACAAGTTTTAAAAATATATATTTAAATAAAATAATACATAAAATACTAAGCTGATTCATAAAAAGAAACCACGATTCACTCTTCTTCAAAATGATACCCAAACTAGTTTTACAGACACTATTCATAGTGTATAATAATTGTATACGAGTGTGGTCCGTAAATTAAGGTTTCAAATTTTTTGTAAGACATTAAACATTTTATTGCAAAAGCAAGTACAGATTCTTAAACCTTAAGACATATAGCTATTTTCCATGTAGTCAACGTCATGATCAATGCAATTTTGGTGTCGTTTCGGGAGCTGTTTCATATCTACATCATGCCAATCTCTCACCATGAAGGGTTGTCACATGAGAATTTTATTCTCTCAAGTACTGTTTAAAGTTGAGGAACAAAAATAGGAGTCACTGGGGACCGAATCAGGGCTGTATGAAGGAGTGGTTGACCCCTTAAACCACAGAAATCTAATCACAGACAATTTACACTTGGTGGGAATGTCAATGTTCTCTTCCTTCATTAACGGTTGCTAAGTCAAGACTGAGAATCGCAGAGGGATGGAGAATGGTCAGAATAGTGGTGGGGGAAGCAGGGAACACGTCACTGTTGTCAAGATTTACACTAGCTTGCTCTGTTACAACGGGAGCTCGTTGTAACCTTAATCTACGGATAACCCTGAAATTATTATGAAATATAACGTTAAGTTGCTGCAGGACCATTACACATTCAAAACTACCGAATGTGGACTCCCTCCACAAATCAGATCTAAAATGCAAGGAAAGTGGCTGATTTCAATTACAGATTTTGGGTTACAGGATTAAATTAAATGAATATGACAGCTAAACCTCTGTTAAATAAAACATTCTAAATATTTATGCTCCAAATACTTGCATAGCCCCTATATGCAAATACAAAAATAAATACACCACGTTACAGAAAATAAGTAAAATTCACAATTTAAAATCATAACTTCCAAATTTAAACTTTTTGATAATCAATAAAAAGAAATAAGTACATTCTTTTAAAATCAAATAAAACCATGTTATAAAGGTGCACACTATTAAACCAACTTTAAAATAAGCTGGATCATTTTTCAGACTGATAAAATATCAAAATTAGCACTAAAAAAGAAAAATATAACGTCTAAAATATATAAAGGAGATCTATTATAACAAAATTTTTTGATTTTGCTGTCAGTCGGAGTAGTAAAACACTCTCATTTCAGCAGACTTCTTTCCTGAAAGTAAACAAAACCATTAATTAAGCTATTTACTGTATACATTTGCTTGATTTTAACTCCTACATATTTAGTATGAGTGTTGTGTCCATGTTTTTCCTCTTGTGTATTTATCACTAGACTTATCTTCTGTTCTTGTGTTGTTGAATTATGATTTTCCTTAAGCCCCCTAATACATGAGGCAACTAGTTGCTCGGTTCGTCTGGATATATTGTTTAAATGAGCTCTTATTACACGGCTGAGCAGTTGCCGAGGCAGCAACTGTACGGGCAGCTCCGAGTGGCTTCGGCAACTGCAAAAGGATTCGCTATGAGCGTATTACACGAGGCGACTTGTTGTTCGCAGCTAGGATGTACACACGAACAGCTGAGATCTTCAGATGGTAATCATTATCACGGTAACTATAAGGTAGTAGGTAACACGATGAGGCTGCACAGTAGACTGTGACGCCACATGGGTGAATTCAGCTGGTTTAATTATTTTGCTAAATACTGATAACTAAATTTACCAATCACGTGGAAGCTTTCAGCAAAATAGTAAGCAAGTTATTTACCACTAATCAGCTGGAATTGTAACTATGGGAATTAGAACAGTATTTTTGTGTTTATTTGTTCTAATCTAACCTATAACTATGCTTTGTTTCAAGACCATTGTGTTATCTCCATTGTGAGTTCATAATACTGTACAAAAATGGATACTGACCAGTCAAGTCAGTATAATCATATCAAATAATGCAACAAAACATGGTTTGGACGTATAAAAATAGTCTAAGAATTTACTTTCATCTGCGCAAAAATCATTAAAAAGGGTGTAGTCTAACAAATTCTTTATCCAATCTAGCAGATAGAATTGGATGTACATGCATTCTTTTAACTTTACGTCTCTCTTTTTAATAAGTAACGCAAGTAAAAGCAGTTCCTCGTGTGAGGCTATCTTTATGACTGAAAACAAAACTACCTTGGCGTGGTGGGCCACCGATTGCCAGTTTCAAAATAGTTCTAGTTGCCTTGTGTAATAGGACTCTAAGATATTAATTTATCATTACTTTAATTTTAATTATCACTATTTCTATTATCACTATATTTAATTATATATAAAAGCATTTACCACTCATCACTATTTCTCAAAAATTATAAGTTCAATTGACTTGAAATGTTGTACATAGGTTTATTTTGGCCTCTAGAGGCTCACTAGAAAGGATTTTCCTCTCCAACCTCAGGACTTCACCCCACTAGCCTCCAAAATTCCCATGGTATTCTTCAGGAGCTACATTAATTGATTTATTTATTTTATTAACAGCTGTTAAATAAAAACAAATTGAATAAAATTAATTGTCCTAGGCTTTTAAAATTAAAAATAATTGAGTAATTGAGTAAATTATAAATAACATCAGCTCTTCTAAATTGGATATAAGTTGGATACAGTGTAAACTGAAATCTTGCTGCACATTTTGAACTCAATATTATGACCTGTGAAGCGGACAGGTACATGTATAATATTAATCTGGACACCATTCATTTACCGTACATGTTAATTGTACTTTTTTAATAATCATCTTTTCAATTAAATTCTCAGGTAAATTTGCCGATGTTTTACCTCTCCTATTGCACTAATGCAATTACTGTCGGCACAGAAATTGTGTGTACCAGAGTTAGTAGATTATTAACTAAAGCTAGGTTTACACTAGCATATAGCAATGGCGCCACTAAATCGTGCCAGTTTTAGTGTCATGAAACTAGAGGTTTACACACTAGAAATGGAATGTTCCAGCCATGCCACTGTCAATAAAGTTGTTTTATATGGAGTTGCACAAAAGATAATTTTGTAGTTCTTGTGTGATTACTTTTGAAATGTCTGATTATAATGAAAGTATTCAATCTGTGTTAGGAACAGTAATTGATGTGGGTAGTGAAGAGTTATTAGAAGAAGCATGTGACACAGTGAGGCGGATTAAACCAAGGTCCTGTTGGGGAAGGAAATGGATAACTAGAAGGATGCATTTATGTGCTTCAAAACTGTTAGAGCAACTTGCTATTGAAGATAATGAAATCTTCAAAAATCATCTAAAAATGTCAGAAGAAAAGTTGGAGGAGTTACTAAAACATTTCACCTTTAATTCCAAAGTCAAATACAAAGATGAGGTCACCTTTTCACTTAGCCCATCTTTTATTTCTTCCATGATACTGTACCAAACACAAAATATACCTATCAACACGTCTTGTCACTAGCACTGGCGAAGAGGTTTACACGACCACATGAAGTGACACGTCAGTACAGATATAGCATCAGTCATCCGCTACTGACGCCACTACTATAATAGGAACTTATATTATTGATGTCACCCCCAGTGGCGAGCCACTGCACCTCTCCACTAAATGTAGCATGTCATTTAAGGTTTACACAGCACATTTTTTTGCGCCACTAGGAAGCCAGTAAAAGTGATGCCACTGTTAGATGCTAGTGTAAACCTAACTTAAGGAACTAAGAGGCCTATGAAAAATATAATCACACTATTGTTTTCCTTGTTTAATTGTACTTGATGACATATGCATTTTAAAATGTCATTATAAGTTTTAATAATTTTTATTCTAGTTGGAACAGAAAATTACCGGAATTTTAACAACGAGGGTAATTTTTAAAGTAAAAACCGCTTTCAAATAGCGCAAGAGAAACTTTATTTATGGATATAAATGATATCACAATCTAAAATATGAAAATTTTTACTTTTCTATGTAGTCACCATTAACATTGACACATTTTTGAAGTCGTGGTAACAGCTTTTGGATCCCATCATCAAAGAACTTTCCCGCCTGACTGTTAAACCAGTTTGTAACTGTTTCTTTTAACATTTCATCATTTTCCAAGCGCTTTCCACCAAGAAATTCCTTAAGTTTTGGAAAAAGATGAAAATACGATGGTGCTAAGTCAGGACTGTATGGTGGATGATCCAGTATTTCCCAATGAAACTTGTCCAGTTGCGTTTGTGTCTTTGCCGCAACATGAAGCCGAGCGTTGTCGTGAAGCAGAATGACGCCGCTAGAGAGCAGGCCCTGCCGGCGGTTTTGAATAGCGCGCCTAAGCTTCAATAATGTTTTGCAATATCTTTTAGCATTTATTGTCATTCCTCGTGACAGAAAGTCAGAAGCTTTGCTTTGTGTTCTTGTGTCAACATTTTTGGCACCCATCTTGCACACATTTTTTTGTAATGCAGTTTGTCAGTAGCAATGTTGTAAACTAATGATCTTGAAACTTGGGGAAATTTCTGACTAAGTTCGTCAATAGTGAAGCGCTGATATTGACGAATTTCCTCATCAACTTCTTGTGCCAACTCTTCATTGATGACAGTAGGCCGTCCAGGTCGTTCTTCGTCATGAACACTTGTCCTTCCTTCATTAAAAAGCCTACACCATTTTTGCACATTTCCATCATTCATAACACCCTCACCGTAAACTTCAAGAAGCTGTCGGTGAATTTTCAGCAGGAGGAACAGTTTTTGCGTTTAAAAACCGAACAACTGAGCGTACTTCACAGTCGGCGTAACTATTGATTGACATTGCGACAAACAAAGCAGTATAACCACACAACCAGCATAGGCAGGGACGTGAAACGTAATGGCGGCGTTGACGGAGACAGGCCAGTAAGTGCTGGCCTTGAATGGACGTCACGTGACCGGATGCGCAAGCACGATGCACAATCGGTTTTTACTTTAAAAATTACCCTCGTAGTTTTTACTGTGATCAAATTTACACTTTTATTATTCAAAAACACACTAATTTATCACATTTATATATTAATATGTGGTTGACAGGAGTGTTTACTATAATTTTTATAAACTTCAGAATTTTAATTTACCAATAAAAATTTTTCATCAATTTACTGAAATGTTTCCTTGATTTCTAGAGGTCATAAAATCAATTATTTGGTCATTTTGATTTACAAATGACGCTTTATAATATGACGCTCGCTACTCCAACATACCCACTAGTCCGACGCACCTGCTAACTTGTATTCAGTCATTTTATAACAAAATATATTTCATTTTGACTTGTATTTTGTGTTTATTCATTCCCTTTTTACAGTTAAAAAAGTCCTGCATTGTATTTGCAATTTAACAACACAGCATACAGTACAGTACCTCGGAGCTTCATGTAATTTACATACAGTACACAGCATATATACTACATATAGCTTCTCTGTAATCCAGACACCTATCAATCTGCCTATCAAACTATTTTATTTTTGAAGTAAACACTATAAGTGAAGTTACTTTTCACTCAAGACTAATAGGATCCCAGAGCATGCCCTCTGGTAGAATCCCATATAAGGTATGGAATTGCTGTTTGGGGCAGGATCATCAGACAGTAAAAATAACAGAATCTACATTAAAAAAAGCCACATGAATTCTCGCTGAACTTGGACCTCAAGAGAGCGGCAGACAAGCCTTCAAAATCCTGGGGATCTTGACAACAACATTCTAGATGTTATTTTATATATTGATAAGATAAACCTGCAAACTAATAAAGACCAAGATATAATATACATATGTCATAAGACAAATATAATATAAGAAATTCCAAAACCCATATCGTTCCAGTAGATGGCACAACCCTATATGGAAAATATATCCTTCAATGGCTGGGAAAACTGTGAAGTCTTCTACCAACATCAATAAAGCAACTCAAAGAAATAGCCCTAACAAGAAAAGTACAAAGACAAGAAGACTTCCTTGTGAACAGACCAGTCTACACACTAGAAGAATTCATAAGTGAGAAGATGACCTGAGATGCAGTCATAAACATTAACATTATTTGTAGCCTAACTACATGTATTTGTGCTCATGAAACTATTGCTGTTCTATATGAATATTTAATAAAGAATTTGTCTTTTATCCATCATCTACCGTATCTTACCTTTCAATTGAACTAGATATCATAGTCATACCATATCAGTATCAAAATACCTTAACAAATACAAACATTTATAAACTAAGATGACTATTGCAGACAGTTGTGTCTCATTACAAACAACTACAATTAGAAACAAAAATAACAAATAAAATAATACAAATACCAAAATATCAACACAAATTATCAATCAACAATTCCCAAAAGCATTATTAGAAAATTAAAAGAAATTCAATTTATCCAATAGAGTAATTCTGCCGACTCCACAAGATACGGGAGAAGGTTTACAAACCAATACATTCACAGATGAACATCAATAACAAACTGAACACACGCAGCAACTGCTTTTAATTTTTCTACAATAAACAACAAAAAATGTATTCATACTTATCAATGGCCAAGTGCTATTTCCCCTTGGTTAGATATGGATGTTTCCAAAGTATCTACAATGGTCAGTTCAGATTGGTCTGATTCTGTATGAAGCGTTATCATCATTTTTTCATCCCCGGAAGAACTGTCATCCGCTGATGCTGACTGGGTTGATGTAGCAGCCTCCTGCAACAATTATTCACACTCTAAATAGGAAAAAACAACATAACTAATCAAAATCAAAATTTTATTTCAGAACATATTGTAAAATATTGAATAACTGCAATTGAAAATCTAGTACCAACACAAATTTACCAACACAAGAACATTTATTATTGCACTGACTGAAACATGATAGCGTATAAAGCCACAAAAGTATCAATACCACTGTTCATCTATGGGTGGGAGGGTGAACACATGTGCGGTGATGATGTCCCACCACCCACCTTTACACGTACAGTGTCATTGGTGATAATATATACACATATAAATGATATAAAGTATTTATATTGATAAGCTGGTCCCATGACAACACCACACAAATAATAGACAACTTGACAACAGCCCAACATACTTAAGGTTACATAAGTTGGAACACTAAAATAAAACCTTGAAAAAGGACACACAAATAAAGAGAGTGGTCAAGGATTGTAGACTTGACACGTAGTTTTTATTACAACTCTACTTATAATGTTCTTATCACAAGGGATAGAGCATCTACACCAAAAATAGAAAAATACTTTTCTTAAAGGTCTCAAAAGGCCTTCTTTATCAGATGAAGTTAGTTAGGGGTAAGAAGCTCTCTCTAACACTTAACCTGGAAACCAACGATTTAAAGGAGACTTCCGAACCACCACCAGTGACAAGGTGTACGGGTTACGTGCAAGAAATTGCACACCAGTCACCCATCAAAGAAACAGATAGCTACATTCAATATTAAATAAATTAAATTAAAATACTAGAGTCCTTAGTTTTATAGACTCATTTTCTGTTATTGCTACATATTTATAAAAAATTATATAATTTGTTGGTTAACTGGTGAGCAAGGAAGTAAAAAGACTGGGAAAAATTCCTTTGAGCTATTGTGGATCCTAAAATAATTATAAAAGATTTGAAAGTCCTCAACTCACTTCAAATCTTTTTATTTTTAACCTATATTTATACATAGGTAGATTTAGCAACTGTTTGATGGTGTTATTGACAATTCCCTATTGTTTGGCCCATGCTTAACTTTTGTGTATCACAGGCGAAACATTGGATGCTGTGGATATTATAGACAACATTTTCACAAATCTTAACAATTATCAATCAACAGATTATTAACAACACAATAGGCCAAGGATTTTGGTAAAAAAGGAGAGGAGGGCAGCACACCTTATAAAATGGTAAACTATAGACAGACACATACTCGTATACAACACAAAGAACAGACATTAGGTTATATTTGGGGGTCATTAATTAATTAAATGATTAATAGGGAAATAAGACAAAAATGAGTATATAAACAATATTGTACATAAAATCCTTTAACCTATGTAGTTAGACCAACACTATCAGCTATAGTTCAAGACTCCATAGCTCGTCAAATTTTGTTCGTACACAAATACTCAAAACTCATTAGTTAAGAGTATACACCAAAATTACCTTCTATTTTATAATTTTTAACCAAAGCTCTACTACCACAAATATAAAAATTGGCCCAATAATAAGAAAGATCAATAAAGGAATGTTTAAATTTAATACCTGTGCCATTTGAACTTGTTTCAAGTAAAAAGTGGTAGGAGAGGTATCTGATGCGATCCAGAGTTCTTTGGTGGGGGAGTTCAAGCCATGGTGTGCATCCTGAGTGAAAAAATGCAAAATAGGGAACATAAAACAAGCAAAAAATATAAAGCGATATCAACATAATAATAATAAGAAATTACAAACATAGGAGGAAAATAAGATTAAAAAAACATAAAAATATATTAGTGACAATATAGATATATATATTAAAATAATAAATCTACAGCTCACTACAATGCACAAATTGCAGTTACAACCATGCAGTTACAAATAGCTGCATTCAACATCACAAATAAATGTTCTTTTCTCAAAAAGCAAATAATTGTCCACAAGGGTGTACTGTCCGCTTGTAATCCTTTAATTCCTGAGTTTCACCATGTTTCAGATTGTGGCACATTTAGTTACCAATGTTTGTTTTTATGTTATAAAACATTAACAAATCTCCATATTTAGTCAGATGGTCAACCAGATAGTCTGTGCAGTCATCTATAGATATGTTGATGACAAAGCAAAATTTAAAGTGAAAAAATAAAAAATACAAGAATCACCAAATTCTCCATAGTTTATCAAAATAATTATGAAAAATAGCCAAAACTAAGCAATGGGTTCTTTGTCCTCTGCGACAATACCCATCACTCGTAAATTTGACACATAAGATATATGAAAATCTTGATCTTGCAATAGGCACTACACTGTCTCTAGTTATGAATACATTGGATGTATGGAAGTGAAAGTTTATCAACATTATTTTGTTGCTATTGTCTTTTGTTATCAAATAATCTTGCTCTGTCAATAAAACCTTGCTCCAAATCAGCCTGCTCCACGCAAGACACACACTGCTCGTCATTGTGTCTCGTCCTTTTAAAACAACAGGACAATAGGCAGAATTGGTGCAGTCAGACTCGTGTGTGTCTGATCTAAATATTACTCTGTGGCAGATATGACCAGGTGAATACATCACACATTGCAACTGCAGAGTCCCATTGAAATAGCTGACAATGTCAACATCTATTTCACCCAGATAGCAGACATCACAATAGAGCAAAACAAGTGAACAATAGAGTAAATTTATTTTTACTTGGCAGGACAGAGGAAGATTACCTACATACAGTTTCTTTGAATCCCTCTCACACAATCATTTTAACTGACAACTACAACTTGGATAGAGGTGCAAAGGTAATTCAGAATTTTAAAAACCAAATGATCTAGTGGTTTAGCTGATATTTCACCTTAAATGCAGATTTATAGACAACTATCATTGATTTAAAAAAGTAAATCATCGACAAGTGCTACCATAAGCCAGACTGAATCAATAATTCACAGCATTTATGAAAAAATGTATCAACTCTTTTCCTAGACTACAGCGATGCTTTCAATTATTCAGGACATGAGATGATCTTTGAAAAACTCACAACTCTGAGAAAAAGAGACAGAGAGAATATGTGATTCACAACCTACCCACCAAAAGGAAGAACTCAAGTTGTGGAGGTCCAAACTCAATAAGCCTCCAAATCTGGCCTTACACGCATATATATATATATATATATCAACTCTAAAACCTGTAACAAGAGGAGTCACTCAAGGACCCATGCTCAAGGCAATACTTTTTTTACAGTTCACTAATGACTTCCCAGCTTTTATTGAAAACCATAGTACCGGCTGTGTTAAGTATGCTGATGGATTTAAACAAGAGATGCATATTATTGAGAATGATTGAAGAGAGGAAAATATAAAAAGGCAAAAAAACCCTTGTTGAGCAAGTAGGCCGTGTTGAATGCAGAGAAAAGGAGACATTGGCTCCTTATGTAATGCGATAGTCCAATACGGTGATTCTGTATTGAAAAGGAGGGTATTCACCACACGTACGGTGGTGAATACCCTCCTGTCCACCCATACACATACAGTGATATTGAAAAATCTTATACCATTTATTTTAATACAAAATTCCTCAGCAGAAGAACTGTTTACCGTTTGAGAAGCGGAGAAGAGTATGTTTATTGAGATACATATGTTACTGGTTGGGTTGTTTTTTAATCTTCTGAGAACGCAACATCAAAGAGATTCCTCATTTCTGCTTGCTGGGCATGAATTGGTAAAATATAAATACAATAGATAATTTAAACTAAAGCAAGGCATTGACAAGCACAATATACATTAAACAACATAATGGTCAAGAACACTTACATTTTCACAAATATTAATAGCAGTAATAAGTACATGCAGGGCCAAATTAATTCAGTCACAAATGTATTAAAATATATCTTGAATGGAAGTAATTAAATTAAAATAATTTTAAAATTATTTAATTTCAATACCTCTCCGATAAAGAACTCAAACAAGAAAATTGTTTAATTTCATACTTACAAAAACAATCATCAGAGCTATTTGAAATAGCAGTATTAAAGAGAGATTGAGCTATTTCATTGTTTAGATGATTATATTTTTTTTTCCTTAAAGTAGCATAAAAGGAAGAAAGAAATATCCCTTGTATGATTTTAGGATGTACAGTTAAGATAAATAAAAAAGTACTTGAAGGCAATTAAGATTAAACCTCTAATTGTACAACTACAAATACTTGTAAGTGTGGTCAGTTTTTTCCGAGCCGTATTATTGTTTTTTATATTTGTAAAAATGGATGTAATAAAATCTTTATTATCAATTATGATTCTGCCCTTTACCATAATTTTGTATGATACATATTTTTGTTTGAATTAGCTTGAATAATAAATTGTTTACTTAAGAGATTTTTAAGTATCTCAATACTATAAAAAAAGTTGGATAATGGTAAACAATAATTGTGACATTAATAAGTTAATAAATTACAAAAGTTGTACGTATCTTGACAACAAATCTGGACTTTACCAAATCTGTTTTCATGAGTCTTCAATGATATTGAGAGTATAAATAATTTATTACTCCATTCCTTGGGTTTTTTTTTTAATGTAACTTTTAAAAAACCATAGTAAAAAAAGGAACTAACTATTCACTAAAATTACTATAATTGTACTAAATTATATCTATAACTGTACCGATTTGAAAAATATTCTGTAGAAAACAACTCATTTACTCACAATGATGCGTTGTTTCTGGTGTGTGCGGATGTGCTTGGAAAGGTGATCACTTCTCATGAACCTTTTGTTGCACTCCGGACACTGAAACCTCTTCTCTCCAGTGTGGGTCCTTCTGTGCCTCTGAACCGCAAAACAAATGTAGTAAACATCAGATACATGGACACAAAAAGCTCTTAATTTTTTTGGGACCTGACCAAACATTTATGAGTCTGAAACACATGTACCCAGATTTTTCCAAGTGGTGCAAAAAATTGTGCGTTCTAAATACATGTCTTCCTATACAGTGTCATTCATGCATATTATACAGAGTGTTTATAAAGTCCAGCACCTCAATTTCTCAACGATTATAGATAAAACAATCAAACTTGGTAAATCATTAATGTATCAATAAATTTACTTTTGGGAGTAACTATCATTATTCTGTCATATTAGGGGGATAGAAAATCAGGAGTTAGAAGAAAATCTTAAATGAAATTTTTAATCACCTTTCAATTATGTTAAACTTTCATTCATTAACTTTATAGAAAATAATTTGGAATTTTGGGCAGCTAAAGAAATTCATAACCAAGACTTTCAATCATAATCCAGACAGTTTAATTACTCCTATTAACATTATCTAGTTCAATTGATTTCAGTACGACTAGATAAACATGATGAAATATGAATAACTTTTATTAACCTTAGTGTATTAGGAAAGATAGGACACCAGCAAACTTGCTTGAGAAGACAAATCCACAGACACCTTGCAGTAGAGAACACATAGAGAAATCACATTATATTACAAAAAAGTTCATTTTCAGTGAGTAGAGTGAGTCTACATCTCTACTCGCCTGAGGAATGTGTCAGAGGCACTGAACATTTGTGTAATGTAATGTGATGTGATTTCTCTTTATGAGTTAGTTCTCTACTGCAAGGTGTTAGTGGCCTTGCCATCTTTGGTAAGTTTGCTGATGCCCTATCTCTCTTAATACACTAATTACCAGCCCTTCAACCTAATCTGATATTATTAACTTATATTTATTTCCAAGTCAACCTGAGCAAACAATAAACGTAAACAAAAACCTACACATACACAGCAACCTACACAAAAAAATCTGATAACAAAGGTACATTTTTGACATGATATTTTCAATTCCAACTAAATTAAAATTGAAAAAAAAAATGAATTGATGTATATCCCTAAACACATTTACTATAAAAAATATACTTAGAATGTTAATGTACGATTCAATATTAATTTAGCAGGAAAATATTAAGCAGCAGTGCTTGGTCTTTTTAACATCTTCCACAACCGCGGTGAACTGCCCCCATGTCCTTTGCCCCCCTGTCCTTTTCCACAAGTACATGAACAGCAGTGGCTGGTCCTCAAAGGCTTAATTACTGCCTTGGAAGACCAAACATGCAGTTTTTAGATGCTATAAAAGCTGTATTTTCATTTAAAATATTGGGATTTAGACATTTCTTACTAGTTTTTAATTTAAAATGTTTCATAGCATGACAAAAATTTGAACAATTCAAACTTTTGATAGAATTTACTGGATTATAATCTATTATTTACATCTAGAATACATTTGAGGTATTCTTAACGCTAGATCTGATTTTCAAAGCTCTGACCTGATTCACACACATATAAACATGAACATACTGTAAATGTACGCTACAAGTAAATTCATGTCCAAACGTACAAATCAGGTACATAATTGTGGATCTAGGGCCTGGTCACTAAATGAAATTGGCTATTGGTAAACAACTAATTGTTTCAAATCAAACCATTTACTGTCAGGACACACAAACGTATATAACGTCAATGTTAAGATGGACTACATAGACATTGGGTTAAAACATGAATAAAAACAGTAAAAGAGCTTATTTTAATAAAAATACACAATGAATTTAGGACACTGCCTTACTGAAGTCTACTAATTTAACTTTACACTATATAGTTAACTACTCTTACTATAGTTTACTCTCATTCCATTATTACTGTATACTATCTAAGCTATTGTAATTTAGGACACTGCCTTACTGAAGTCTACTAATTTAACTTTACACTATATAGTTTACTACTCTTACTATAGTTTACCCTCATTCCATTATTACTGTATACTATCTAAGCTATTGTAATTTAGGACACTGCCTTACTGAAGTCTACTAATTTAACTTTACACTATATAGTTTACTACTCTTACTATAGTTTACCCTCATTCCATTATTACTGTATACTATCTAAGCTATTGTAATTTAGGACACTGCCTTACTGAAGTCTACTAATTTAACTTTACACTATATACGGTAGTTTACTACTCTTACTATAGTTTACTCTCATTCCATTATTACTGTATACTATCTAAGCTATTGTAATTTAGGACACTGCCTTACTGAAGTCTACTAATTTAACTTTACACTATATAGTTTACTACTCTTACTATAGTTACTCTCATTACTATAGTTTACTGTATACTATCTAAGCTATTGTAATTTAGGACACTGCCTTACTGAAGTCTACTAATTTAACTTTACACTATATAGTTTACTACTCTTACTATAGTTTACTCTCATTCCATTATTACTGTATACTATCTAAGCTATTGTAATTTAGGACACTGCCTTACTGAAGTCTACTAATTTAACTTTACACTATATACGGTAGTTTACTACTCTTACTATAGTTTACTCTCATTCCATTATTACTGTATACTATCTAAGCTATTGTAATTTAGGACACTGCCTTACTGAAGTCTACTAATTTAACTTTACACTATATACGGTAGTTTACTACTCTTACTATAGTTTACTCTCATTCCATTATTACTGTATACTATCTAAGCTATTGTAATTTAGGACACTGCCTTACTGAAGTCTACTAATTTAACTTTACACTATATACGGTAGTTTACTACTCTTACTATAGTTTACTCTCATTCCATTATTACTGTATACTATCTAAGCTATTGTAATTTAGGACACTGCCTTACTGAAGTCTCCTAATTTAACTTTACACTATATAGTTAACTACTCTTACTATAGTTTACTCTCATTCCATTATTACTGTATACTATCTAAGCTATTGTAATTTAGGACACTGCCTTACTGAAGTCTACTAATTTAACTTTACACTATATAGTTTACTACTCTTACTATAGTTTACCCTCATTCCATTATTACTGTATACTATCTAAGCTATTGTAATTTAGGACACTGCCTTACTGAAGTCTACTAATTTAACTTTACACTATATAGTTTACTACTCTTACTATAGTTTACTCTCATTCCATTATTACTGTATACTATCTAAGCTATTGTAATTTAGGACACTGCCTTACTGAAGTCTACTAATTTAACTTTACACTATATAGTTAACTACTCTTACTATAGTTTACTCTCATTCCATTATTACTGTATACTATCTAAGCTATTGTAATTTAGGACACTGCCTTACTGAAGTCTACTAATTTAACTTTACACTATATAGTTTACTACTCTTACTATGGTTTACTCTCATTCCATTATTACTGTATACTATCTAAGCTATTGTAATTTAGGACACTGCCTTACTGAAGTCTACTAATTTAACTTTACACTATATAGTTAACTACTCTTACTATAGTTTAACCTCATTCCATTATTACTGTATACTATCTAAGCTATTGTAATTAAGGACACTGCCTTACTGAAGTCTACTAATTTAACTTTACACTATATAGTTTACTACTCTTACTATGGTTTACTCTCATTCCATTATTACTGTATACTATCTAAGCTATTGTAATTTAGGACACTGCCTTACTGAAGTCTACTAATTTAACTTTACACTATATAGTTAACTACTCTTACTATAGTTTACTCTCATTCCATTATTACTGTATACTATCTAAGCTATTGTAATTTAGGACACTGCCTTACTGAAGTCTACTAATTTAACTTTACACTATATAGTTTACTACTCTTACTATAGTTTACTCTCATTCCATTATTACTGTATACTATCTAAGCTATTGTAATTTAGGACACTGCCTTACTGAAGTCTACTAATTTAACTTTACACTATATACGGTAGTTTACTACTCTTACTATAGTTTACTCTCATTCCATTATTACTGTATACTATCTAAGCTATTGTAATTTAGGACACTGCCTTACTGAAGTCTACTAATTTAACTTTACACTATATACGGTAGTTTACTACTCTTACTATAGTTTACTCTCATTCCATTATTACTGTATACTATCTAAGCTATTGTAATTTAGGACACTACCTTACTGAAGTCTACTAATTTAACTTTACACTATATAGTTTACTACTCTTACTATAGTTTACTCTCATTCCATTATTACTGTATACTATCTAAGCTATTGTAATTTAGGACACTACCTTACTGAAGTCTACTAATTTAACTTTACACTATATAGTTTACTACTCTTACTATAGTTTACTCTCATTCCATTATTACTGTATACTATCTAAGCTATTGTAATTTAGGACACTACCTTACTGAAGTCTACTAATTTAACTTTACACTATATAGTTTACTACTCTTACTATAGTTTACTCTCATTCCACTATTACTGTATACTCTCTAAGCTATTGTAATTTAGGACACTGCCTTACTGAAGTCTACTAATTTAACTTTACACTATATAGTTTACTACTCTTACTATAGTTTACTCTCATTCCATTATTACTGTATACTATCTAAGCTATTGTAATTTAGGACACTGCCTTACTGAAGTCTACTAATTTAACTTTACACTATATAGTTAACTACTCTTACTATAGTTTACTCTCATTCCATTATTACTGTATACTATCTAAGCTATTGTAATTTAGGACACTGCCTTACTGAAGTCTACTAATTTAACTTTACACTATATAGTTTACTACTCTTACTATAGTTTACTCTCATTCCATTATTACTGTATACTATCTAAGCTATTGTAATTTAGGACACTGCCTTACTGAAGTCTACTAATTTAACTTTACACTATATAGTTTACTACTCTTACTATAGTTTACTCTTATTCCATTATTACTGTATACTATCTAAGCTATTGTAATTTAGGACACTGCCTTACTGAAGTCTACTAATTTAACTTTACACTATATAGTTTACTACTCTTACTATAGTTTACTCTCATTCCATTATTACTGTATACTATCTAAGCTATTGTAATTTAGGACACTGCCTTACTGAAGTCTACTAATTTAACTTTACACTATATAGTTTACTACTCTTACTATAGTTTACTCTCATTCCATTATTACTGTATACTATCTAAGCTATTGTAATTTAGGACACTGCCTTACTGAAGTCTACTAATTTAACTTTACACTATATACGGTAGTTTACTACTCTTACTATAGTTTACTCTCATTCCATTATTACTGTATACTATCTAAGCTATTGTAATTTAGGACACTGCCTTACTGAAGTCTACTAATTTAACTTTACACTATATAGTTTACTACTCTTACTATAGTTTACTCTCATTCCATTATTACTGTATACTATCTAAGCTATTGTAATTTAGGACACTGCCTTACTGAAGTCTACTAATTTAACTTTACACTATATACGGTAGTTTACTACTCTTACTATAGTTTACTCTCATTCCATTATTACTGTATACTATCTAAGCTATTGTAATTTAGGACACTGCCTTACTGAAGTCTACTAATTTAACTTTACACTATATAGTTTACTACTCTTACTATAGTTTACTCTCATTCCATTATTACTGTATACTATCTAAGCTATTGTAATTTAGGACACTGCCTTACTGAAGTCTACTAATTTAACTTTACACTATATAGTTTACTACTCTTACTATAGTTTACTCTCATTCCATTATTACTGTATACTATCTAAGCTATTGTAATTTAGGACACTGCCTTACTGAAGTCTACTAATTTAACTTTACACTATATAGTTTACTACTCTTACTATAGTTTACTCTCATTCCATTATTACTGTATACTATCTAAGCTATTGTAATTTAGGACACTGCCTTTCATACTTGGGAAAGTTAATGATTTTTTTAAACTGAATAAAGTTAAAGTTAATACTCTAAAAAAGTAATTAATTGAAGTTAAAAGTTAGAATAAATTGAAACTAACTGATTAAAGTTAAAGTATTAGAAAATTAACTAAAGTTTAAAGTTAAAAGTTAGTTTTGTTACAGTAAAATATACAAACAAATACTTAACCTGTATTATCTTTTATTAGTTATAATATCTTAGTTAAATAGGCCTATTTATAGTACATTATCATACAATACTATTAATTAGACTATAGCAATTTCTACAGTAGCCTAAGTTTTGTTATATAACTGTCCGAAATCTTAAAAATTAAATATTTAATTTAATTTCTAAAATTATTAACAAAAACTTACATAAGTCTTTGAAATTAAAGTTTTACATTTTTAAGCTATACTTTAAAAAATCAATAACTATCTTATAGGAAATTCACGATAGCAAAACATTTTTTTTAATTGAAGCAGATAATAAGAAAGGCCAAATAATATCGGGACATGTTGACTCCAGGTGATTTTTATCAGGCTGGAGATAATAAGGAAGGGTCACTGATAAGAAAGTATGGGGATTAGCGGTAAACAAAAACTGAACAAAATATACTCACTCTATAAGTGAGTGAAAGCAGATCTATTCATACTATTTTCGATAAGCAATTACGTTTATTAGATGTTTAAGAATTTGCCGTTCTGAGTGCATGTTATATTCTTACTGAAATAAGTTTATTAAAAATTATGAAAACTATCTAAATCATTAAAAAATACTAAACTAATTACCATTGATAATATTATTAATATTAAAGATAGTATTGTCATTATCTTTTCTTTTTGACGGTGCCAATAGCAAAATAATGAAAACAGAACGAAATATAGCAATTGTTACTTGAAATATGTTCTGCAATCTTGAAGATAGTTTATTCTGTTGCGTGGTATCATATAATGGATTGATTTTACCTAGTAAGCCTAATTTAAAATGAAGTTTGAGGAAATGTTGGTTTGATTAACCATTTAAATGGTTTTCCCGACTACTTTTGAACAAGACAATTTAGATATGTAATGATCAATTAATCAAGTATTGACAAAATTAACGTCAAAATGCAACTGACTTTCCTAATTAACTATACAGATAGATGGGTAAACAGGTAAAATTACAGTATTAGAGTTTATGAAAGATAAACAAGCTTAGGCTCAACACGTTGATTTAAAACAAGATAACTAAATGACTATCTCAAATTTATCCCTAAACATAAACTAGTTAAGTGAAATGATCACCTCAGGGACACAAGTCAATCCCACAACAATGGTATGCTCGTTTGGTCCGCCTTTTTTTATTTATAAGGCAGTAAAATGTGAGTAAAGGGGAGGGGGTGCGTCTTCAAAACAGTGACCTTGCTTGTCGGTGACAATTGGGGGATGAGGAAACCAATCGGTCTTTGACCTGAGTTTTAGATAATTTCTCCCCAGTCCACATTCCTCGGACCAAATGGCACCTTTTATCACATTTGAAAAACTAACTGAGTTACTTTAACCGTTAGCCAAATTTTCAACTAGTTAAAGTTAGAAGTTAAACATTACCAAAACTAACGAATAAGTTAAAAAGTTAATAGAAAAAGTAACGATTATATTTAATCGTTAATTATTTTTAATCGTTAATCCCAAGTATGGCCTTACTGAAGTCTACTAATTTAACTTTACACTATATAGTTTACTACTCTTACTATAGTTTACTCTCATTCCATTATTACTGTATACTATCTAAGCTATTGTAATTTAGGACACTGCCTTACTGAAGGTATAACAGGTGCATTTATACCTGAAGTTCATCAGATCGAGTGAAGCGCTTGCCACAAAATGACCAGGAGCAGATGAAAGGTCTCTCACCAGTATGCCACCTCAGATGTGCCCGTAAATGTGATGTCTTGCCGTAGATCTTGTTACAACCAGGAATGTGGCAGATGTGAAGCTTCTTTCGGTCACTGTTCCTGTTTGTGACAACAATTTCGACTATGATTTGTGATCTATTGTTTGAAATGAAGCTATCAGAACACAATAAGTTTTAATCTAGCTACATAACTGCACACTAATTGTTAAAAAGAGTACTGATGGGAAATCTGTTGACTTTTGTACAACTTAATACATTTTTTATTATTTCTTTTACCGGGGCAGGGGCTAATTTTCAAAAAAAAGCGTCCCACCCCCACACACACCCTTCCATTGAAGGTCACCCGACTTCCCACCACCAACCGACCTCGCTACCAATTCAAGAACAACATGCATGTGCAGAGGAAGTAGTGAAAATATCGTGGTGAAGTGTTACTGTACGAACTGTATATAATGTAAATATTTATCTTACAAAGTCTTAGTTTTTATTACCACTTAGGAATCCACACTAGTGGTAAAATGTGCATATCATTCCAGAAAACCCTGCAGGATCTAGAGGCATCACCAAAGATAATTAATACATTTATTGTGTCATTTTTAATATTTATTTATTCTTAAGACGCCAATCGTCAAGATATGGGCGAATATGGATTTCGAATGAGTGTAGATGAACGAGTATTGTCATTTTTACTATCTGAGTTCGACTTAGCTCGAAAGGACTATTTATTAACAGCCCAATAGCCAGGGCAAAATAGTAAAGTTAATAAATATAAGTCAATAAACTTAATAGTTTATTCACAATGAACAATCTAACAGTAAATTTTATTTAGATTCAATTAATCAATATTATGAATTAGTAAACTAACTCCATTAAAAATCACAAATCGCTCTGTCTCGTTCTTCTCATTCGTTAAAATTATAAATGTTTAAGTGCAAGGTGTCCACGTTTACTACAGTTTGCAGTGCACATCTTCAGGGCAGATGAAATATTATTCAATCCTAAAAGTGGCAATTACAGAGGCTAAAAGTAGCCTGAGTAGTAAAATAAGGATCTTAACTTTAGTCTCCGTTATTGCTAATTCAAGGATTGAATAGCGAAGTGTCTTTCATCAGTCCTGAAGATTATGTGCTTTAATATGCACAAAACGTCCACACTTTGAACAAAATGTACTTAGTTCTACAATATGGTTCAACAGGGATTACACTGATATAAAGTTTTAGTATATTAGAGAGATAGGACATCAGCAAACTTACCTTAAAAGACAAGTTCACTAACATCAGAGTAGTAGTCACAAACACAAAATCTCACAAATTTTCAAAGTGTTGAAAATTTGTGAGATTTTGTGTATTTTGTGTTTGTGACTACTACTCTGATGTTAGTGAACTTGTCTTTTAAGGTAAGTTTGCTGATGTCCTATCTCTCTAATATACTAATTCCTGGCCTAGTGCCCTTTAACCTAACCTAAAACTGATATAAAGTTTGTGACCTTGGAAGCCTCCACTTATTGCTAACATACAAGCCTCCACTATTGGACATACAAGTGAATTCCATACCTATTTGTAAAGTGCACATTTAGAAATCACTCACAAAAATAACATTAACTTTTAAATTATTTGATTTATAAGAATCATTTAAATATGATATTTCTATGAGAAAAAAATCATTAAACTTAAAATAAAACATAAAATAAAATACATTTACTGACAAAAGCCTTACTAATGTTTTGTGCTCTTACGCATGAAAGCTGAGAATAACATAAATTAAAAAATGTAATTCAATAATTTCTTAAATTCTTTGTGTTCTTGATTTTATAATGACGTAACTTTCAGTTTTACTCTGTCCTACAAAGTAAATATAAAATTTTTATCACAAGTTATAGCAATATGTCTATCACCTTTCTCCACCTTCACTACAGTTAGGACACGTGCAAGCGACACGGCGAGTTCGAGGTTTGTCATCACCAGAGTCATCATCCACTCCCCAATCTCCAACAGGGGGAGGGGAGGAGGCTACAGGAGCAGTGTTGGGAGGAATTACCACTTGCCATCGGCTCTCTCCACCCTCCTGGGTCACTTGAGTGCCTGCACTACCTGTGCATTTGCATCATTAATCAAATGAAAAGAGGATCATACATTTTTATGTATCATGTTAATCTATTGCTAAGCTTATTACACATTTGAGGATCTAATGAGAGGAAATTTATTATTTATGCGAATACTTAACAGAAATCACCAATTTCTACAACTGTGTGTAAGGTTGTCTTTCATTGATTGAGTGGAAAATTAATGAATCCAAAGGTACAAACTAACAATATCACAAACCAAGATCATTTTTGTTTCAGAATGAATATAATATTTGGCAGTGTTTTCATACAGAAAAAGTCTGAATTTGAACTGTGTTTTATAATGTTTTTGGTACATATGATATCATTATGACAATTCAACTAATGTTGGGTAATGTCTAAAATTGAAAAGAGTAATCTACATAATAATAACAACTAATTTATAAATTCACTCTGTCTGTCTTTCTTTACAATAACCTAAATAAGAACAATTTTCAAACAGTAAGAATTTGACTTATATAAAAATCATCTAGGTCCTTTTTAATGTTTCATTTATTGGCAGATCTGTTGGGAAAAATCACAAATTTTAAGTCTGATAATAGCTGCAACAAGATTTTATTCCCTAATGATTTTTTTATATTGACTTACTGCTTTTTTCCTAACTTGATTGCCAGTTGTTAGTGCATTAAAAATTAAAATATGGAATATAAAAGTACAAAGAACTATTTCATTGGTCTAATAGATGTTGTACATGATTAACTATCATACAGATAGGATTTGCCATGTTTCAGAAACAGAAATGTTAACTACAATCTATTAATCACAATAAATGTAAATTGTTATTAAACACGCCAATCATTAATTCAGTGAACTATTATTACTTTCAAAACACAAATAACAATGAAAAAGAAACATATAATAGCTACTTACCGATGATCTGTACACTAGGTGGCAAGCTGTGTACTGCAGTTAGCTGTGGTTGCTGTGACTGTGGAGTCATCTGGAGGGCACTGGAGGGAACAAGCTGCACATTCCCCAGGCCTGGCACATTAATTGTCTGCAATCCCTGCAGACTAGGTAACTGCTTGGAAAAAAAGAAAAGATCGTTAGAAAACACATCTTGAATTCATTAACATATTTCATAAATACAAATTTATTTGTCATGTTGTTTTTAGACCACGTAATTGCACACGATATTCTTAACAACAGTTTACACAGCTGCTACTCTTAACCCTTTGAGGACAGAATGACTATATTTCGTCATTTAAGATTTTTCTATTGAGGATCAAATGACGAAATATGGTCATTGCTAAATTTTATGTTGAGGACCGAATTACGATATCCCATCATTAGAATTTTATTACATATAAGATCCAATTTACCATTTATGCTAACTTGTACGTCTTTAGGATGATACGCAGACATTCAAAAATGTTTTTTTGACGTCTGGAACCAGCTGTTGGAATATAACGTCAATGAAAAGAACTGACAATAATAGACAGAGAGTTAATTTTAACTGACGAATCTGGCAGTATTAACAAAATATTTCATGTTAAAATCTTTTAATTTTCAATCTGATTGTTATAATTTTTTTCTGTATTTGTAAGTGATTAAGTTTAGACTTCCATAACAGTTTCCCACTCGTAAAATATTTTTTGTTAACAAGCTGTAAGCATACAAAAAAGATAAATAAATTTATAAATCAAAATAAACTTTTCTTGACAAAAAATAAATATTTCAAAATTATGAGATGAATTTTAGGACATTTATTCTGATAAAATACTCAATTACATACATTCTGGTCAAAGAAGTACCCTTGTATCTTTATTAGAACATATTTTATAAATAAATATATAAAGACTTGTGTATATCAAAATTTTCAGCCTAAGTATTTTACATGTCACACTTAAAAAGTGAGGAAAATAAATAGTTAGCACATTATTATTTTTTTTCCTCAAAGGGTTAATGTACATCCTTGGAGCACATAATTTAATCAAGAAAGGTTTAGAATAGAGAATTGTTACATTGTATCATTGATTTTACTATATAAAGAGATACTCCATCCATATGGGAGAGTTGTGGCGAGGCCCCAAAACTGTTTTGAGGCCCCACACTGCGCTGCGCATAGCCCTATTTCCTCTCTCTCTCTCGCACGCTCTTCCGTCTCTCTCTCTCTCTCTCTCTCTCACTTCCCTCCTTTTAACCCACTCTCCCATTCTCCAGACAGCCGCCCCGCCCTCTCCTTCCTCAGGTCCCACACACAAACAACATCCTGCTTAGATAATTGTTTACGTTATTCCATATGGCCGACGTTTATCCGGGTTCTCAGTTTTTATATTTGCTTGCATTTCTTTCGAATAATAAAGAATACTGTGTTGATACTATTACAGTAAAACTCAGTGTGACATTCATATTGAATAAAGAAATATTTATAACTGAAAAAATTAAAACACCATATTGATTTATATGATTAACACAACGTGTATTTGTAAATAGACACACTTGAATAGACCGCTAACTTATCGGCAATGCTTGCGATAATTACTGCTGATTTAAGTAAACATTTTCATATTATATAGCCCATCTGAAAAATCTTTATTTATTGCATTTTAACCATCGCTTAAGTGATTAAATCGACTGTTGTACTCAATCATTAGTTTTTCATATGCGGTAATTGATTAAAAAATAAATTGTTTTCAAATCCAATCAATGACTCTCCTTTCAATTATGAAATTAATCTGCAAATATTCCAGGAATATATAATAGCCTATAGTGAAATACTAAAAAATGTGACATTATTTATTTCTTTGACAAAATAAATATTGAAATAGGCCTATGATATTTATATAGAATAATACTGGAAAAAATATAAAACCCAAATGAGATTCAAATTGCATGATAGGGTTAGAACAAATCATAACAAAACCACTAATTTACTTCTATACAAGATAAAAATAGCTTTCATCTTATGGCCTGATTCAGACAATCTGTGTATAGGCATTTAATTTAAAATAGCATTATTTTTAATTTTATTATATACATATGTTTTATTATTACTATCTGTAACATTAACATATTATTTGGTTCCAAGTAATTGCATGATTGTTTGTAAAATATTTCATTGTTTGGTGAATGGTCAGTTTTTATTTTTTTTTCGGAATCATGAAGAGTTGTGACTCTATTATTACTTCTTGAGAAAAACAATCTCAATGTCAATTGCAATTGGTTAGGAAATATTGTCGCGATATAATATAACTAGACTACTGATTATTTAGATTCAATTTTCATTATTTTAATAAGGTTGTGAAATTATTGTAAATTTTGTTTATGTCCCCCTTTGAAAAATACCGATTTATAACATTGATTGAATCAGACCATTGTAAAACGTATGTTTAAGGCGAATATAATTAAAGTTAACACATCTGTTTTTCATACTACTGTATTATTTTACTAGATGTGAAAGTATGGATAAACTGCAATTTATTTATATTTTCAATTTCTCTGGAAAAGACACTCTGGAATTACACTGGTAACACTTCACAAGTAGCGTGACCAGCAATAACATAAGAAATAACTAATTTTAAGTAACCACAGTCTAAATAATAACAAAATTAACTATAGCCGCACTCTGTGGTGTTTTTAATTATAACAATTCGAATATGACTTATTTACACAACTGAGAATGAACAGAACAAACAATGCCAAGAACTAACAAAACAATATAAACAAATAACTATTACAAATAAACAATAATATAGTTAAAAAATAATATGTAAATTAAGGTTTTGCGCATATTTTGAACTGTAATAGTATGGTTTCAAATTGAAACAATTATATATATCGTATTAATGATAAGCATACACTTTCAAATTAGATAAATTAGTCCTAAGTAGAAGAACAGGGACCTTTTTTTAACCCTCGAGCGGGCGCTTGCGGAGTTTTCCTCCGCACGTTTAGTTTTTGTTAAAATAAATATGCACAATTGGTGTCGGCATTCGTGTCCGCCTACGTACCTCACGAGCCTCATTCCGGGAATCCCCCAAAGCTATTTTTACCCCCTTGGTTCCTTGTCAGTTACAATTCAGTGACGCAGTGTCAGTTTGCGGAGGTTTTCTCCGCGTGCGCCCTATCGCGTAAGTGGTTAGTGCGCACGCGATGTTATTTATATTCATAACACGTCAAATTGGCCAAACTATGTGTATATTTATACATATACCAAAATATATGTGTGTTTTTATTTATTATTTAATTTATAATTATTATTAAATATATTTTGTTTGCATAGATGTATAATTGCATTATTGCGGAGCAAAACTCCGCATGCGCCCTCTCACATAACACCAACAGTGATACCCTCTTTATACTGGAAAATTACTTAATTTGTTTAATTAAAATATTAATTATATTTAGTTGAACAATTAATGTTATTAACAATGACATTTGGTTCCTAATAAAGTTTTTCAATATTTAAATAAAATATTGCGTTATAACCAGAGGTAAAATGGGTAAAATTTGTGCAATTTAGTGTTGCGGAATAAAACTCTGCATGCGCCCGCTCCCGTTTTATAAGTGAAGCGCCCGCTCGAGGGTTAATAACCAAACACTTCAACTCTAGAACTGTGGGGAGTAATATAGGCTATACATGTTTAAAAATTATTGTAATTGAATAGTAACATTTAAATGAATGACAAACATACTTATATTAAACATCTGCGGTTAAAAAGATGACTAAAAGTCAAACAACTTATATTATTTACACTTATTTAGCTACACATTAGATTAATTAGGATATAGTATTACGGTGATAACTTAAATCACTAATGAGAGTTAGAAGAGGGTCCAATAACAAAACGTGCGTGCGAGCTGTACTTAAAACGTTACAGGAAAAACAAAGGATATGCGATGATTGTTAGTCTAGTACCGTACACCAAAATAATAAATATTAATAAAAATATTTCCATTTTATTGGTTGTTTTTTTTATCAAACTCAAGCCCAAAATCAATTCAGAAAATATTTTCTCTTTATATCCATCTCTTTATATCAAATAAAAAGAAAAAAATGCCTGGTATGGACTAAAATAGGTTTACTTTACCTTCCGTCAAACAGTTCACAGCGTGTGATGGTGATAACAACTACGTTTCGCCGTGAATACGGACGGCATCTTCAGGTTAAAGAAAACAAATAAGTCCAAGTGGGACGCGTCACAAATTAATTAAAACTTAACAAACACACTTCACACACGAGGAAAACAACGAATATTAAAACTTTCGGTAGGCCTACCACACACATTTCACTGTCCACGGCGTTACCCGGAAGCAGATTTTAATATTGTGGTATTTATGACAAATAGTTCAATTTACTTTTAAACAAAAGGAATATTCATTTATAGTTAAAAATACAACAATAATTATACAATGCAATATTGACAAGAAGCTTTAATTACTTGATAAAAAATGAATAATGATTTCAATAATATAAAGGGTTAATTCTAGTATTAAATGTGAACTATATGACAGATGATAAGTTAATGAATAATTAAATTGTTATAAATTATTTCTGATACTTCTAATAACGCATCCTCAGATGACTTTCCTTTGATAAAACCGAATTGACGTGGATTAAGAAAATTTAACTTAGATAAATAACTATGGAGTCTTTTAATCATTGTTTTTTTCAAAACCCTTAGAGAATACAGATAACAAGCTGATAGTTATTATGTTATCTAGTTTATAGAGTTATTGTCCTTCAAAATAGGTACCACTGAACTTAACTTCAGGCTCTCAGGAAAAATGCCTTTGATAAAACTACTGTTTATTAAGTGAACTGGTTATCTCATCAATTATATTTTTCAGTAAATGTACATTAATTTGGTCAGAGCCAGTTAATTTTTTATTTTTTAAAAGCTTAACAATACTCTTAATTTCATCTAAATCTGTTGGAGTTATAAAGAATGAATGTTGATAGTAAGTACCGGTACGTAAAGGTGGAAGGGTATTGTAATGTACAACACCTGGACGGCTAGACTGGATTGCGATAAGGTGATTGTTTATCTTATCAATGACGGAAGGCTCACGCATAACTTCGCCGTTTGGCAATTCAATTAGCTCAACTATTTTCTTTGAAAACCCACTTGTCAAGTTATTTATTACCTTCCACTGCTCAGACACATCACCTTTACAGTTTTCTAATAATGTTCAATAATAATTGTTTTTTTTTTTTTTTTGTAAAATTGATCACATTTTGCATCACATTATACATTTTGCAAAATAATTTTGAAAAACTGTCATGGTCTTTTCGTAGAAATTTTATATAATTTTTTACGTCTCTCAAATTTATATAAAATGTTTGGTGTTATCCAGGGACTTAACAATTTAGCCTTTAACAATTTAGAACTACCACCATTTTTCTTGCTACTTCTAAATATACAATTACTTAAAATATCAATAAACTTATACAAACAGTATTTACATCATTTTAGGTAATGTATAATGTTTTAACTAAACATCTGTAACACACTGTTATTTACATTGACAAAATAACAAAAAAAGTCCCCTAACATTTTTCATATTCACAAACCCCTAAGGCTTAAATAAAAGATCGTGATTCCTTTCCGTGTAAGACAAACCACAGCAAGGAATAATATCCCACTTTGACCCACTATTAAGGCCAATCGGCGACAGTACAGGTGGAGTGGCGACAGTAGACAAGTACTTCCGGATGAGCGTCTCGATAGAAAGAGAGAGAGAATGGGAGAATGAGAGGGAGTGATTAGTTCCTTTACTGCTCACAGGTTGTGCAACCGAACAGTCGAAACTGGAGGCAATTTCGACCTCTTTAACTTGATTGACGACAGGTTGCAGCACGGTCGCTCCCATTTTCCGTGCCTCAATATTTAACATTGGATGGAACTATCTTCTATGTATAGTAAAATCAATGATTGTATGTTCTTTTTACTGATTTTTGGCTCAGAGAACAAATGCTAACGATTTACGAAGGGCTTTTTTTTTGTAATTTTACTATCTAAATACTAATTTTTACTGTGCAAGTATTAATTTTAATGTCCATTTTGTATGTTCAGTTATTTAGAAAACCTTCAATGTACCATACACAATATAAAGTGTAAATAAACATATTGTGTATTGTCCTCTTCCACTTACTACCAGTACTATACTTCTCTTACTAAAAATTTGCAAAACAAATGTTGTTCCTTGCAACTATAATAGAAACACTGATTCCGTCTATTTTCACCCCCAAAACCGAACAATATTTATTCAAGGTGGGCCTTACACCGTTACTACGATGTCAAAAAGTTTTAAGTTGCACAGAAAAAGTACCAGCGGCAACAGGATTCGAACTGACGATCCTTAGCTTTGTACCTGGCCACAGTAGACCGCTTGACCGTTTTGACGCTGATGAATAAATAAACTGTGATGACCCTGTCATTCCGTGCCGAGGGATTTATAAGCAGGAGTTAGTTGCCACTGACACTAACTAAAAACGATTTCAATTGTTGCATTCGTATACAATTGGATATTAATTAAGTTTGTTTTAGTTGATTGATGAAGAGGAAAACCAACAATCTAAACATGTTAAGATCTAATAATTGTTAAGATGGCTGTGGTGTGGTTATATGAAAGTTATGAACGTTACATTAAACCATGGTGAGATATATCATCAGGATACTAAGTAAACAAAAATTTATATTCCCTGGCAAATCATTAACAAATAAAATGTCAGCCCCAGAATCCCTATCCCATTGCATTAGACTATTTTAATTCTTTTCATTTTTGCTTCATTGTTGTATATGTGTCATAATTGTTATCTAATACATTTATATAGAATGTATTTTAGATAATAAAGAATTACAAATTAGAAATTACAAATCATACTCAAACAAGATATTAAGATTCTTGACTTTGTGTAGCTCAGGGGTAAAACTTCTAAACAGAATTTATTAACTGGTTGATTAACTGATGTTGGATTTCAGGATGTCCTCATTTTCATCTCTACCCCCAATACTGAGATAGAAGTATTGACCTTTAAATTTGATTAAAACCTTCTCTATAGATACAGACTGATTGTATGAATGCTTCCATTATCAGTTAGTAGGATTTGTATTCATAATAGGATAGACTAGAAAATCCCATTCTTACCTTAGAAGGTAAGTCCATCAAACACTAACCTAAACAACACTTCAAATAATTGAATGCATTTATAAGCAGATATAGGGAGTTGAGCTGATATTTATCCAGAGAGTTGAGCTGATAGTATTTTGAGATTACATATACTTATGCTACAGAAGTATTCTCAGTGAGAATGATGAAAACAATACAATTTAGCAATTTTTGTTGTGTTTAATGCATTATCTCCCTAAGTCAATGTGCTGGTTTACTAACTCACTTATTGATTGAATCAGTGTCTTGACACCTAAAAGTATGATTTTTTTCAATGTGTGAGTAGACCAATGGATTTGTCCAGTTATTATTACCTGTACTACATTGTTTGTCCGGATTGTATTCACCCCAGTTAAATTGGCAAGACTGGAGGCTGGAATCACGGTCACTTGTTGAGGTTGGTTCCCTGTCAGAAAAAAAATACTTTGTCATACTACTTTTACTGAAAAAAATACACCAATAACCAAATAATTTATCTATATTGACAAAAACTTTTACTAAATAAATTATAATATCCAAAAATCCAGAATGATGACAACACGATTAAAATGAACCTTTAAAGAAGCCAAGATAATAATGTTTCAGGGAATAGATAAGAACTTTTTTCTCAAAAAGTATATTTTTTTAATTTATAAAACTTATAGAAAACATTACTATCAACTAGATATAAAAATAAAATATAAATGCTATACCTTGACAGATTGTTAAGGAATAAAAGTGTAAAGAAGATGCACAGGGAAAACCAATTAACATACCGGTGATATTGTTCTTACTAGGATACAATCAATGAAACTTGGAGTAAAATTTTAAAATGTATAAGTCACAATGTACAATGAAATAAAGAAAACAATGGTGAGATTTGATTTTTCGTAGGCCTCTTAGTTCCATAAAAAACAAGCTACAAGTTCGGATGCACATAATTTCTGCGCCGAAAGTAATGTAATTATTTATGGTTTGTTTGGTAGGATAGCAGGCTTACAGTAGCCACGGAATATCTTGAGCTGTAAAAACCGTTACTTTTCAAATGCTTGGTGGTTTACGGAGGGGAGGGGTATGGAATATGCATGCGTGGCTTTGTACTAGCCTGACATGCAGACGTTGACTACCGCTGCTGATCAGCTGATTGGAGTGTGGAGTATCGCTGTCTTCCTTTTATACAGAAAGCTTTTGTTATTGAAAATATTTAGTGCAATAATTTTGTTAGATGTTATGTATTTAATAGCCATATATACTATAATTTAAATATTAATTTAATTAGAACAGCTGCCTATCATTAATGAGATTAAATTTAATATTGTTCACAAAGTTATTCACAAGTATGTATTTCCTAATATACAATTAACACGTTCACTGCGTTGTTTTAATTTCCTGACCATTCATCCTATGCGTCACACGATCTCGGGATCTTGTTGTGCGCGTGCTAACTTAAACAAACTTATAAACAATGCACTTTTGCATTATACAGATGCCAGTAGGTATATACCATACCTAACTTTCAAGACAATAGTGAAAACCCTGTACGAAGGATAGATACTGTGCTAGTATAAAATAATAGTTGATTCAATATTGTTGTATCTATCTGTTTAAACAAATGAATAAATAACACTTTTTAAATGTGTAGAAATAGTATTTATTATCTTTCGTAGTTAACATAATAATATCTACTCATTGTGTATGTTGAACTAACTCAATAATACAACATATAAAAAAAGTAAATAAAACATGTTATTTAAAAACATCTGATATAACATAAATATATAGGGGTTTTTGCCAAAATATCAGCTGATTCAATATATGTGGGGGGGAGGGGAGAAGGAAATATGCATACAGAGTTTACTAAATAATCATAATACTTATGACTAAATTACATGAAATTGACAACTAAGAGTCATAATCCACAATATTTTTAATTAAGAAGCTTTAGCTTTATTATAAATAACTACCATCTTTGTTGTTACATGTGTGTACAGATTTTTATCACCCAAATACACATCCTAACGAAGAAATGTCTGCAATTATTATACATAAAAAGATCACACAACAATATGAAACATAATAAATACAAGATAAAATTATTGTTCATCTTACTTTTTTATTAGAAAATAAAAATCTTTAGTGAAATAATTGCCAAGTAAAACAAAAATCAAACTTACCAACAGTGCTGAGGGATATGTGCTGAGGCAGTAACACACTCTGTGTCTGCTGGCTCTGCAGGTTGCTGGTATCAGCACTGGCCATTACACTAGGTGACGACACCGACTGTACAAACAAATATGAAACAAGTTATTTATGGGAATTGAATCATTCATGACTCTTGAATAATACAACTAACTATATTTATTAGAATTAGAAAAAAATTTGTTTTGTTAAGTTTAAATTATTTAAAGGCATTATCCTGTTTCCTAACTCCTCTGCCAGCAAGTTGTGGAACTTTCTTCAGTGTAATGATCTCTCAACTGAATTATTCACACTTCCTGTCAATGATGGCTGCTTCTTGTTCAGAGCAAGACAATTTCTGTGTTTATGACAGGTGATGTACCTGTGTACAGCCTATGTCCATACCTCTACCACATGGCATGCTGCCAACATACAGTGCCACTTCTATTATATATACAAGGTGCTTGAGATATGGCCAATCAGGGGAAAGATCAGCTGGAAACCTTAAGAGAATTCAATTACTTTTTAAGAATGCTGTATGAGTACTCTCAGAATTCAACTAGAAAGCAAATCATCGAGGAGCCAAACAAGGTCCATTAATAGTGGTATTTTTCTTTTGCAACTTTTTGCTGGTTTTAGACAGCTTTGGAATCGTTTCAGGGATGTGCCATTTATTCCCAGACTCTTTAGTTTCTCCATATTAACTTTTTGTGTAAGGCAATCAAATATTCACTATTCATCAGTAAGACGCTGATCGTAGAGATATGTGTGAATAATTGTGATGAAAGAGGTAGATGAAAGAGTTTAGTCATTGATACTAAGGTCAACTGTTCCTTAGAAAGAGCCTTTATTTATTGCCCGATAAATATCTTACTTAGATCTTGTGACTAGCCTTCCTTATTTTAGATAAATTCCATTTAAATTGTTATTCCATTCTTGAGATCTTAAAATAAAGTATTCTTTCTCTCTTTATACATTTTCAGATATTTTTTGAAACTGCTGTAACATTTTAGATAATTGTATAGTTAAATTACTTCTTAAAGTAGTACTGAACAACGTAATATGTAAACATTATTTAGTCTATAATGGATAAAAACTTAAATGACCACTGGATATATTTCACCTAACACTGTTTTTAATGCTGAAATAATCTAAATTGATCAAACTTAATGGTAAAGAATGTAAATGACCTGAACAGTGACGCTTGGCGTAGTGATGGTGCTGGTGCTCCACGTAGAGCTGGTGGCAGTGTTAGTGGTGACTGTGACGCTGGCGGGAACCACCATATGACTGGTAGGTGGCGCAGCAGCAGCAGGCGCCAGATGAGTTAACTGGACTTGCTGTAACTGCCCTGATGGCGTCAGCATCTGAGCCACCTGAGGCTGCATCTACACATTGTATCATCTTCATCATCATCCAGAACCATACACATCGCTAAATTACACGAGACACCACAAACATAAATAATATCAATTTAAATGTTTATCATAAATACGAGAAACTTAAAACTAAGTACATAGTTAAAAATAGTGCTTATAATGATATATAAGGACCCATTCCATAGGATATGTATTCAGAAAAACTTAAAAATTAAGAAAAAAATTTAATTAGAAGCAAATATTTAAAAATAGCACTAGTAAACTGCAAAAAATAATTATTCTGAACCTATAGACTTAAAAACAATTATGATATATTTAACTTATAACATAGTAATAATATTTGTTACTCAGTTTAAGCCATCTACTGGCAACTAAAATCCCTATATTGGCAAGCCATTTTTCGACAATTTTCAAGGTTATTTTTTTTTAATTGTTATAAATAGTAAATATAATCTGATCTTACAATGTTATGCTTAATTCTTTTAGAAATATAAGTACTTTATGATAAAATAGCTTTTAGTGTTTGACATATGGTGGAAGTGGGGACCATGCTAAGAAAATTAGGAAATATTGAATAAATACAAATTCCAAAATATACAAATTGCCAGAAATTTTATCTAGTTTCATCAAATACAATACATATTGTTTACTGCTATAACCCAGAATAACATATTTTTCTCAAAATCGCAACAGTGTGGTTCTCAACGCTTACTCACCCTTCCATCCGTGGTTCTCTCTAAACCACCACATCAATATAAAGCTCAGCTTGCTGCCATTCTCCTAGATAACAATCCTAGTCTAGAAAACCTTATAAGTCTACTTTAGGGGGCAAAGTAGTGCAATCATGTCAGATTAGTAGAAATTACATTAAAATTTTCATAATGAAAATCAAACTATCGAATCTTTTGTATCATGTTTATATTTTCTGTTTGAAATAAATTATTAAATTAAATTAATGCCAATATTATTCTTATAGGAAAAAGGAAACTGTGAGGAACTGCTTCTGTCCCTTACAAATTTCAAGAAATCCTGTATGGAATGGAATGGAATTTCAGGTTTCACTGTACGTGTATAGGGGCGCGCGGGTGGGTCAGTACCTCTGTACGTGTAGGAGCGGGTGGTGTAAACACAATGGGGACGTGTAGTTGGAATTTAATTGATCAGCTGTTGTTTGTAGAGCTAACATCCTTCCAAATGTCATGAAATCCAAATGTTCAGAGGTTCTGGAAATTTCGTGATGAGTGAGAAGATAGTTTTTTAGATTTTATATATTAATATTATGCTCTGCATTCTGATGCCAGTATATGCAATCAACTTTTAGTGTAGTTATTATACTTTAAAAACATTGTTTTATAGTAAATGTATGTTTTGATTTCTTACATATCATCACTCTAGTGAAAAAAGTAAATTTTCTCAATCTTCCTTTCAGTATGGTCACATAATACATTTGGTTAAAACAAATAGCTTTTTAATCAGCATAGTATGTATTGGTCAACTGCAATATGGTGATACATTTTATATAGGTCGGACTGTAAATTTTGACAAAAACTGTTTTTGCCTTTAAAAATAAGAGGCCTGAAAGATCAAAGGTAGTAAAACATCTTCTGAATTGATATCATAGTTTAAATTCAATTGATTAAAATGTTGATATTTTCATAGTTTGTAATAAGGGTAGGATTATGAATGCATGAGAAGAATTTTATATTTTAACTCTGAAATATTTCACAATGCATTTTGACGCTTTCAGCCAACAACCATGAGTTTCCCGACCGTGACAAGTGTTTGAGTATAAGTTGCGTAGTTTCACAACGATGTGTTTCCTTTGTGAATACCTCTGGTCTGAAGAAGGATAACATAATTTACCAAAATCATTCACCATAACATTTGTAAATTTAGTAGATATATTGTTATAAATGTGTGTGATCGTAATAATATTATACAGTAATAAAAAGTTGTGTGACAAAACTGGCCGGTATTTGAAAATGATTCATTGATGCTTGTTTATCTTCCGTTCTAAACAATATTTGATATGTTACGTATTTTTAAACTGTAATCAAACATATGGACAAATATGTAACTTTATTGCTAAAATATACCCTTGATCCTTACTTTTTTTTAATCTTCTAAAAGCCCTTACCACCATATTAAGATTGTTTAAGAATAAAAACAAGTGTTTCATAAAACTAAAAGTATTCAGTGAAAAATAAATAAGTGGATGATATTTTATAATTTTGAATGTTACATCTACTTATAAATTTAAAATCAATCTTAGATTATAACTTGGTATCCCAAGTACCAGCATCCTTTTATATTCTTGCAGTCACAGCTAGTTATATTTAGCAATTGAATCATATATTGGAAATATTCCCTTAGAAACCAAATAACTGAGCAACAAAAAATTATGTGATGTGTTCTTTGAAGACACCTTTTAAATGTTACCAAGATATCGCAGTAACTGATAAAATATGGCAGCTCTAAAACTGAATTTGGCCAGAAAATCTCCTTTTAAAGTTATTTTCCTGCTACAGAATTATCGTACATCATGCCCAATAATCTGATTATGTTAACATTTTTAATTGAGATAAGAAATAATTTTATTTTAACTCTTTGAGTGCCAGGTCATTTTTAATTTTGCTATGCTAAAAGTGCCAGGGTATTTTCCATATGAGTATGCATAAAGTGCCAGGCCTAATTTGAATTTTTTGTAAGAGTTTGCTAAAACGGTTATTTCTCAAGTATTTATGAACAAAATTACTTATTTCTTTTTTTGTTATAACCATCAAAGACTGCTTTAAATGGAAATGTTACATTAGACAACATTATGTGTAATTAAAAACTATTTATAACATAAAAAACTATTTATGAAAAATATTTTTTTTCAAATTTCCAAGTTTGAGCATCATCTTTGATTTTTTTAAAATTCCATAGGCATCACTAGTAAGCAGGGTGTTAAAGTATATATGTTTATGAACAAAATTAAAAAAAAACATTGAAATTCACTGAAAAATAAAAAAGTTATTGCCGTTCTTCAAAGAACTGTAAAACTCACAAATTTACACTTTTTGTGTCCTGTAGGCACTCAGAGAATATTATTTCTAAAAATAGCATACATGAATAAAAACACTTTCTTTTATAAAGTTTATCAACCTAATACATATTTAGATCTAAGAAAATATAAAATGTTCCCTTTATTTACAATATCTACACATTATATTTTATATATATATGCCTAACTGGACGTTTAGAACGAGTGGAGTGGGTAGCATAAAGGATGCACTGTTCCATCACTTATTGGTGAATTAGGTCTAACTCTTTTCATTTTGTAATGTAAATAACAACTTACAGTAAAACTAACAAATAAAAGAATAAGAGTGATATTTATACTGTTTACACAAGAACACAAACGCAGACTGAGCAATATAAACGAAGCCAGTCAGCTGACTCGGTGACACAAGAGCAACTTGATTTTCGTCAACAGAGCTACTGCATAGAATATCAAATAATATTCTAACATTATTTTTTTCAATATAAATACATCTTTATCTTTGTAACGGACCCAGAATTCAATGATTTAGAAAATATATTATGATAGCATGAATCGAAAACGAAAGGTCTGTATATACGGACGTTAGCACTTCTCGCATAAATTGCCGACGTCCGTATATACGGACGTTGGCATTTCTCGCATAAATCGCCGACGTCCGTATATACGGACGTTGGCATTAAAGGGGTTAACCATTGGAGACAAGAGACAGTCAGTGCACATCCTATGTTTAAATACTGAATAAATGTACCAATCAGTTAAACTTGTTGAGAGAGAACACTACCTGTTTAGAACTAGTGGCAAAAAGAAGAACTACTTCCATACACAACAAAATTGCCGAAAAAAAATCACCCACCTCTTGCTGTTTTGAACAGGTTTAGACCCATGTACCATCAACTATCAGTGGGCTAGTGGTTAAAGTCGTCTTCTCCTGTGGCCAGGGAGACAACAGAGCCTGGATTCGAATTCCAATTGATTGCAAAAAGGTGATTAATGCAATAATTTCACTGAAATCATCCTTCCATTGTTCAAGGCCAGACGAGCCTAAAACTTGTAATTAAAGAACGATATGGCAACATGACTGAATATTGTTTGGAGGGTTCTAATGTAATGTTAACTTTGTAGTCAACAGCACCAGTCTCCGCAACATTTATTATCATTTTTAACTTGAAATTGACTAACTTACTCTTAACAGATTTTTTTTATTAATTTAGTCAACAATAGGTTAATGTAAAAGGCAAATTTGTAACCAAGCTATTTCAAGAATTTTACAAGGGTAGTTAATTTTATTGAAACCCTTTTTTGTGTAAAATAAAGATGATAACTGCATTTCAAACTAAAAGAGAATTTAAATAATCTTAATAAGTATGAACATTTAATTTACTTGTGTCATTTGGGGAATCATCTGTACTTGGCCGGCTGAAGTCTGGATTATGTTAGGCAGTGATGTTGTGAACGCTTGAAGGGGAAAGTGTACTGTGTGATACACAGTCTGTCCATTCGCTGTGGTAATGGGCACCTGTACTGGAATAGTCTGTTGGAGGGCAGGGAACTGCACCACCTGGGGCATAGCCGCCGGTCTCACTGTCACGTTCTGACCTGTACAGTTATAAATGTAATTTTAAAAACTGTATGAACCATATTTTATAAATATATATTTAAAGGACCAGTTACAGTGATGCCTATTCGTGCAGTCGGTCACTATTGCAGGCACTGCACTATCAACCACACACCTCCCCTGTGTAGCCAAGGTTCAGGGTTGCTGTCTAGCATGCCACATATCGGTCATTGAAGGATGTCTGACATTTCTGACAGTAACTTTCATCTGTGTGTAGTCTGTGTGAAGTAATTGGTTATTGATTTATTAGGAAAAGTAGCTTGGTGATAGTAAGATAGTATTACATTGCTCCATATATACACATATAAATATTTCTTTTTCAACATTTTTAGCAATTGACTGCTATCATCAGTTGTTGCTGTTAAATCATGGTTGATTTATGATGATATGATTTGATTCATGATCTTCCTAGATCAAAATTGATTTTGTTAATAAATGCTTAACCATTGCTAAGTGATATCTTTTCACAAATAATATAAAATATTTATTATAACTATGTATAATTCAATCTTATTTTTCTTTATATTAAATTGTCATTATGTAACAATATTTTTAAAAGTGGTCTGAAATGCCATAAAATTAAGGTAATTGAATACTGAGTTACTTTAAACACTTGGTGGTTAATGGAAGCTGACTCAGCAGCTGATCAATCTTCAAATAAACCACATTTAACGTGTACACCTATTCATTTTTATGAAATTTAGTAAAAAATACTACAAAATAAAACCTTTGAGAAATGCTAAATTTTAAACTTTGATGTGGTAAATTCATTCTACTCATCATAGCATGAATCCTTTTCTGTATTCTTCAACTACAGTGAGGTCTATGCCTAACTATATTTTAATTTTTTTACCCTCACAAACATTTAGAAGTTTTCTTATATTGCTAGGACTTTTCGCCAAAATGTATGCTTTGTTAATAATTTTTCAAGGAATTTTTATATCATACTTTTAATCAATTATAAATCAGTTAAATTTTTGTTATTACTTCCATTTACTAATTTAAAATAACATGTAATAATACAAAATGCTAGTCCAGTTATATATGAAAACAAAAATAAGAGTAAATACTATTTTTGTGTTTTATTCTTCTGCTTCTACTTAATCATTCAATGAACGCCTATTTGACAGCTTCACTCTTTCAACAAATTTTAGTTTCAAACTACAAAACTAGACAATTGGCATACATAATAACAATTACCTGATCGTTTAACATAGGCTAGCCTCGTATAAATTTATTAACTACGCTATCAATCTTTTACTGTATATTTATGCCATAAGGATTTCATAAATACTCCAAAATATATTCATTATTGAATTGTATTTATAAAATTTTACAAACAAAAAAGTCAATTTTTTCTGTTTTTAATTAGTTTTGTCAGTGTCCAATTGGCACTTTGCAAACTTATAAATAAATCCAGATCATGACTTAAGACTGTATAAAATTATTTAGTTGTTACTTAAAGCTTAACTAATTGTCAAAATTTTAAAAATGCAATTATAATTTACATTGTTCAAATATTATTAAAATGATTATAAAGCTCTAAATTAAATAACTTATTATGCATTAAAATATATTAATATACATGTTTGTATAGAACCTCCATGAAACTGAAGGGTCTGCCCTTGCAGAATACTGGCTGGTAGCATGTTTGGACTGCGAATGAACTGTCCTGAGGGAGTGATGAGTGTTTGTCCGGCCAGTTGGACTTGTTGCTGAGCTCCTCCGGCTGGGATGAACAGTGCCTCCTGCCCATCCACAGTGACCGTTTGCATTGGTTGCACCACATTGAATACATTGCCACTTGCCGTTGACAACAGCTGCCCTCCTTGCTAAAGTAATAATTATTAAAAACTAAGTAATCATATTTCAATAAAATAACAATGTACATAGAATCAATTTAATTGCAGATTAAATACAATAATACATTTTCGCCAATCCTTCAAAATCAATAACGTTGTACTAAATATATATGAGTACTTAAGTCAGTGACTGTTAATTTCTTTAAAATAATTATTTAATAAATTGCACTATGATATATTTAAGCTAAGTATTGTTATTTTTTTATCTTTTAGTATTATGTTCATATTATAAATTTGTGCAACACAGTATAACCCTGAAAACAGGTGAACACTTAACCCTGAATAAAAAGAACATTTGGCATCCAAATTTTAAAAGCTAGATCAAGATAGAATATATAAGGGTTAGATTCTGTTAGCTGTTTGCAAGTCCAATAGGTTCCACATTTTTCAAGTAAAGTTAAATCTATCAAATACAGTTTTACACCATTGAAAGTTGATAAGTAATAAATCTAAAACTTTAATAGCTACAACAAAATGTCAGAGTTATTCGGAACACACGCTAAATGAAATAACAAGGTGCTTTGTTGTGTTAGGGCCTATTGCAATATAATAGACTAAAATCTTGCTTGTGATGTTAGAATACTTCCATTAGTTTCAAATATAACTTATTTAATCATTTTAAATTATTTACAAGGTTAATGTAATATAGAATATGTTTTTTACCTCTATGCAAAGAATAGCTGACCTATCTTATTTTAATAGTGGTAGGTTTTTTCAAAGTGATGATATGAAAACATCTTTATTCAAGATAGGATCACTTGCATAACAAACTCTTTACATACAGAAAGAAAGTCCTGTTTACTGATACCATAGGCTTTTAAAGAAAGTTTGATAAAGGGTGATTTTTCATAGAATACAGATTAACAAACATGGCACTAAATAACAATAACGTAATTGAAACAACTTTCAAATATCTAACAATTTTCAACCCTAACCCAAAGATAAAGTTAGTTTAACCCAATGTCAGGCAATATGGCCCGAATTGTATTTAAATATCTTGCTCATTCAAAAGCATGGAATTTTTTAGGATACATCGCTTTACTGAATATTATTAATATGCCACTCCTTTTCCATTAATACAAAAATTGTAATCGTTTGATTTTTTTTAAATAAACACTGTTTTCATTTTGTTCGTTATTAGATTGTTTTCGTATGTAACAAATTGCTTGACGTTAATTTTGTTTTGATTGTTCGGTTGATAAAAAATTGTTTATAAGATCTAAATACGCACGATAGTAATTAAGTTAAAATAAATTTAAAGATGAATATATATTTTCATTTGTATAGTCATTTATAACACAAACTAATAACCTAATAAGCTTTTCCTAAATTTGACATTTTCTCCTAACTACAGGCTGAAGTATTATTATAAGCCCTTCCACATTTTAGTTATTATTGAGCTAATAGTTATTGTACTACTTTGGAAATAGCTTTAAATGTTTCTATACTAATTTAGTAGAATCCGTTTTACTGACAGGACTGTTTATATTTTCAAATCATATTTGGAAAAACTGTTTATCAATTTATCTTAGTGGCAATATAAAGTTAAATGATTATAAAAAGAGAATATTTGTTAACATCAATATTAGAAAAATTTATGTAGGCTACTCTGTGATTGGATAATCCATTTTTGACAGATGGGCCTAAGTTAATGGATATTAGATTCATTATAATATATTGTAGGACACTTACGGAACCCCGCCCTGCAGTTGTGTGTATAAGTTCTGCACAATTTGAATGTTTCAACAAGAATTTAATTATGACAAAAAAACCACTAAATACATTTACAAATGCACTGATTCTATTTGAAATAGCCTATATAGATAAAATACAGATTTAGGGTATAAATAAATTTCAGTAAAATTTTGTTTATATCTATGATAATTTCCTATTTAATAAAAAAACATGTTGCCTACTTTTTAACCAACCAAAAGCATTGTCTGACTTTCATACACAAAGTGTTAGCTAATTACTGATAATCATTAAATTAATCTGTTTGTTTAGGCCTAGTGAAAATAGGGTAATTATTCACTTCACAGTTTAAATTAGTGCCTAGTTTATCCTTTATCAATAATTTGAATTTAAAAAATCAAAAGTATAATTATTTTGAATAATTATAAACTGTACTAACCTGAAAATATTGACCAGGAACTCCTTGCACAGAGACAACTGTAGGTGTTGTCAGCCCTGCAGATGAAACAAATGATTTGACAGTCTGGCCTTGCAGCTGACCAATGTCACTGCTGGCAGCTGATACCTGCTGCAACGGTAGTAGATTCTGTAACTGGGCCAAAGTTATCACCTGGGGTTGTTGGTGAATCTGGGGGGGTGATGGACTGGCAGCCAATGGGTCCCGAAGGGCCGGTGGCGAATGTTGGGACACCGCCACTTTAGAGCTGGTTTCTAATTGCTGATTCTGCTGCTGAATGTGCTGCAGTAGAGCAGTAGATATGCCGTTGGAAACGACTTTGATCTGTTGTTGCTGGGCAGGTTTCGCTCCTTGTCCCTGCAGGTGCTCTTGAGAGGACCCGATCTTGCTGCAGGTGGCAGCTAGCAGCGCGAGCGGAGACACCAACGACGCCTTGGATTCCTAAATGAGGCGGGGCCACAAAGAAAACGGATTGTCATCAGGTGCATGGTAAGGGACATCACTACAAGCCTAACACAAGTCGTTCGTTGCGCGCGCCTTGCGTTAGACAAGAAAACACTCCCACTTCCCCTCCCCTTACATAGGCTTGATTGATTTACTCCACACTTACCTGATTAGATGTGTTTGACAATACGTACTCCGGCTTGAGCCTTTTGGGTGAAGAAGACATCATGTCATGATTCAGAACTGACACTGATCAGATATGAAATTACATTTGAATAAACAAAACTTCACAATACAAGGTCGAGTTGTCCTCACACTAGCACCTTTCTCTCACACACTGCTCCTCTGTCTCGCTCAAGGAAATGTTACTGATGTATTCTTGCGCCGATCAATACGTTATTAACTAATCACAAATACAATATTAGCTTCTCACCGACTAACATCCCAACTACACTGTTGCCTAATACCCGCCCACAAGAAGGAGGGTTTTAAGAAACATTACTGGGAGTTGTGACAGTTGACCACTATTGGGGAACTACTTGGGGCGGACTCGCGTAGTACTCCGCCCCACCTCGCGTCCCGCACACCGAGCTGATTGGCAGTGGAGCACAATGCCCTTCCCTAGCCTAATCTAAATTTGTTTTACGCCCGTAGGGGTTCCAGCCTCCTCAGGCCCAAATAACGGATGCCCACGTGTTTAGGGTCCATCCCACGTGGTATCCACATTTCAAAACAAAAATATAAACCTACAGTAGTGAAAGTTACCGACCATAGCTCACTGATCGATAATAATTAAAAATCTACCAGTAACTAATAAATGCCAATAAAACAAATCACAGTTATTTTTAATATTAATTTAAATATTTCCATTACTTATTCAATTTTAAAATTACCACACCAAAAATATAAAATTTGTTCAAAGTAAAATGAATTTTCTATGGCCTTGACCTTCATTACAAAAAATAGTTACTTGTCTTAGTATTATTATCAATTAAAACACTCAGTACTGTTAATTGTTTATTTATTTCAACGGTATAACATGAAATTAATTAGAAGAATGCTATAAAAGAGAAACTTTAAAAATGGAAAGTAACAGTGTAGTTTATCTATACAAAACATGCATGTATAGTTTACAAGAACAAAATTGCATTGTAAATATGAACACGATATGACATTATGATTTCCGATTGAAAATTCTGTTGTCAATGAATGCAAACAAGTTTGTAAGCTACCGCTTTTAGACATGTCTAATAAAATTAATGAAAATCATTTATTCGTAGCTTATATGTCATTGTCAACTACTTAAGAATCTTACGTTTTTATACATATTCTGGATGTACTGTCGGGCCTACGTGAATATATGCGAATTACCGACTAATAAACCCCCAATGTAACGTAAATTTGCATTAATTTAATGTATAAACATGTATATCAGGAACAAACCTGGCATTGTATACATAGGTTGTTGACAAATATATTTAAATTACTTAATTTGTAAACCTAAAGGCCACTTCCAACTTATTAAGGCAACAATATTTATTTATTTTAAGTAGGCATTATCAGATGCCTACTTATGGTTGAAGTAAGAATGTTATCTCAATTGTAGATAATGTAAACATGGTGTTGTGAACTATTCAGGCAGGGAATTACTATTGTGTACGGCAATACACTAAGTATTGCCGTCTCACATACATACAAAGGTTGTCAGTTGTCGGAGTCTGTACTTCTCGTGAAAACTGACATGTGCCAAATTATATGGTTTGGATTCCACAGTAAATCGTACACCTATAGACCTGCGCCTCATTTCCCGCCATCAAACTAGGCATATTTACAAATAAATATTTATTTTTTAAACTATTTCTCATAGGCCTACCGTAAGTTAGGAGATTATAAAAATATACCAATGGACTTAAAATAATTTCAACATTCCACATGTTACAGATACAGCACTTGATTTTATAGATTGATTAAATTAACATTATTCTAAATATAGATACAGCAGATGGCTTTGAAAAAAGATTGGTTGGCTACAAACTGAACAAAATCAGAATTTTACTGAAAACAACTGATTCTATCCATAAAAAAGTATACTACTCCTAAGATGTATAAACAATATTAATTAAATCTAGTCCTATATAATTAGTAGCTTACAAAATTGTTAATAAATCAACTATATTTTAACTTAAGAGTCTGCATACTCTGTCGGTCATGTTGGTTTTAATCCTATAAGAACAATGTAATTTGCGAATCCATATTTTTTGTAATTTATTGACCAAAAGTTGTGTATGATGTGTCATTTTAAACATTATCATATAGTGCATTGGGTTTGCTTTTTATATGTTGAATACATACGCCTAGTTTTGGAAAATAGGTGAAAATAAAAGTTTAAAACTAAATATCTGTTTAATTTTTTTCTATAAACATAATTAGGAATCCGCAAAGGAATTCCAACGCGTAATTTAATTCTTGATCAAATGTAATTTGTTTGTAAAAATCCGCATAAAAACAACTGTATAATTTGGATACGCGTGATCGTATGTCCGCTTCAAAAATAACATTGTTCTTATGGGATTAAAACCAACATAGCCGACAGCCTCTGCAGACTCTTTATTGTTTTCCCATACAAGTCTAAAACTGTTTCCTATTCTCAGTATTTACTGTACTTAATTATTTCCTTTTTAGAGTCTTCCCGGAAATACTTCTTTTCCTGTTCGGCCCGGTCGTATGCTGAAGGCTGCAGGCATTTACAATCACTTATTTACAGTATATGCCCTTGCGTAAATGTCCAAGTTTGTGGGTTATGTGCAAATGATCTAATTACTTAAAATTATTTATTTAGGACATTATCACTTATTATTGTTTACATAGCAAGTGATTTCAGTGTGATCTGGAAATACAGTAATTTTATTTATCGTCAAATTAGTTTATTTTAATCGCAAGTAATATTTGTTTGTATTTAGCTACATGCCTAAATATTTTACATAGGGTTTTCTGGTAGCACAAATTTATTGAAGTAGGCTTTACGTACTGTAGTGCAAAATAACTTTAGCTCACGCTAATATTTCGCTTCCTGGACGAAACTACGAAGAACAGGATACGAATTATACAGTTCTTCAACTCAATTACTTCTAGAGAAGGTTTGCTTCGCTCTCTATTCATCATATGCAGATATAAAAACGTAATTCCAGTCAATTTTAATGACTGTACAATTCAAATGAAGATGTTCGTATGAGTGTTAAAATTAATCTAATTTAGGAATGCAGAGTTAAACAAGTTTTTTCTTAAAATTTAAGTATAAAATCTTGTTTCAGATAATTGACCAAAAACTTTGATGACCTTTGACAATAATCCTTTTTTATTTTAAAATTTCACTTTTCGTATTATACATAGGAGTAAATTATTAGCAAATATATTTATTTTACACGCATCTGTTGAAATGATTAATTTAATACATTTTCTAACCTCTAAACTTAAATTTAAACATTGCATTCCTTAAACAACATAGAATTATAGAATAGCCTCATTTATGTATTTAAGTTCTAACAATAATAACTGATTGTTAGTTTTGTGTGAGGTAACATAGTTATTTGAACTACACCAAAGTAAAAAAGGAAACAAGTAAACATTAAAAAATAAAAGGGGGTGAATATATAACGTACGTCGCTGATTGACCCCCCCCCCTCCGTATTGATTGTCTCATAACAAGGTCGGCCTTTATAAACTTGGCGACACTGTAACATAATATAAATATTTTCGATTGAATATATAAAACTAAAATCCTATACAAAAACAAATAAGCAATTATTTATGGTGAACACTTATCAGCTTAAAATTATATAGAGGTTATTTTATCCAAAATACTGTTGAAGATGGCCCATTCCATTCAATAAATAATACGTTATTTTGTATTCATTTTTAAACGCTCACATTACCTAACTCTGTAGTTACATACTTTTGAGGCAGTACCTAGAACAGTGAAGGAAGGTTATCAGCTGTTCGGCGACTGTCACCACAGACTTTCCGGCGGTCGCCGACCGGGCGTGGTCGCCCTGCCCTGCCTACAGCACCCTGGCCCATGGCCTCGGGGGGAAAGAGGGCGGGACAAGATGCATAAATATTCTTCCGCACGTAGCTGTTCCGCCCGCGCCACGCCACGATCCACTGCATTCACTCTCACTAACTCAATTCACTTCGGCCATAGTCGGTCTCCTTCGGCTATCAACTCTTACTTCGGTGGTGCTCGTTTATGTTCGGTAATCCTCGAGAGACGACTTGATCAGCTGATGCAATTACGTAACTCATTGTTATCCGTCTTCATGTTTCTTTACAGATGTTGTCGTTAAATCGTTAAAATATGTGAATAAAAATAGTGAAAATAATATTAAACAATTTAATGTAATCGTTCATTATCACATTTGTTAATTGTGATGTTCATTTGAAATTTTCCATATACAGTATATCAATTATGTCACATTTTTTGTGCAATCAAAATGTCTTAATTTTATTCGTAACTTCCATAAATAATTGGCGTGCCCATTTTTTGGGCAAATCAGTTATACAACGATGAAGTTCAGTTTAAAGTAAATTCACATTAAACAGTCTTCAGAGGCTTTAGGCTCTGTTGGTTTTAATCCCATAAGAACAATGCTATTTGCAAATCCATATTTTTGTTACATTTAGTCTATTGACCAAAAGTTGCGTATGAGAAGTAATTTTAAACTTTACCAAATTGCACATTGGTTTTGCTTTTCATATTTTGAATACATAAGCTTAGTTTTGAAAAAAAAACAGATGAAAATAAAAACTTCGAACTAAATATCTGTTATATTTTTTCTATAAAACTAATTAGGAATACGCAAAGCAATTCCAACGTGCAATTTAATTCTTGATCAAATGCAAATTTGTTTGGAAAAATCCATTTCAAAATGACTGTTTAGTTTGGATACGCGAAATCTTATGTCCGGTTCGAAAATAACATTGTTCTTATGGATGAAAACCAACATGGCAGACAACCTCTTTCAACATGGACCCTGGGTGTGCGACGAGCTATCTCATTGACGTTGTGAAGTCACTACCTGTTCACTTGCTGCCTTTCTCTCCGCAGCCAATCTCATTACGTGCAGGCGAAACGATGTTTGTAGTCTCCGTACAGGTGTCTCACTCAATACAGGCGTACAAACATGTAAAACCATTCACTGACGTTATACAATACACTAGATCATCAACTTCTAATTGGAACGACCCAATACTAATTAACTACTGTTGGTATAAATAATTGATAGGTTGGTACCTTTTGCCAAATATCTTATGGTTAGGGGTTGAGTAAGGCCCAAAAAGGTTTTTGTTTTTCTTCTAGTTTTTTCTTGTTTTAATCATGTATATAATTTTTATTAGGCCTATTAGATATTATCGTTATTGTTGTTACTGTTATTAGGGCCTATATCTGTTGTCTTTGTAGTCTTCTTGATAAGCTATAATTCTTGTTATGCTACTTGCTGTCTTTATATTTTCTCTTTATTGTGTTTTGTTTAAATTGTAAAGCTGGTCCGGTTTTTTATTCTATTCCTCATATATTACTGGGTTTTGATATAATAATCTACTACTGTAGACAGGGTGATTCATGACGTCTTCTCTCCCACTTCAACGGTAGACTACATTCTACAACTAAAAATAGAGAAAATGTTTGTATAAACATAGACCCAGAAATACTTCGTTAGCGAATTGTAGCCAGTGAAACATTTCGATAAGAGTCATGGATAAAGAGAGAAATACATTTTCACATAACTTACGGAAAGATACATTAGGGTGGAAATGTCATCATTTCTTCTCTGATTTTACATGAGGAAGGTAAAAAAGTAAGTTTCAGATTTGTAGTTTTTAAGTAATTTGGGGTTAAATGTACGACATTGTGGCAAGAAACTCGTTTTTATTATATTAATGTATAATAACTTTGTTAAATGGGTAATAAGTAGGCCTATGAAGTCATTAAACTTCATAGGCCACATAATTTGTGGTAAATATTATTCTTAGAAGATATATGTAAGCTAAGTAAAAAAATTGGGTGTGCGTCGGACCACACGGTGGAAGTTATACTTCTTTGGCCATTCTCATACACCCACTCACGCACACAAACAGACAGGATATATAAATGAAATATAAGACATTTTTCAATATTATTCAATATATTTATCTTCAATATATTATACGTGACTTCATTATTATATTATACACCTATATTATCATTATCAGTAATTTCTTCGATTAAATTTCTTCGATAACAATCGATTAATCGATAGTTCTTAAAAATTTGTTCTTACTTTTCAGCGTGACGCAGTTTCTCGACCAACATCCCATCCCAAAGTGTCTAACGGGCGCAAAGAAGTATAACTTCAAAAACAAAACATGAATAGTTACAAATGTTTAACTTTATTTAAGTAATTGCAAGGAAATAATTAGATATAGAAAATACAATCGTAATGTTTGTTTCTATCTAATAAATTCATTATCGTTTTTCACTATTATTATAAATAATATTTTTATTATCTAATAAATTATTAAAGCGAAATTTTTATAAAAATAATGTGAAAACTTAAATGAAATTTTTACAAATAAATAATGAATTTTCCAGGACCATCTACTATTCAACATAATGGATCATACTTTTGTGTTTCATTTCTTAAGTTGGTAGCATTTCAACAACAGCTGATCACCAATGCTTTTCTAAATGTCATGTGTTACTTGTGTATTAGTAGTTTTTAGCAAGCTACAAAAGATTAGTTCTTTGAAGTGTGCTCTACATAATTATGTACAACTAGTTGCAAATTGCTTTTTGTTGAGTTTCACTTCAGGTTTTTTGTCAGAGGAATAATATCAGAGCAGTAAACAACAGAAGAAGAGGAAACATTACATTCTGTATTGTATATATTTTGAGATTCCAAATAAGACCTTGCTGGCAACAACACCAAATTATTTGTGGTTGATCTGTCGTGTTGGAAGCCATTTTAGCAGGGGCCTAGTTAGAACTTGTAAGCAAAAGTCATTCGATCTAGAACGACCTTCTGAAATACATTGGCCGACTGAATTATGATTTGGGCTCTAAAGTTTTAGACATCAGACGAGCACTGGATTTATAAAGTGGCGCTTTAGATAAGTGCAGACTTAACATCTGGGTGCAGCCTGTGAACACCATAACTAATTACGTAGTGTTCTTTAGTGATAATGTAGTGATAAGCAGTCACTGTACAATGAGGACTACACTTCATCAGAAACAAAGGATCTGGGTGCAGCCTGTGAACACCATAACAAATTACGTAGTGTTCCTTGGTGATAATGTAGTGATAAGCAGTGACTGTACAATGAGGACTACACTTCATCAGAAACACAGGCTCTGGGTGCAGCCTGTGAACACCATAACAAATTACGTAGTGTTCCTTAGTGATAATGTAGTGATAAGCAGTGACAGTGACTGTACAATGAGGACTACACTTCATCAGAAACACAGGCTCTGGGTGCAGCCTGTGAACACAAGAACTAATTACGTAAGTGTTCCTTAGTGAGAATGTAGTGATAAGCAGTGACTGTACAATGAGGACTACACTTCATCAGAAACAAAGGATCTGGGTGCAGCCTGTGAACACCATAACAAATTACGTAGTGTTCCTTAGTGATAATGTAGTGATAAGCAGTGACTGTACAATGAGGACTACACTTCATCAGAAACACAGGCTCTGGGTGCAGCCTGTGAACACAAGAACTAATTACGTAAGTGTTCCTTAGTGAGAATGTAGTGATAAGCAGTGACTGTACAATGAGGACTACACTTCATCAGAAACACAGGCTCTGGGTGCAGCCTGTGAACACAAGAACTAATTACGTAAGTGTTCCTTAGTGAGAATGTAGTGATAAGCAGTGACTGTACAATGAGGACTACACTTCATCAGAAACAAAGGATCTGGGTGCAGCCTGTGAACACCATAACAAATTACGTAGTGTTCCTTAGTGATAATGTAGTGATAAGCAGTGACTGTACAATGAGGACTACACTTCATCAGAAACACAGGCTCTGGGTGCAGCCTGTGAACACAAGAACTAATTACGTAGTGTTCCTTAGTGATAATGTAGTGATAAGCAGTCACTGTACAATGAGGACTACACTTCATCAGAAACACAGGCTCTGGGTGCAGCCTGTGAACACAAGAACTAATTACGTAGTGGTCCTTAGTGATAATGTAGTGATAAGCAGAGACTGTACAATGAGGACTACACTTCATCAGAAACAAAGGATCTGGGTGCAGCCTGTGAACACCATAACAAATTACGTAGTGTTCCTTAGTGATAATGTAGTGATAAGCAGTGACTGTACAATGAGGACTACACTTCATCAGAAACACAGGCTCTGGGTGCAGCCTGTGAACACAAGAACTAATTACGTAGTGTTCCTTAGTGATAATGTAGTGATAAGCAGTGACTGTACAATGAGGACTACACTTCATCAGAAACACAGGCTCTGGGTGCAGCCTATGAACACCATAACTAATTACGTTGTGTTCCTTAGTGATAATGTAGTAATAAGCAGTGACAGTACAATGAGGACTACACTTCATCAGAAACACAGGCTCTGGGTGCAGCCTGTGAACACAAGAACTAATTACGTAGTGTTCCTTAGTGATAATGTAGTAATAAGCAGTGACTGTACAATGAGGACTACACTTCATCAGAAACAGAGGCTCTAGGTGCAGCCTGTGAACACAAGAACTAATTACGTAGTGTTCCTTAGTGATAATGTAGTGATAAGCAGTGACTGTACAATGAGGACTACACTTCATCAGAAACAGAGGCTCTAGGTGCAGCCTGTGAACACAAGAACTAATTACGTAGTGTTCCTTAGTGATAATGTAGTGATAAGCAGTGACTGTACAATGAGGACTACACTTCATCAGAAACAGAGGCTCTAGGTGCAGCCTGTGAACACAAGAACTAATTACGTAGTGTTCCTTAGTGATAATGTAGTGATAAGCAGTCACTGTACAATGAGGACTACACTTCATCAGAAACAGAGGCTCTAGGTGCAGCCTGTGAACACAAGAACTAATTACGTAGTGTTCCTTAGTGATAATGTAGTGATAAGCAGTGACTGTACAATGAGGACTACACTTCATCAGAAACAAAGACTCTGGGTGCAGCCTGTGAACACCATAACTAATTACGTAGTGTTCCTTAGTGATAATGTAGTGATAAGCAGTGACTGTACAATGAGGACTACACTTCATCAGAAACACAGGCTCTAGGTGCAGCCTGTGAACACAAGAACTAATTACGTAGTGTTCCTTAGTGATAATGTAGTAATAAGCAGTGACTGTACAATGAGGACTACACTTCATCAGAAACAGAGGCTCTAGGTGCAGCCTGTGAACACAAGAACTAATTACGTAGTGTTCCTTAGTGATAATGTAGTGATAAGCAGTGACTGTACAATGAGGACTACACTTCATCAGAAACAGAGGCTCTAGGTGCAGCCTGTGAACACAAGAACTAATTACGTAGTGTTCCTTAGTGATAATGTAGTGATAAGCAGTGACTGTACAATGAGGACTACACTTCATCAGAAACAGAGGCTCTAGGTGCAGCCTGTGAACACAATAACTAATTACGTAGTGTTCCTTAATGATAATGTAGTGACAAGCAGAGACTGTACAATCAGGACTACACTTCATCAGAAACACAGGCTCTGGGTGCAGCCTGTGAACACCATAACTACTTACGTAGTGTTCCTTAGTGATAATGTAGTAATAATCAGTGACTGTACAATGAGGACTACACTTCATCAGAAACAAAGGCTCTGGGTGCAGCCTGAGAACACCATAACTAATTACGTAGTGTTCTTTAGTGATAATGTAGTGATAAGCAGTCACTGTACAATGAGGACTACACTTCATCAGAAACAAAGGATCTGGGTGCAGCCAGTGAACACCATAACAAATTACGTAGTGTTCCTTAGTGATAATGTAGTGATAAGCAGTGACTGTACAATGAGGACTACACTTCATCAGAAACAGAGGCTCTAGGTGCAGCCTGTGAACACAAGAACTAATTACGTAGTGTTCCTTAGTGATAATGTAGTGATAAGCAGTGACTGTACAATGAGGACTACACTTCATCAGAAACAAAGACTCTGGGTGCAGCCTGTGAACACCATAACTAATTACGTAGTGTTCCTTAGTGATAATGTAGTGATAAGCAGTGACTGTACAATGAGGACTACACTTCATCAGAAACAAAGGCTCATGGTGCAGCCTGTGAACACCATAACTAATTACGTAGTGTTCCTTAGTGATAATGTAGTGATAAGCAGTGACTGTACAATGAGGACTACACTTCATCAGAAACAAAGGATCTGGGTGCAGCCTGTGAACACCACAACTAATTACGTAGTGTTCCTTAGTGATAATGTAGTAATAATCAGTGACTGTACAATGAGGACTACACTTCATCAGAAACAAAGGCTCATGGTGCAGCCTGTGAACGCCATAACTAATTATGTAAGTGTTCCTTAGTGATAATGTAGTGATAAGCAGTCACTGTACAATGAGGACTACACTTCATCAGAAACAAAGGCTCTGGGTGCAGCCTGTGAACACCATAACTAATTACGTAAGTGTTCCTTAGTGATAATGTAGTGATAAGCAGTGACTGTACAATGAGGACTACACTTCATCAGAAACAAAGGCTCTGGGTGCAGCCTGTAAACACCATAACTAATTACGTAGTGTTCTTTAGTGATAATGTAGTGATAAGCAGTGACTGTACAATGAGGACTACACTTCATCAGAAACAGAGGCTCTGGGTGCAGCCTGTGAACACCATAACTACTTACGTAGTGTTCCTTAGTGATAATGTAGTGATAAGCAGTGACTGTACAATGAGGACTACACTTCATCAGAAACAAAGGCTCTGGGTGCAGCCTGTAAACACCATAACTAATTACGTAAGTGTTCCTTAGTGATAATGTAGTAATAAGCAGTGACTGTACAATGAGGACTACACTTCATCAGAAACAAAGGCTCTGGGTGCAGCCTGTAAACACCATAACTAATTACGTAGTGTTCCTTAGTGATAATGTAGTGATAAGCAGTGACTGTACAATGAGGACTACACTTCATCAGAAACAAAGGCTCTGGGTGCAGCCTGTGAACACAAGAACTAATTACGTAGTGTTCCTTAGTGATAATGTAGTGATAAGCAGTGACTGTACAATGAGGACTACACTTCATCAGAAACAAAGGCTCTGGGTGCAGCCTGTGGCCTGTGAACACCATAACTAATTACGTAGTGTTCTTTAGTGATAATGTAGTGATAAGCAGTCACTGTACAATGAGGACTACACTTCATCAGAAACAAAGGCTCTGGGTGCAGCCTGTAAACACCATAACTAATTACGTAAGTGTTCTTTAGTGATAATGTAGTGATAAGCAGTGACTGTACAATGAGGACTACACTTCATCAGAAACAAAGGATCTGGGTGCAGCCTGTGAACACAAGAACTAATTACGTAGTGTTCCTTAATGATAATGTAGTGATAAGCAGTGACTGTACAATGAGGACTACACTTCATCAGAAACAAAGGCTCTGGGTGCAGCCTGTAAACACCATAACTAATTACGTAAGTGTTCCTTAGTGATAATGTAGTAATAAGCAGTGACTGTACAATGAGGACTACACTTCATCAGAAACAGAGGCTCTAGGTGCAGCCTGTGAACACCATAACTACTTACGTAGTGTTCCTTAGTGATAATGTAGTAATAAGCAGTGACTGTACAATGAGGACTACACTTCATCAGAAACAAAGGCTCTGGGTGCAGCCTGTGAACACCATAACTACTTACGTAGTGTTCCTTAGTGATAATGTAGTAATAAGCAGTGACTGTACAATGAGGACTACACTTCATCAGAAACAAAGGCTCTGGGTGCAGCCTGTAAACACCATAACTAATTACGTAGTGTTCCTTAGTGATAATGTAGTAATAATCAGTGACTGTACAATGAGGACTACACTTCATCAGAAACAAAGGCTCTGGGTGCAGCCTGTAAACACCATAACTAATTACGTAGTGTTCCTTAGTGATAATGTAGTAATAAGCAGTGACTGTACAATGAGGACTACACTTCATCAGAAACAAAGGCTCTGGGTGCAGCCTGTAAACACCATAACTAATTACGTAAGTGTTCCTTAGTGAGAATACTTCAACAGATAGAAAGGATCCGGTTGCAGCCTTTTTACTTAATAAGTAAGTAGATAATGATCATTAATAATTTCGTAGTTATCAGTAGTGTTGAGACAATGAGGATACACCTCACATGGACAAATGTTTCGGGGGTAGGTAATCAAAACAATAAGTAATTATGTAGTTCTTATTCTAAGATATAAGACGCCGACACAACTTTGTACGCAGTTAAAAGTGAATAGTTTATTAGCAGTGATGAGACAATAAGGACTAAACCTCTTGGAGACAAGGGATTTGGGTGCAGACAATCCAAACAATAGATAAATATTTAGTTATCGACATTGAGAATGTAGGGGCTAGTAAGGTCTGCGGCCTTCATGGAAAATAAATGATTTGATTGAGTGCAGCCACGTAAAAACAATGAGACAATGCAGGGGATTCTTTGCAGTTTAACAGTAATTATCAATGATTAGTTTAGTTCTTAGTGTCTTTTGACAAAGGGCTTTACACAGCGAACTCGATGGGTTTAAACACTTTGAAAGGGGCAAAAAACTAGGGCGCAGCCATGCAAAACGAGCTGGGGACTTCTGAGCAAGGGGCGAAATTCGAGGCAGTCCGTGGAGAAAGGGCTGTTATGTTGAACACATGCCTCTATTGATCGATCTGTGAGGCCTCGGCGGGGTGGAGGTGGAGACCAGGGCTCCGCCCCCGGCACACCTACAGCACGGGGGCCGGCCACGTACGATACAGAGACCATTTATTGTATATGGGTCATAAACCGAAATGAAGCCGTGTCCTAACACCCAGGGGCCCCTCTACCTTCCTTCCCAAAAAATTAAAGATTTCTGAACATGTAATAGTCATTTAAGGAATTAAAAGTACCAACAGAATAACCGATCACCATTTTGGTAAGACAGTATATTATATATATATATATATATTTTTTTTTTTAATGTAACTTTCTACAAAAAACTTTAAAACAAAACTCAACAAACAGTATAGCTGAATTGTGTTAACATTCACACAGTTAAGATCAAGAACAAAGCTACTTTTCCGCATGTCATGTTAAGTAGCTCCCGTTTAAACACGAGAATTTACAAATCAGATTCCGCGAAAATAAAATAATATTCTACATCTAATTCTCATAAATCATAATGCTGATTAAGCCTGCTACAATTTTAGGAACTTTTATAAAATCTCTTCTTTTCGTGGATCGTGGATGATTTCTCCTTTCACTTTATTGCAGTAGTGAATCCCAACTATTTGCATTCCAATCGTGCAAAACAAATTAATTAATTTCACCAAGTTTTACAACGATTTTTTAAACAATAGCTACCTATCTCATCAAATATGTTTCTTTTTTCAAGTGAAAGTGGAATATTATATCGCATAAGAAACGCCCTTGATAAATTACGTTACACAGTAATAAAGTCACCTTTCTGTAAGGTTTTTAAGCACTCCAAAAAGCGATATTTTTCCGTTTCTAATAATTAATTAAATGTTCCATTCAAAAATCTCAGACATATCCTGATTTTACTACTCAGAAAATGTTTGTTTTAATTAATAAAAGCTTCTCCCTTACCCAATTTGACCGAAATAACATGTCATTAGATATTTCTGTTCATTGGTTATTAAAGTATTAGGTTTTACAAGATAAATGTATTCATTGGCATTTTATTTATTAGAATGTGCTAATGAAAGAAACCTACATTTAAAATGGAAACTTCGATTTTCCATTTTCGAGATTCCATTAGACTTCAGAAAAAATATATTTGTTGGTAAATAACACAGATTACCAACTGACATTAAAAATGAGCCAAACTTATCTAAATTTAAAAACAAACTTAAAACATTTCTCATCAGGAAGGCTCTTTGGAACTATTCTTTGGAAGAATTGTGAAATGATTAGTTTTCTGAACTTAAAATAATTTTTTTAGTTTCATTTTTGACAATTTATATGTCTCTGTTAGGTTTAGTATTTTGAAAATGCAACACACTTTAACGTGTAATAAAATAGTGATGTCATCCATTGTACTTAGTATGTGAATAAAGTGTTTTTGAATTGAATTGAATATAATATTTTAAACAAAACTTTAAGCTCAATGCTAATTATTTACTTAGACACATTTATTAGATATTTCTTATGCGGTTTTTAATCATTTTAACATAAACTTCTAGATTTAAAAATTATCTAGTTTTCAGATAAATAGAATTAGCGCAATGTAGTGTAAGTGATTGTTGACAAATGCGTCTTTCTGATTTTACATAGTTGTAAATATTTAAACTACTGTTAAATAGAAAGTAAAAGGATAGAAAGTAACATAGAAGGCCTACGATCAGAACTATATCCTATAAAACCATATGTTTTTAATGTGGAGATCCAAAAAGTAAATTCTAATATCTAGACTTAAAAATTTGCATTTAAATAATTATGAGTTGTGTACTATTAAAATATTTACGAAAATCAAACATTTTGTGTGAATCTCAGTTTCATTATTCAATCAATTAGCAAATTACGTGTTGGTAGAATTACAAAACAAGTCAAATTTATTTTAATTACAAAGTAAACAAAATTATAATTCCTTCGTGAATCCCTCTAGTCTGAGGAAGGTAAACGTGGCTTACACCATTATATTCTGTAATTATAATAAATGGGTGTTTTGTGACGTTCACTTGTTTTGTACTTATAATGTACCAGGGAATACCCCAGCACGACTCGCATGCCAAGCCCGTCACTCGCTACGTTCGTTTTGTACTTATAATGTACCAGGGAATACCCCAGCACGACTCGCATGCCAAGCCCGTCACTCGCTACGTTCGTTTTGTACTTATAATGTACCAGGGAATACCCCAGCACGACTCGCATGCCAAGCCCGTCACTCGCTACGTTCGTTTTGTACTTATAATGTACCAGGGAATACCCCAGCACGACTCGCATGCCAAGCCCGTCACTCGCTACGTTCGTTTTGTACTTATAATGTACCAGGGAATACCCCAGCACGACTCGCATGCCAAGCCCGTCACTCGCTACGTTCGTTTTGTACTTATAATGTACCAGGGAATACCCCAGCACGACTCACATGCCAAGTCCGTCACTAGCTACGTTCGTTTTGTACTTATAATGTACCAGGAAATACCCCATCACGACTCGCATGCCAAGCCCGTCACTCGCTACGTTCGTTTTGTACTTATAATGTACCAGGAAATAGAGGAAAGTTGCCTAAATTGGACCACTTTTTAAATTATAATTTTTAGCTCAGTATTACATGGAATTTTAGGAAAAATAATTAGTAAATCTTAAAGAAAATGTTTTAAGAATCATTAATGAATTTTTTCAGATTGATATGAGTACTTTTATTATATTTTAGCATTAATTTACATGAGGTCTGCAATCGGTACGATTTAGGAAACTAGTCTCCTAAATTGTACCACTGGGTTCCTAAATCGTACCGCCATTGTTATTATAGCTTCTAATCACAAAAGACCCTCTTCTTCAAGAAAAAAAAGATACAACTGGTTCAGGAAAGTAAACAAAATCGACTGGGAAGCGAAAATCAAGATTTATTTACATATACAACGTCAAAGTTTAGGTTTATGTCTCACAATTTGCGCAAACAAACTTTTTTATTCTGGCTTTTGAACCAGCACAACCTTCATGCACCCAGTTCTTGCACAAAACACACTGAACCATGTTTTCTACAAATTTTTCTTCGCAAACAGCGCAAAACCAATCTTCTTCATGGATTTCAATCATGACGTCAGGCTGATTCGAAGTAGAGGCTTGGTTGAGAAATACTTCACTAGGCTTCTTACGATTGTTTGAAGATAGCCCTACAGCTGGCTTTGATGAGGTCTTTGCCTTGGCAACTTTTGCGAGGGGGGGACTTCTTGCAGAAGACTTTAGTGCAGTAACTTTCATCTGAAGTTCCTTGACTTTTTCCTTGGCTGTTCTCAGTTCTCTTGCTAATTCTAGGTCCTGTTTGTAAGGACTACTGGTCAATACAACAGCTTTTTGTGCGTTTTGTTTAGTAGTTCTACTCTTTTTTTTCTGAGGTTGCGGTAGGGGAGACAAAGCCTCGAGAGACGCTTTAGGACTCGTTATACTGTCAACGCCATTGCATGCAGAATTATTTATTTCGAGGCCAATAACTGTTTCCTCTTCATCTGTGTTGTTTGCAGGTTGCACTGGTTGTGTAAGGTTTTCCGATGGTAGAAAGTCAGTTTCCTTGAAGACTAACGGATCAATGGGCCACACACCGCTACATTTGAACCCTTGTATTGCATTCTCAATCGTTGCAGCCTTTCCATAAGCTTCATTTACAAGCGTTGATATCTGGTACTGCGTGACACTCAAGCCTGGGTTAGTTCGCAGCCATTTTTCCACAGCTTGATTGAAATAACCTTTGAGAGGCTTGAAAAAAGACCTGTCTAAGGGCTGAAGTCTGTGGGTAGTGTGCCCTGGAAGTTGAAGCAAGACTACGCCAGCGTCTCTAGCGACATCTAAGGCTTCTAGGTTTTTCGAGTGCGTGGAGTGTCCATCGAGAAGAAGGAGCACTTTTCTCTCTTTGGTCGGCTTGACTACTTCGATAAAGTGACGAAGCCACTTCACGAAAAGTTCCGTGTTGATGTAACCTGTTTCAGACACTTCTACCACACTTCCTGGTGGAGCACCAACTTTCAACTCATTTGTCATGCGCATTCTTTTGTAAATTATCATCGGGGGTACGTATAGCCCGGAAGCACTGGAGCAGCAAACCACTGTTGTGTTTACCCCCCTTTCACCGCTAGTTATCGACCCTACCGCTCGTTTTCCTTTTTCGGCCAAAACCTTTTGGCACTTGTTTTGCACTGTACTCACTCCAGTTTCGTCGACGTTGTAAATATTTGTAGCGTCAACATGGTTTTCATCAACAGTTTTCTTCAATATTTCAAAAAACCCTTCGACGTTTTCCTTATTAAAGCCTTTGGCTCTCGCCAAAGACGTTCCTTGGGGTTGCCGTAAGGAGATATTGTTGTGGCGGGCCATGAACCCGTAGTACCATTTTTTCCCTGCCAGCTTATTCTCAATAAAGTAGTGAGGGATGCCCATACTTTCAGCTATTTGATATGCAAGTTTCCGCACGTCCAAAATTGTCATGCCAAAAAGGCAATCCTCAAATAATTTAATCCGTTTCACCAACTCCTCTTCTATCTCGGGGGACAACGTAGTCAGACGCCCCATTGATTTTTTTCCATCAATAGCTTTTAGGTTTTTTCCATCAAGGTGACGCTTAAGAGTCGGTTTGGGAACACCATACTGTCGGCAGCACTCATTAAACCCCATATCCCCATTCCTGTAAGCTGCTATAGCTCTCTCCATATCCTCCTCCTGCCAAGCACCATACTTCCTTTTAGACATTCTGAAACAAACGTGAGATTGCACTTACAACTAATAACATAGTAAATGGTAAAATCAGCGAGGGGTTTGTGCATAAGACCTGCAAAACTCACAAATGCCTCCAGAAAAATAGTACAGAGCATGATGTACCTAAGTTAAGAGTAAAATATAGTACGTTTGCAATTGTTTTAAAATACTAATCCTACAGACTATGCTATAATAGCCTAAAATAGCCGGGTCCGTATTTTTTTCTGTGCTATTTACCGTGTTTTAGTATGAAAATGAACGGACTTTGTTTTTCACATGTTTCCGTCATTATTCATGAGTCCACTTAAACGTTAGGCACGATCAAGTTAAATGACGACTGTAAAATAAAGAAGCCTCCTAAATCGTACCAGTACGATATAGGGAACTGTAGGTAGTACGATTTAGGCAACTGTAAGTGGTACGACATGGGCAACTGCGCATCATTTCAGTAAAACTGACAATTCTAACCTCAAAATATAAGCAGGCTTGAAGTGAACTAAGGTAATGCATTAGAATATTCTACTTAACCGTAATATTATACAAATAATAGCCTAAACTTACCTTGGTGGATGATATTCCCTTACAAAAGTTGATAGAAAACAACACTGACAAGTAGTAAAACCAATTTAGTGTAACAAAAACTCAACCCTTTCGCACTGGCTTGTCTAACTCCTGCACTGGTCTAGACGTGAAGAGAGCTTGCTTATTTAGCCACTAGAGTTCTCTGAGCCGCCTCTATCTAGTTAAAATCACAGTGGTACGATTTAGGAGGCGGTACGATTTATGCAACTTTCCTCTACCCCATCACGACTCGCATGCCAAGCCCGTCACTCGCTACGTTCGTTTTGTACTTATAATGTACCAGGGAATACCCCAGCACGACTCGCATGCCAAGCCCGTCACTCGCTACGTTCGTTTTGTACTTATAATGTACCAGGGAATACCCCAGCACGACTCGCATGCCAAGCCCGTCACTCGCTACGTTCGTTTTGTACTTATAATGTACCAGGGAATACCCCAGCACGACTCGCATGCCAAGCCCGTCACTCGCTACGCTCGTTTTGTACTTATAATGTACCAGGGAATACCCCAGCACGACTCGCATGCCAAGTCCGTCACTAGCTACGTTCGTTTTGTACTTATAATGTACCAGGAAATACCCCAGCACGACTCGCATGCCAAGTCCGTCACTAGCTACGTTCGTTTTGTACTTATAATGTACCAGGAAATACCCCATCACGACTCGCATGCCAAGCCCGTCACTCGCTACGTTCGTTTTGTACTTATAATGTACCAGGGAATACCCCAGCACGACTCGCATGCCAAGCCCGTCACTAGCTACGTTCGTATTCATTATTTATTTGTAAGACGGCGATCGTAGAGATATGAGCAAATATGAGAGTAACATGAGTGTGATATTTATAAATGAACGAGTGTAGTCATTGTTACTAATTAAGGTCGACTGTTCCTAAGAAAGAGCTATTTATTAAAGCCCAATAGCCAGGGCAACTAAGGGGCCTACAGCTTAACGTGGAATCCGTACAAAGTAGTATTGGTCTGATTTGCATCCAACTGACAAGCCTGACACTACGTTTTCCCCCTACACAACATCTGAACCTTAACTACCATCCAACTGACAAGCCTGACACTACGTTTTTCCCCTACACAACATCTGAACCTTAACTACCATCCAACTGACAAGCCTGACACTACGTTTTTCCCCTACACAACATCTGAACCTTAACTACCATCCAACTGACAAGCCTGACACTACGTTTTTTCCCCTTACACAACATCTGAACCTTAACTACCATCCAACTGACAAGCCTGACACTACGTTTTTCCCCTTACACAACATCTGAACCTTAACTACCATCCAACTGACAAGCCTGACACTACGTTTTTCCCCTTACACAACATCTGAACCTTAACTACCATCTAACTGACAAGCCTGACACTACGTTTTTCCCCTACACAACATCTGAACCTTAACTACCATCCAACTGACAAGCCTGACACTACGTTTTTCCCCTTACACAACATCTGAACCTTAACTACCATCCAACATGGACTCCCTGGACGTCTCTAGTTGTGTCCACGTCGAAGGCCTTCAGCCTCGGTTTGAGATTCGTGACTACATTCTAAAAAGACTAATTATTTATATTTAAAAAATTGGGAGTCTAAAAAATGTTTATTGAGTGAGGATTTTAAATATTTTTGAAAGGAGTCATTTAACATGACTGAAATCTACTAGTATGGGCTACATAGTTCTAAGCATCTTTTTAGCGTGCCTCTAAGATACAAAATCTGCATTCCTTAGAAATGTCAAGTCAATAGAGTTTACACTATCGTTTTGGAGATCTCGTGATGAGCCTGTGAGTGGCAATTCAGTTATACATACTATGCCTATATACAGGGTGGGGTGTGTCATACCACAGGGCCTCTACCTGTCCCGACCATCGATGTATACTACTCTAAAAGTATACATCGATGGTACTGACCAATCGAATTTAAATGAAATATTTCTTCCAGTTGTGACCTTAAAGACCAATTTTCGCCCTCAAAGAATTCAGGGAAATTATTGTCAACCCTGTCACTTGCCCCAAAATGGCTCTTTTTGGGGTTGGTTTAGGAAAATGTTCTAATATAAACTTACTGTTGGCGCAGAAATTATATTGTGTACCCGAATTTGAAGGTTATTGACTAAGAAACTAAGATTCCTATGACATATTCAATCACACCATTATTTCCTAGTTTAATTATAAATTGATGCATGAGCACTTTTAAATTTTACTATAAGTTTTAGCAATTTTCATCCTAGTTTGAACATAATAAGTACAGGAATTTTAACTAGTTTTCACTGTGCATCATCTTTACACTTGTATTACTCAAAACACATTAATGTATCCAATTAATATTTTAATACGTGGTTGACTGGAATGTTTTCTATAAGTTTTACAAATTTCAGAATTTTAAATATCCATGAAAAAATATTCTTATCAATTTTCTGAAATAATGTTTTCTTTGCTTTTAGCTGTTGTAAAATTAATTATGTAATCACGTTGTAGTTCTTATTAAATGTAGGACTATAGTTACGATACATTACTTTTGTATGTGTAAGTAAATGCAGTGTTTTTTAAATACAGTAAATCAATAATTTAAAATCACTGCATTTACTTAGGCATATAAAAATAACTAGAAATTTCACAAGAATTACAACGTGATTATATAATTAATTTTACAACCGCTAGAAGCAAAGAAAACATTATTTCAGGAAATTGATAAGAACTATTTTTCTTGAATAGTTAAAATTCTAAAATATTTAAAACTTAGGCTATATAAAATGGGGATCGGACATTTGGCACACATTTTTGGACCTTCTGCCCATGGCAGTTTTGGCACAATCATTAGAGCGGAATAAGTAGGGTCAACTCGCCTGCTTGGAAAAGGCATGTTTGGCACAGTCGCTCGACCAGGTAGACGCCATCGAACGAGGGAAAACGGGAATTTTATTATTCCCGTCAACTCTGCGTGGCAGTCATTTGCCCGTGATATAACAAATTTTTAAATTTAAACCTCACTAGGTTAGGTTAGGTTAGGTTAGATCATGATCTATTTGGGTAGCATCCGTGTTCCAATTGGGTAGCATCCGTGATCCACTTGGGTAGCAGCCGTGATCTACTCGGGTAGCATCCGTGATCTACTTGGGTATCAGCTGTGATCTACTCGGGTAGCATCCGTGATCTACTTGGGTATCAGCCGTGATCTACTCGGGTAGCATCCGTGATCTACCTGGGTAGCAGCTGTGATCTACTCGGGTAGCATCCGTGATCTACTTGGGTATCAGCCGTGATCTACTCGGGTAGCATCCGTGATCTACCTGGGTAGCAGCTGTGATCTACTCGGGTAGCATCCGTGATCTACTTGGGTATCAGCCGTGATCTACTCGGGTAGCATCCGTGATCTACCTGGGTAGCAGCTGTGATCTACTCGGGTAGCATCCGTGATCTACTTGGGTATCAGCCGTGATCTACTCGGGTAGCATCCGTGATCTACCTGGGTAGCAGCTGTGATCTACTCGGGTAGCATCCGTGATCTACTTGGGTATCAGCCGTGATCTACTCGGGTAGCATCCGTGATCCACTTGGGTAGCAGCCGTGATCTACTCGGGTAGCATCCGTGATCTACTTGGGTATCAGCCGTGATCTACTCGGGTAGCATCCGTGATCTACCTGGGTAGCAGCTGTGATCTACCGCAGGTTAGGTTAGGTTAGGTTAGGTTAGGTTAGGTTAGATCATGATCTATTTGGGTAGCATCCGTGTTCCAATTGGGTAGCATCCGTGATCTACTTGGGTAGCAGCCGTGATCTACTCGGGTAGCATCCGTGATCTACTTGGGTAGCAGCCGTGATCTACTCGGGTAGCATCCGTGATCTACCTGGGTAGCAGCTGTGATCTACCGCAGGTTAGGTTAGGTTAGGTTAGGTTAGTTGCTTACTTCAATAAGCACCACAGCAGGAAATTTGCGGGGGCAAAAAAGTTCCCATTTTCGCGCATTCTGGCCACCTGGCTGCTACTACCTGGCCGGGCGGTGTGTGCCAAACGTGCCTTTCTGAAACTTACAGGTTGACCCTTCTTAATCCCCTCTAATGACTGTGCCAAAAGTGCCATTCCAAATCGGCCAAAAATGTGTGCCAAACGTTCTACGGCCATATAAAATATTCCTATCAACCATGTATTCAAACAAATGCAATTAGCAGGCTTTTTGAGTAATGTAAAGTTGATACACAATGAAAAACTAGTTAAAATTCCGGAACTTTATTTTTCTAATTAGATTAAAAATTATTAAAACCTATAAAAATGTTTGAAATGAATATTTAATGGCGTACAATTGTACGAGGAAAACAATGTTGTGATTGGATTGTTCAAAGGCCTCTTAACTAGCTTGGTTTAAGAAAATGTAACTTCGGTCTATAATAGATTCGTGCTGGTTGGGAGTCACCAAAATTTATTCAATTTAAATTACTAACTTACTATTGTGCCAAACATAGTAACAGACTACGTAGAAATGTAATACACAGTACCTTGTAGTGATGACCAATTTGTTTTATTTAAGAAATTTGAGAAAATTAATTTATTGTTGGAACAAAAATCCGTAATTATAGATAACTTGAATAGTTTGTTGTCTATGGTTTAATGTTGTCATCTTACGTCTAGTTTGCAAAGAAACTGATTTACAGTTATTAAAGGCCGTACTTAGAGTTTGAAATTGAACAAATTAAGCATTAAGTTCATAAATTAAAATGATTAGGTTGCTTAGTTGGTACATACAGGAGAAGTAAATTGAAACTGAAACTTCACTAGCCTACCTCTCTGACTGACAACAGAATTGGTTATGTTGATGTCATAGGAAGTCATAGGGTACAAAATAAGAATAGAATACGCGTAGACCTACTGGACTTAATGTGACAGGAAACGGACGTGTTACGTAAACAGCTGATTTATATATTTACTTTCTTTAGTTTGTTTCATATTTACTTGTTGTTTACAGGGTGTCTCAAAAATTGACCACCAAACTTGAGAAGCTAAAGAACGTAAGTTATGGACTCTTTTTTAGAAAGGAGTAAGTCTATGGACAATTTAAAGAAAAACGTTACTCATCACATTCTTAATAGTTTTCGAAATATTGAAGGTTTAAATATTTCTTTAACATATTTAAACCGTGCGGGGTCTTTTGTAGAAGAGGTTCACCAGTCTTGAAATATTTTCTATGGATACAGGACCAAAAAAAAAAAACACATTGTACACTCAGTATATATGTATTGGACACAATTTGAACACATTTTAAAGAAAAAAATAATTATGTTACAAACTATAATATAAGGGTTTATTCTTGTGGATGCCAGAATAGGTTCTTGTAATATTCTGAACCTAACCTAACCTAACCTAGGTTAGGTTAGGTTAGGTTCCAAATGTGTCTAATGGAATCTTTGAATTTTCCAACCACGTACCTTTCCTCAGGCCAACACTACTACGGCATTGCCTTAAGCTGCATCGCCAGCGATCCTTGGTTTCACTCAACTGAAGTGTCATATTGTGTCCTTCAGCACACACCCGTTCACTATGCAACACTTTTTTGGTTTGTAGATACCTAACGGCTTTTTCCTTGCTATTAACTTCCCGGGACAACAAGAACAGCGACATAATTAGAACAAGTAGATACACGAGACTGACTGACCACTGAATATATCAGATAACAGAGTGGCGGGCGACGCGCGGCTCGGCGCTCACCGGTTGATAAGATAAGATAACGCAACAATAGTGAATCTTGCCTACTACAGGCCTTCCGTGTTTCAATTAAGTGCCTCTAACATTAACAATCGGAATAAGACCCTTTAAACAATATGCCATTGCTATAGAACATATTTCAAGACTGGTGGCCCTCTTCTGCAAAAGACCCCATGTGCGTAGGCTATTGCAATAGCTTAGAATATTTTAGGTTAGTAATACACGAAGAAATTAGGCTACAATTTTTACACTGTAGCCAATTAGTGGGAATCTAGTAAATTGTAAAAATATGAAGTTTAGAGAAATTTAAGCAAAAACATAAATTAACACAGTTTAAAATAACGTTTTAGCTTAAAATTGTTAGTAGTTTTTTCAAATGATGAAATTTTAGTCTTAAATAGTATCTTACATCCAAACACTTCCCAGTCATCTGATGATTTGAAAAGTACTAAGATTTGTTGCCTTAATTTGTCATTGATGGATTTTAAGAAATACGTTCTCGTTCTACGATAAGCTATTTATTTAATCGAAAAGGTATTATAACTAAGTTCAACAGAATAATTGTGTGTTAGGCTACTGACAATAATTGTAGAGACAAATAATTTCATCAAGTAAATATTTTCTTTAATTTAACTTTAATTTTCAGCATTGATATTGACCAGTCCATAGTTCTGGGCGTGTGGTTCGATCATGCGAATCAATGGATTTCTCCCTCCAACGACAGAAGTACATTCATGTTAAAAATAAACATCTCCGACATGGTAAAATATTAGAAAATATCCTAGAAAATACGTCCACTTAATTTCTAGATTTAGTCATCAGTATTTAATAGAATAATCAAATCAGCTGATTTCACCCATGTGACGTCACAGTCTACTGCACAGCCTGGTCGTAATACTTACCGTATTTCACCCATGTGACGTCACAGTCTACTGCACAGCCTCGTCGTGATACCTACCGTATTTCGTCCATGTGACGTCACAGTCTACTGCACAGCCTCGTCGTGATACCTACCGTATTTCGCCCATGTAACTCCACAGTCTACTGCACAGCTTTGTCGTGATACCTACCGTATTTCGTCCATGTGACTCCACAGTCTACTGCACAGCCTCGTAGTGATACTTACCGTATTTCGTCCATGTGACTCCACAGTCTACTGCACAGCTTTGTCGTGATACCTACCGTATTTCGCCCATGTGACTCCACAGTCTACTGCACAGCTTTGTCGTGATACCTACCGTATTTCGTCCATGTGACTCCACAGTCTACTGCACAGCTTTGTCGTGATACCTACCGTATTTCGCCCATGTGACTCCACAGTCTACTGCACAGCCTCGTCGTGATACCTACCGTATTTCGTCCATGTGACTCCACAGTCTACTGCACAGCCTCGTCGTGATACCTACCGTATTTCGCCCATGTGACTCCACAGTCTACTGCACAGCCTCGTCGTGATACCTACCGTATTTCGCCCATGTGACTCCACAGTCTACTGCACAGCCTCGTCGTGATACCTACCATATTTCGTCCATGTGACTCCACAGTCTACTGCACAGCTTTGTCGTGATACCTACCGTATTTCGTCCATGTGACTCCACAGTCTACTGCACAGCCTTTGTCGTGATACCTACCGTATTTCGTCCATGTGACTCCACAGTCTACTGCACAGCTTTGTCGTGATACCTACCGTATTTCGCCCATGTGACTCCACAGTCTACTGCACAGCTTTGTCGTGATACCTACCGTATTTCGCCCATGTGACTCCACAGTCTACTGCACAGCCTCGTCGTGATACCTACCGTATTTCGCCCATGTGACTCCACAGTCTACTGCACAGCCTCGTCGTGATACCTACCATATTTCGTCCATGTGACTCCACAGTCTACTGCACAGCTTTGTCGTGATACCTTCCGTATTTTCTAATTACCGTGTTCTCGGATTGAACAAAATCAGCTATTTTTGTTTTCTTATGAAAATATGTTTTTATTATTTAAAGAGTGTTTACATTTTTCTCGTGTCAAGTAACCAAATAAGTTATTGTAAAATCACAATACTATAGAAGAAGCACTATTATTTTAATTATTATTATTATTACTATCTCAATCTTTATTCCAGTTTTTTATCTTTAATTTCAATAACACAAGCACCACCGAGCAAACTATAAACATAGCAGCCAACCCAAATAAGATTTTGAACAGACTGTACTCAATAGACGCAGGAGAAGTATGGTGGGGGATTTTCTCTATCTCGCTTGCACTACCTCTCCTACACGTGTCGTCACAAAATTTCCGTGAATAAAATAAGCAAGAAACAGTCTCAAAATTTTCTTAAGAGATATGCAGCCCTAATGGCTTAGCTGAAGAGAGGTCCGAAGGATCAGGGATGGGTGGGGGTGGTTGGACACCTGTGGTCACTAAGCGTTGAAGATATCTACTGTTTTAATAATATGCCTGACTCTACATAGCCTATCATGTAAAATAAAAATAATAGCCTATAGAGCGTCTGAAAATATTTGCATGTCCATCTTACAAGTATACAGTGTGTTATAGAATTTTTTTTGATTATTTTTTTTATTTTATTTATTATTTTTTTTAACTTCACTCGCCAGTTGACATGGGCCTACAGGCCTGTGCGTCAACTTTATTCAACGAGTGAAGTACCGACCGTTGGCTCAGTGGGGATTCGAACCTTGGACCTTGCCCTCCGCAGTCCGAAGCCTTAGCCACTGAGCCACCACGCCGGCAAGGCTATGCATTATAGAAAGGCTGGCTATGCATTTTCTGATTATATGAGTGATCCTAAGCTCAAAATGAAGAATAATTTTTTTTTTAATTTCCGTTTTGTTTGGCAACTAGACGCCATTTCGTTTTTGTCATAAAGCAATTTATATATTTGTTGTTATCTTTACGATTGTTACAAAACTCGGTAAACGGGTTCATGTCAGATAGTAGTATTTAATAAATAATATTTTTAAATTATATTTATTATTTTCAAATTGGAGGCTGTTTAATTTTTGTTTTAACAAATATCTAAAAAAAACTGGTTTTATAAAAATTAATTGTGTTAGACACAACAAGTTTTAAACAACTTTCCCTTTCCAGTGATACCTGATTTGTAAAAGTCGCTTAAGAAACAACAATTTTATGAATTAACCTTAAATCACATACTGTTCAAATACTGTCAAATTAGTAGCCATTTATTTTGCATGTGAATTAAAGTTTATTCATAAAATAGTTATTTCTTAAACAACTGAGGTATAATTGGAAAGAATATATAAAAGTTGTTTTAAACGTTTATGTCTTTCACAAATTTTAAAAAAACCAGTGTTTTTTTAGATATTCGTTAAAATAAAAATTAAATGGCCGCCATTTTGAAAATAGTAAAGATAATTTAAAAATATGTTTTAATAAATACTACTTTCTAACATGAACCCGTTTACCGAGTTTTGTAACAATCGTAAAGATAACAACAAATATATGAATTGTTTTATGACAAAAACAAAATGGCGTCTAGCTGCTGAACAAAGTGGAAATTGAAAAAATATTATTCTTCATTTTTAGCTTAGAGTCACACACAAAATCTGAACTTATTAACAATATGACTTCCTAATATTTAAGCAACCTTAACAATACTGGGTATATCAATCCCATAAGAAACAAAGACATCTTTGTTGTAACTTTGTTATATAGGCTATATCCGGCAAAAGGCTACATTATTTATGAAAATTATAACAAATCTCTATTATAATCATTATTACTACGCCCAAAATATGACATGTTAAATCACATTTTAAAAAGTAATTACAAATAAATTAAAATATTAGCCAACCATTTAGTTGCGGCTTATATAATATAGACATTCAACGTGATATATTAAGCAACATTTATGACAGCAAATAATTAAGAGTTATGGCATGTCAAACGTTTTTAGGAGAGCAGTCGAGCGGCAATAATGAGGTCGAGACTACCGGCTACCTAAATAATGGGCTAATTAGAGTTCTTTAGGAATTCGGAAATTTTGAGACATGGACATTTTGGGTCACGGACATGTTGAGACTGCACTCTCCTACAGGCCTATAAAAACCCCTATTTCATATTGAGAATGCAGTACGGTAAGCCCATAAGCAATGCTAATCAAATGGGAGTTTTTGAGGTACACTGTATAAAAACGTTGGCTCGCAGATAAAAAGTAATCATAAAATAAAATTTTCTCATGGAAGTGGTTGGCAAAATATTTAATGCCTGTTATTAAATGTATAACATTTTAAAAATTTAATAATTAAAAAAAATTACCATATGCTTTAAAAACGTATAGCCTTTGGAGATACAGTTTTGAGAGACCACAATTCAATTACACTGAATTTTAAGTGAATAAATATTGATTGAACATTTTGAAATGTTGTGTAAACTTTATACAGAAGTAGTGGATGCTTACTGTGTTAGTATGAATTGATTATATAATAAAACTAATTTGTAATAATAATAATAATAATATATGTATTTATTGTTTTCACAGGTACAGTTTAGTTTCACAGGCAAAATTATTAATCACAATAAAAAGGCACATTTTATGAAAAATAAAAAAAAACTTAAATAACTAAAGAAACACAATTATAACTTAAGCGTCTAAATAAAGTACTCAAAAATTATATAATACATTCTTGGTTTAATACAATAATATATAATACAGTTTAAATACAACCAGAGATAGGCTAAATTATTAAACATAAAATTTATTTGTATTCAGATATATCAAAAACCAAAACAAAAAAAGAAAACATACATACTGAAACCTGTGAAAAACAACTGCGACCCCAAAAGACCGAGGGCCCAATTATGGGGGCCACATGAAAAAAATATTAATGATTAAGACCTCCATGCCTGTACAAAAATAACAATACTTAATTTTTTAAATTAGAAGTAAATATAATATAATAGAAGTAAAAATTTGTTCATATATTTGAGAAAAGACATGGAAAAGTTGAACTTTGAGGAAGTTTTTTTTGTCAGGTTAGTTTCGTCAGGTTGTAGAAAAAAACTGGCACTTAATTTTTTTATTTGAAACTTTTTTCACCAATATGCATAGTTTAGTCGGTAATAAGTGACAAAAACATGACTGTTATTTTTTAGTAACCCACCCGTTCCAAAAGTTTAGTAAGTTGTTGATCTTAACTTATTGCTGTTTATTAACTCTCTTTGAATATATTTATAAATACTATTTTGTTATTTAGTTTGTTAATTTAAGCATAGGTTACTAGGAATTTGAAATCAGTTAAGTGTTATCAACATATCTCCTTTGGAAGCAGTTTTTTTTTTAATTTTGATAAAAACATAGTCAAAATTAAGATACAAATTTAGTTGTAATTTTTAGTTTTATATTTAATTTTTTTGAGGTATTTTTGTTGGCGTGACAATCAGTCCATAATCTCCTTCCTTTCTTAATTTACAATTCTTCAATGCTAGTTCTTTCACTAATTAACGTAGCTTCGCTGGTTTTTTAACATAAAAAGTGACATTTTTATCCTGTAACACTTTTCGAAATACTTATATACACTTAACACTGTTTTCCTCTCACCACTTTTAATTATTTTTCCTTTGGCTTTCTTTTCCATTATTAAAGACCACGCTGAATCACTAAAATTATAATTATTGAATTCACTCGATCAATTTTTCAAGACACTAAAAAAAACACAAGCAATAACCACAAACCTCCTTCCAACACTGAATGTACGCTTGTTTGATTACTTACGCAAACATACGCAAACACTCTTGCGGGATGTTTGATTACTAATTTGCATCAACAGATAAGACGAAAGGCCCAAACGAGTCACTCGTCCGCCTTGTCCTCAGTTAAGTATTGATGGGTATAGGACACACACTGAGCTGGTTTTTATTTGTTTTAAAGCTTATTTTTACTAAAACTAATAAATTATTTATTGTAACCTAATTCATACATTTCTTAAATATTGAAATAAAATACGTCAATATTTTTAAACAACATAAATAATTATATACAAACGTAATGGTATTAAATCAATTAATAATTTCAACACTCGTTAATTTAGATACAAAACATGTGATATACCAATAAATAAACGTTCATTTTTTTGTCTTGGAATAGGCTAATTAAAACTTGATTCCTTCAAGTAGATATTAATTTACAGCATTATACCATTGATTTTACTATACATAGATTATATAGTACTATATATACTATAATGATTACTTTATATAGTAAAATCAATGATTATACTTGATAATTTATTTTCTATTTTACTATATTCCTATTTTTATCACTAACATTTTCCTTGTAAATGAATAAACATATACGAAAATATCTACAGACTTTTACAGTTAATAAGTTGTTTGTTCTTTAAATAAATTTTTAACTAATGGTGATTGATTTTTACACTATTTAATACATAATTAAATTTATGAGACATTTTAGACATATGTTTTTTTTAAACAATAATACTGTAATATGATATCCGAGCAAAACCTGAGGATGCTAAATGACGGTGGGCAGACACACAGTGCTCTACATTTTTGCACCAGCTAGAGCGCTGTGTTTGTCCATAAGAGCCGTACTGCATTCTCAACGTGAAATAGAGTATAGAACCATGGCTCGGTCTGTGTTCCTTTACGACTAGTGAACTAATACACAAACAGAAACAGCTGTTAGCTGTTGTTGTGTTTCGTTATAAACCAGATGGTTATCAATGCCAGATAACATACCATTGATTGGAGTTCAATGATTAATATCTTCATTATTTCGGTTGTGTTAATATGCGAAAAATAATTGTTTTTATGTTTTTGTTTATTACTTATTTTTTAACTGTATTCTGAACACTTATTACTTTATATGCCATACTGTTTTGTACGGGTTTTGTGAGAAAAATACCCATGCTGCTGCAAGTGAATACAGCGTTTGAAATTGTAAAAGTGGACGGTTCAATGACCAGTGACCATAGGTTACTTTGAATGTACGTGTGTAGGATGATGAAGAGGGCTTGGTATCTGGACAAACTGAGAGATCCGATAGACCCCGCATTAACAATTATGGTGCAGTTGTGTTAAATATGACAGATCATGGCTAAAACAATAATTGACTAGAAACAGGCTGTTGAAGGCAATACATTTGCTGCTATTTAACAGTGATTGGTCTCAAATAGTCGCTTGGCGTACTTTTTATTAGCTCGCCAGATATGAGTTGTCTCTGGAGAGAGACGGAGAGAGGGAGGTTACCGTGTAAACCGAACATGAACTAATTTCACCGAACAGAGAAACCGGCTTCACGAGATCCATATGAGCCTCGTGTTATTTTGAATGGCCAATCTTTTTCTATTCCTATTCCAGCTTGTTGGCGGGACCGTGAGAAAATATAAATGGTTGAGCTGTAATTTTGCATTGTAATACTAGGGTACAACCTAAGGTTTGTGCGCTATGGGAGTACCTGACTTGACCCATGGGTAAGGCTATGCAGGAGGTTAAATTTGGGGGTTTTCACAAGCTATATATATATATATATATATATATATATATATATATATATATATATATATATATATATATATATACATACCAATAAATAAAATATACATACATACATACATACATACATACACATACATACTACATACATACATACACATACATACTTACTAAGAGACACCCCTGCACGCTTCGCGTGCCAACCCCAACGCTAGCTACACTCGAAACACCTACAGTAGGCCTTCGGTCCTGGCATGTGACTCTTGACTACAAATAATAGTAGATTACCTGTATAATCACAATATTACAATTATTTACAGTATCTCACTCACACTACTTGCATTGCGACCTATTTATTTGTATAAATACCCAATGGTATTACTTAGCCTATTTAAAATGTATAGTGAGGAATTTAAACGCGTTCATTTAATTTGTTTTTGCATAAAAGCTGAAGATTAAACTCATAGTTTAGTATTAAAAATTCATTAATAATATAAAGTCAAACATACAAAATAAACATGTTTATTTATTTACAAAACAGCTGTTACTAATTTACTAAAATCAAATCAATGTTATCCTTATCGAATAATCTTCAGGGGGGTTTCTACTCCTTAGGAGTACTTTATCAAGATGAAAATACTTTAGTTGTCCTATTTAAGACCTACAGAAAAAATGTACATTTCAGCTCTCTACCTAGATGGGAAGTTGGAGAATTAGTGATGAGTGAGTGAGTGAGCCAGGGCGTTGCTTTTTATATATAGACTAGGGGACAACCCTGCACGCTTCGCGTGCCAACCCCGTCGTCACTCTCTACGCTCGTGAGGAAGCTCGGCCTCGCCTGGGAACTACTTTAGTCCTTTTGTGGAACTCGGCCGGTGGCGTCGTAGGAAAGCTCGGCCTACGGCCTCGCCAAGACCCCTTTTTTGAACTCAGCCTACAGGCCCGCGTGGGAAAGTTCGGCCTGCGGCTTCACAAAGGCACTCTATACCTTTAGTTCCTTTATGGAACTCGGCCGGTGGCCTCGTGGGAAAGCAAGGCCTACGGCCTCGCGGGGGAAAGTTCGGCTTGCGGCCTCACCAAGGCACTCTGTTACAGTGCCATTTGTGGATCTCGGCATCTCGCCTCGTAAGGAAGATCGGTCTACGCCCTCGCCTGGATTCTTAAGCAATATGACAAATAATTTTGGTTTTGGGGGCAGTGGAGCCCATAAATATATTATTTTCTAAAATCGGACGGTGTGTTAGTAATTAACAGGAGAATTCCTTTAATTTGATAACCCACTGGGTGTATTAGTTTAACATTACCCAATTTGGCGTTTTGGAGCATTTTTAGGAGGGGGGGGGGAGGCAGAGCCCTTAAACGTTTTCTGTTCCAAAATATAATGGTACTGTATATTGTGATTTAGGAGACATATACCAATAGCTTGATACCCCATTTAGGTGTTTTATTTTAGTAATACTCTTTTCTTGTTTTAAGATTTTTTTTAGTTTTGGGGGCATATACCCCGTATTATTTACCCTTTTCAAAATATAATGGTATATTTGGATTCAGGGAGAAAATAGCTTTAAATTGATACCTCACTTGAGTAGGCCTAGATAAAATCAGCATTAAAAAATTCTACTCTTTCAAAATTTTCAGTTTTTTGGTCCCGGATACCCCAAAGTTTTTAAGCTGAAATACATATACAGGGTGTCCCGTAAGTAACCAGCCAAACTTCTGGAGATCATTCCTTGGATTAAAACAAACAAAAAATTTCAAATTTACAAATTGTCTATCTCGCTCCATTATCCGGGTATCTGTATGTGTTTTTACTAAAAGCTTGATATCTCTAAAGTTATTTAAGATAAAACAATGAAAATTTGTATGAATGTTGATCTTTATAGTTTTAATGTACTATTTAAATTTCATTTGTTTACAGTAACCATTTTCAAAATGGCGGCCATTTTAAATTTTTAAAGCCAAATATATTAATAACCTTAAATTTTACTAAAAAACATGTAGGTTACAAAAAAGTTTAAGAATTTATTTCTAAAAATAATTGTATAACAAGTTTTGAGATTGAACAACTATTAACTGAGATATTGCAATTTTTATCAAATAAAAATATGCTTGATATTAATAAAATTGGAAACTTTAGTAGAGTGACATTTATTTAATAAAAATTAGATTAGTGCTAAATAGATGTTTACAGCTGATTTGAAAATTGAAAATACATACAGTCAATGATTATCAGCTGACTGTAATATTGACAGTTCGTTGTTAGAAAACATCTATTTTATTTGTTATTGATTAGAGTTCATTACTAAACAAAAACAGTGATGTTAAGGGGTTCTTAAGATAGTTTTTGTGGTTTTTGCCATTTCTCCTGATTTAAACCCCCTGGACTTTTTTGTATGGGGTTACCTTAAATCTTTGGTATACCAAACACCTGTTGGAAGTATTGAAATGTTAAGGGAAAAATAGTGGATGGCTGTAATACGATTAGACAGAAACCGGGTGTATTTGAACGAATGAGAAGTTGAACGAAAGAGAAATCGACTGGAACGATGCATAAACATGCATGGTGGGCACTTTGAGCACATGTTGTAGGATAACTAGTATTTTTTTCTTTTGTTTTTCTTTACTGTTGTTTTTGTGTTGTAATAAAAGTCTAACCTACTGTATTTAGTTTTTAGTAAATAAATGTCACTTTACTAAAGTTTCCAATTTTATTAATATCAAGCGTATTTTTATTTGATAAGAATTGTAGTATCTCAGTTAATAGTTGTTCAATCTTAAAACTTTTTATTCAATTATTTTTAGAAATAAATTCTTAAACTTTTTTGTAACCTATATGTTTTTAGTAAAATTTAAGGTTATTAAGATATTTGGATTTAAAAATGTAAAATGGCCGCCATTTTGAAAATGGTTACTGTAAACAAATGAAATTTAAATAGTACATGAACACTATAAAGATCAACATTCATACAAATTTTCATGGTTTTAGCTTAAATAACTTTAGAGATATTAAGTTTTTAGTAAAAAACATATACAGACAGATAGCCGGATAATGGAGCGAGATAGACGATTTGTACATATGACATTTTTTTGTTTGTTTTAACCCAAGGAATAACCTCCAGAAGTTTGGCTGGTTACTTACGGGACACCCTGTATACAGTGCACGTTTGTTAAGCGGTACATACCCTAGGCCGTTGATTGTCTAAATAAAAAACAACAACTAATTCAAATAATTTTATTTTCAGAAATAAGTAACTATAACAAATGTAATTCTCGATGCTTCTGCATGTCTGCAAACAATAAAATGTTTTTACAAAGCCTTATTATTACAATAAGAAAATAAAAAATAGATTAGTTAAAATGCACTGAAAATTAAAGACATAAAGACTGTAATACTATAAAGAAATACATGATTATATTAATTCAAAATTACAATTATTATTCCCTGTTTTTGTTTGGAAATGAATAAAAGAAAATATTGTCTATGCAAAGCATCTTTTTATAGAGTTTAATTTTGATATTGTAAGTACATTAAACTTATTGTACTGTATAACTAAAATTACAACTTTATTCGTTAAGTATTTAAGTACTGTAGTGGCAAACACGTACTTCAAAAATGAAAAGAATAATGAAGAAGTTTTGAGCAATTTGTAATTAAAATTTTCGATCTATATTATGTATCTTTAAAATTTCTATGCTTAATACATCACATATAGTATATTTAAATATATTCAAGATGGTTCATTTTCTAAGTTAAAATAAAGTTATTATTGGCGGTCTAGTAACTAAAGAATAGTACATGTATATACTAATTATTATATAACTAACTATAGGCTACAACTAACTGCATTCCTTCAAGTACAGTATAGTAACTCCTGAAGCGGAAACGCAACTAAACCATACACTTTCATGACAAACTGTATAAACAACAATGAAGGCATTCTGAATAGAGGACATATTTGGCTTATAATATAGTAAAAGCAAATATGCAACAACGATTTCCCCCAGAATTTAAAATCCTGATTAATATTTTGTAAACATTTATTATTTATTTATTCATAACTTTGCATTTCCAATATCTTTTTCCTATACAGTTCACTTATTTATCCCTTTAGCTTAAAACTAATTGAGAGATATACTAATTATATTTACTACATTTCTAAGAATAATAATGTATCCAAAAAAAGAAAAGCTTAACAACCAACAATGAAATAATGTATGGTTACAAATACGTATAAAAATTATAAATTTTTTATGATATTTATTTTATCAGTAATTTTCTTGCTACTAGTATTTTTTTTAAATATTATAGTCATATTCTTTTATTATGTTTTGATGATGAGAGATATAAATAATTGAGAAAAAACAGACGTTTCAAAATATCAATATGCAAAATAAGATGTGTATCAAATATAAATTAATGAATGATATACCTATATAATAACAAAGAAAAAAAATATAGACCTATACTTGACATTTATTTTCGTACAGTTAGGCCTACTGAAACAATAAAGTATAAGAGAATTAACACACACAAAAAACATTAAATATAATAATTGTTGGCCTATATAACAACGATAACAAACCAAATTGTATAATGAGACTAACAAAGCAATATAAGGCTAACAATATTATAAACATAAAAATAAACAAATAGCCATAAATCATATTATAAAATAGTAGAAACAGACAAGCTATCGTGTAAACCTTTAACATACATTCCGGGTAAGATTAGCAAATATTGAGCAATGTTTGATATCGGTAAGCTTTTGTTACATGTTATGAGTCATAGGGCAGGACCCGGCTGGTAGCGGCCAGTTTTTTTATTCATTTTTTTTATTTTAATGACAGTGGAGAAAATAAAGTGTTTACTGATACTGTACTTGCGTTGTTTTGATAAATATAACCTAATTTACAAAAAGTAATTAGTTTAAGTAAAAATATTATTTTAATGAATGAAAAAATGGATATTTCATATTTAACCAGTGATAACAGTGTATAACTTGTCTCTAGTGATTATTTGGGTTTTTGTTGGGTTACCCCTTTTAACCCCCCCTCCCATACCCGGGCAAGCATGTTCACGAGCCTGCTCGCCGGTAACCTTTGGTCCATGAGAATTTCCTTTATTTGGATTCGCAACACTTTCGGAGGGAGGGGATCAGTGTGTTATTGTTCTTGTTGAAGAAGCAGTGCCGACGTGTCGCTTGTGTAGTTACAGTGAAAGTTGTTGGTGTATTGTATAATTTGACAAAAGTAAAATGTCGTTCAGCGATAACAAACAGTTCCGGACGGAATTTATAGAAATTTATTGGGAACAGCGGTGTTTGTGGGACGTGAAAAGTCGAAACTTTTCTAATAAACATTTAAGAAAGGAAAGTTTGAACTGCTTAGTAGAAAAATGTACAGACATTTTTCCAAACGCTGGAACAGCGCCAGAGTATTTTGCGGCGGCGGCGAGCATATTAGCCTTGATTATATACACATACAATAGATAAACTATCTAGTAGGAATATTTGTGGCAGTAATTTTGTTAGTTAGTGTGGCCCGCAACCACAGCCGGTTTAAACTGCATTAAATTTACATGGAACTACACTAGCGCTCCACAATGGACCACAAAAACAGTTGATATTTTGCGACTCAAAATTTAACATTGGATGGGAGATCTATTTGTGTATAAAATCAATGATATTAGCGAACAAGTTCGGTCGTCTGTGGGCAACGCCGAGCATGTTCGATCGTCTGTGGGCAACGCCAAGCATGTTCGCGAGCATGCTCGATCGTCTGTGGGCAACGCCGAACATGCTCGCCCATGTATGGGGGGGGGGGGGGCTTTAAGGAAAGTAAGTTAGTTATTTGAAAATAAAATATTTTTTTAAATTTATTTTAAATTGGTTTTGTAAATCTATAGGTAAAGAATTAAGTAAACATAGTATTTTATATTGTATTGTACATTTTCCATAGTTATTCGATTGCCTCCGAACTACAAACTGCCTATACCTCAGATTGTATTCTACGTTAGGAATAATTCTTAGCTCAGGTTTAAAATAATGTCTGCATAGATCAGTGTACCTAGCTAGGTTATCAAAGCTCATTATTCCTAAAAGTTCAAGTGGGATTTCACTAAATAAAACTTTCAGAATTCTTTTAAGCATATTCCGGAGCCAGATAATAAATATTTATTCCATAAAAGAAAACACTCTGAATTAAACTAAAATAAATAATCTTCTAGTGCTAATAGGAAAACACTGACTAATTTTTTGGCATTTGAATAATGCAACTCTAAGAATGTTTGCTAACCATTTAACGAGTGTTAAACATAAAACTATTAATGCCATTATTACGCATACAAAAAACAGAGAGGCGTCATATTGTTGTACATATTTGGTTTTATTGAATAGAGGACATATTTGGCATATAATATAATAAAAGCAAATATGGACAAGAATTTCCTCCCAGAATTATTGTAGCATTGTTTTTTTTTAATGTTATAGTCAGTTTCTGATTTGTTTCTTTTTGCATATTTAAATGTTTATAAAGAATGCTCGAAACATACATTGCTTTAGAGAACCTGTATATTCTAAAATTAATGAAATATATTTTTACAATTTAATTGGATTATTATGTTGGTCATAAAATTGCTAGTATGTTATAATAGTGTCATTATATTATGTTTTAAGAATGTCAGATAATTTGGAACATATTGTATTGTTTTTAGTTTTAATAGTATTATATTAGTCTTTTTATATCAACTTGCTATTGGTCAGACTTGGAAAAATTAAGTATAAAATATTTTCCTTTTTGTTTTAGTTATGTTTTTTTTTTTTTTTTTTTTTTGTAGAATAGTGGGAAAATATATCTATCTTTATTCCTTAACCCTATATATGACCCCTCATTCACTTCATTGTGACATACACTTTCAGCCCAAGGTAAGTAGAATAACATTATTATTATATATGTAATTCTACTTATCTTGCTTTCAGCCATATACAACAGTAGAAGTGGATTAGAGCAATCGTATGGTTAATTAGTTACTAAACTTATACACTCCTGACCAAAATAAACGCACCACCTTATTAGTTACTGTTTTATTAAAAACAGCTAATAATTAATTTATATCAAATTTGCCTGTATATAACTTAATTGGGTGTAAATGAGATGGAAAGTAATACTGAAACACAACTTATTTTAATGAAAGGTTTATTAGTTTTGTTGAATAAAAAAAATAAAGACATTAGTAATTTATTATTACAACATAAATCCACTATTTTGAGAGATAACAGATAAATAAAATGGAGGTTAAGCATTCACCTAGTACTTTGTATTACCTCCCCAGACTGATAGCAGATTCTAATCTTCTTTGCATCCCATTAATAAGGTGTTGGATATCTTCTTGGGGTATGTTTTGTCATTCCTATCTTACGGCAATTTGAAGATTGTTAAGATTTTCTGGATGATGGTTTCATACTCTAACCCGACTCTTCAGATTATCCCACATATGATCTATGGGGCTGAGGTCAGGGCTTCTCGTTGGCCAGTCCATTACAGTCACTCTATGGTCTCGAAGATACACTGTAACCAGTGCATTTTCATGCATCAGGATGAAGTTCTGTTCAACATCAACAGCAAATGGAACGTCATGACGTTCAAGGATTATATTTTGTCCACGTCAAGAATTATATTTGAATATAATCCACAGACCTTCATGCCCTCAGTGCTAGCCGACCAACTGTCACTATCTCTATACGATCGACAGAACTTATGCCACTCAAAAACATAAGTGAGCTACCTCCAAAAGGATCTCTTAAATGCAGGACTCCTCAAATTTCTCTCCTCGCCTTCTCCAAACTCTCTCACGTCTATCTGGAGCACGTAAGTGTTGGAAATCTCATCGGTGAATAATACGGGTTTCCAATCTGCCTCAGTTCAAGTCACATGTTCAAGCGCAAACTTTAGATGAGGTGCTCGGTGCCATGTGAGAACTTGAGCCATCTGGTTAACTACTATTTAGCTGACACTCAGGGAGGCATCTACGTATAGTTCGAGCAGATATCCGGACATTTCTAACTTGCCTGGTCATATTCTGAAGCTGATTACTAGTAGTGTTCCTTCTTTAAGCACATTGAGTCTCAAAAAATGCTCATCTCTCTCATTTTGTAATAGACACAAACAATCTGTCAATATCTTTCTGAGAAAAGCCGTCGTGCACTAAATCCCATACGCAGACACAGTCTGCTTTAGTTCAATTTCGGAACTTACTGAGAATTAAGCAGAAAACAGTGATAATCACAATATTACAAAAATAATCCAGTACTAACGAACTATCAAATAAAAATATGTTAAAAGGACAAATACAGACTGGAGTGTACATCGGGGCTACATAAGTGGAATCTTAAAGTCCATTAAAATGGAATTAAAAAAACCCTATAAAACTTCTTAAATCACTTCTCATCCAACAAGATACCTTCAGAAAATGAATAATGCTGTGCAATCCAAATGGTGTTCATTCTTGTCAAATCAAATCAGATCATCTTCATTTCCAATAAAACAAAAAAAGTTAGAAAAATAAGTACATATGTACAGAAAAAAAAACAATAACAATAATTCAATATCTAAATAAGTCAAAACAAATAATTGATATAGATAGGCAGGAAGAGAAGGCAAAGAACAGATAGATGTGACAGAGGTTTAGGTATTCATAAGATAATACACACCCGTTAATAATATTTACTTAGGCTATCTTATGTTATTTTATCAGAATAAAAAAATGTTGAGGTGGTGCGTTTATTTTGACCAGGAGTGTATAATGCAATAATACACCTGGGCAATCCACTTTGTTCTACTCAGGAAGAAGAAGCAGTATTCTATCGCCATAAAAAATGGGTGGCAATTTTTATTTGCAGATAATATATAATGTATAGAACAGAATTATAAATGTATAGAATCTCCCCTTGTAAAAATAACTTTACATGGGGTTTTACATGGTTGGCACTGGTGGCGCACTGCTGTAGCCCAGCTACTTGGGGACAAAGTGTTTGGGAGATTGTAGGCGATAGGTTCAATGCTCGGTTCTCTTAATACCGACACGGTGTTCGCTCAATGGTTGTCATCAACGTAGACACTACTAGAGAAGTCTGGAGTGTCTATGTTGAATGGTAGTCAAGGTTCAGATGTTGTGTAGGGAAGAGAACAGAGTGTCAGACTTGTCAGTTAGCTGAAAATCAGACCAACACTACGTGGTTCGGATTCCACGTAAAGCTGTAGGTCTCATAGTTGCCATGGCTATTGGGCTATTAATAAATAGTCTTTTCTGAGCTAAGTCGAACTCAGATAGTAACAATGACTACACTCGTTCATGTTCACTCATCACAGAGATAGAGTGATCTAATTAATGTCAAAAGAGGAGATGAAACAACAAAACAAGACAATGAATGTAGCTATTACCATGTACAACTAAACCTGGAACCACCAACCAAACAAGAAGTGGAAAACGCAGTAAAGACACTGTAAAATAACAAGGCTCCAGGAAAAGATGAAATTACAGCAGAATTACTAAAAAAAGGAGGAAATGTAGTAATTGAGAAACTGTGGAAGTTAATACTTAAAATATGGGAAAAGGAAGAAATGCCAACTGAGTGGCAAGAGGCAGTAGTTGTACCCATACATAAAAAGGGAGAAAAAGAAGAGTGTAGAAACTATAGAGGCATCTCATTGCTAAGTATCCCCTATAAAGTCCTGACTAAAATTATTCTAAATCGACTTGAATGCTACTCAAACGAAATAATTGAAGAATACCAGGCAGGCTTCATCAAAGGTAGGTCCACTACAACCAGATATTTTTACTGAAAGAAATTGTAGCCAAGTACTGGGAATATAACAAAGAATTTTATGCCATCTTCATTGACTTCCAAAAAGCTTACGACAACATTGACAGAGAAAGATTATGGGTACAGTTAGAAAAGTTTGGGGTCCCCAGAAAACTGATAAACCTGTCTAAAATGAGTGTTACCGAGTCAAGATGCTTCGTGAGAATAAATGGACAAAACAGCGAAACCTTCAAAGTAAACTCAGGAGTCAGACAGGGGGATGGCCTTTCCCCAATATTATTCAATATGGCTCTAGAGGAGGCCCTTCAGAAGACAAAAGAAATGAACCTGGGTGTTAAAGTCGGAGGAAAACTGAACATTCTAGCATTTGCAGATGACGTAGCTATAATGGCAGAAAAGCTAGAGGATCTAACTACGCTGACCAAGGTCTTCATAACAGAAGCAGAAAAAATAGAGCTGAAGACAAACGATCCAAAAACCAAATTCATGCACTTTACAAGAGACAAAAATTACACCCAAGACCCCCTACGAGTTGATGGTCATGAATTCGAACAAGTACCGGAATTCAAATACCTCGGAGTCACAATTTCAAATAAAAACGCAGAAGAAATTGAGATACAGCAAAGAATAAATTCAGCCAACATATGCATTTATGCATGCAATAGATTACTATCTTCCAAGTCATTGTCACACAAAACAAAAATTAGGTTGTACAAATCAATAGTCATCCCAGTTTTGCTCTATGGATCTGAAACGTGGATACTAAATAAGAAAGAAGAAAAAAAACTAATTGTCTTCGAAAACAAAGTCTTCAGAAAGATATATGGGCCCACATATGACCAAGGGGAGTGGAGAAGGAAACATAACAGGGAGATTAGAGACCTGTATAACGACGCAGACATTGTGAGTGAGGTCAAAAGTAGAAGACTAAGGTGGGCTGGGCATGTGTTGAGAAGGAGAGAAGAGTCCCAACTAAAGAAAGTTAGCAAAAATAACCCTGAGGGAAGGCGACCTCGTGGGAGGCCAAAACAAAGATGGTGGGACCAGGTTAGGCTAGATATACAGCGAGTTGGAGCCATGGAAGAGAATGTAGAGGACATGTCAATCTGGAGAGGCTTTGTTGGTGCGGCTAAATCTCACCTGCGATATAGATGGCCCTGGGAGTAAGAGTAAGTAAGTAATAGTGGAGTACCTTAAATCGAGAAACTATGAATTATTTGGAGCTAACAGAAAATTCAAGAATTATTTTACTAGATGTGTAAGGTTTATAATCATTTGGAACTAGTCAGATAAAAAATAGATAAGAACAAATCTTGTTTTAGAGAGCCTGTGCCTCCAGACTTGCTGTTTGCCTCAGATATTTAATGACTGATGACTTGTACAAAGCTTTAATATCCTTATTTAGAGCAAATTCTTTATTTATACCTCAGGTGTTTAAAAGCAAAGTTGTCTAAATATAGACATAGGGATTATCTCTGGTACTATTCTTATGTAACTACTTATGTACTATTCAGTGAGAGTTGAGAGCGAAGCTCCATCCACTACTGTTGTGACGTAGGCACTGGCCGATTCACATGTTGGTGTAGTGGATGAACTGTCTTTTCTTCCTGACTAACTGATTGGGGATGCTAATGAATCAATCTTGTTGTAAATCAAGGGTCGAAGTGGACACTCTTTTTATTGGCTGGCACCCTTGTGACAGAGCGACAGTCTAGGCAGAGCCTCACTCTCAACTCTCGGAATGTAGTTTGTATCTGGTGGATCAGTCCTTAGGCTATCTTGTTAGCTTCCAATGCTTCTTTTGTAAAATTAAAATGTGTTACAGTTGAATGTGTTTTGTTTTGCTGTCTATTATAAATTACATTTTTATCCAAAAGAAAAGAATATACACACATTCTACTATAAATAATAATCAAATACAGTATAATCTTGATAATCCGACAGTTAAGGGACCGAGGGTGTGTCGGATTAACAAAAACGTCGGATTACCAAATGTCTATTGTAATTCACGAGAATTATGATTTCTAAGATAAACTGAATGCACTACGTACACCCTTCTTAGAATTTCCGCGCTATCAGCCGTGATAAAATGAGGTTGACAACACAATTGAATAAATGTAAGCAAAGAAATTATACAACATTTGTACAGTAACACAGTAAGGTTTATTACATACAGTATTAATTGTACAGTACTGTACAGGTAAACATTTTCAAATTCATCTCATCATTTAATTAATTGTTAGTATGTAATTTTATAAAAACATTGTGTACGTACTCACATTTGGGTAGAGTATTTACTTTTAAAAAAAATTTGTAATAGTTTTTTGTTTCTTCCTACGTAAACAGTCTGTCATGGCCTTTTCTTGAATATTTTTTAACAATAAAATGTTCTCGTAGTCAAGTCCCTTCTCCTCACACCAACATATCAACGTATTTGCAGCCAAAATAGCTTCATCATTAGTGATTGTGCTTTGAATCTTCATAGCGTCGTCTTCAGTGGGGCAGTCGTTTGTCGTGGTCGTAACTTCCTCGATTATCTCCTCTTCCGTCAGTTCACAACCAAGATTGTCGTCTAATACCCATCTTCTCAAGTCTTCTGCAGATTCTCCAACAATATCAAGTTCATCACAAAGTGTAAGCGTTTCCTCTGTAATTGTAATGTTATCTTCATGTTCACTAGTTATGTTGCCTTTGTTTGGAAGGAGCGGGTTATTGGGCCAAACCTTTTCCCAAGATTTAATTAAAGTTACAGGTTTTACTTGACGCCATGCCAATGCTGCATTTACTATTGCATCCTTGATATTAAATTGTTTCAATATCGTAATGTCACCGTCAGATTTGCTGACAATATCAATTAGTAGGCGCTTCTTGTAATGAGCTTTCAAAGTCTTTATAACATTTTGGTCCATAGGCTGTATCAGTGCTGTGGTATTCTTAGGCAAATACAAAGCCTCTATGAACCCATCAGCCGTCTTAACCTTCAACTCTTCCTTGTTCGGATGTCCTGGAGCATTATATAGCAGTAAAAGCGCCTTTAAAGGCAAATTTTTCTTTTTTAAGTGTTCTTTGACTTGAGGTACAAAATTGTTTAAAAACCAGTCTAAAAATACTTCTTTAGTGACCCATGCTCGGTTTTGGTGCGTGTATGTCACTGGAAGTGATTCAGCTTTTATGTTCTTGAATGCCCGTGGGGACTTTGATTTACCTACTGCTAAGAGTTTTAGTGCATGGCTCCCAGCAGCATTTGCACACACCATTAACGTGATACGCTCTTTTTGGAGTTTCCTTCCTGAAACTTTTTTTTCTTCCTCCGTTACAAAAATAATGTTTTTGTCGGGAGTTGCCGCCAGTTTAAGCCGGTTTCATCTGCATTATACAGTTGTTCTGGTGAGAGGCCAAGTTCAATTATTTTGGCATTTAATATCTCAATAAATTGTGATACTTCACTGTCGTCAGCTGATAATTTTTCTCCACTCATTTGCAAGAAACGTATGCCATGCCGCTTCTTAAAGTTATCCAACCAACCATCGCTAGACCGGAAATCATCTTTTTTGGTTATTTCTCGATCAAAAAACTGAGCTTTCTGCTTTAAAATATCACCCGAAATGGGAGCATGTCTGCTTCTTTGTTGCTTGAACCAAGCGTACAGGGCTTCCTCAACTTGAGGGTATTCACTGATGCGTAGGGTTTTTCTTTTAGAATCGTCTTCCACAGTTTTCATAAAGTTTTATATTTTAACCCTATTTTTATGAATGTCATATACAGTAGCTCGACCAATATCAAAAATCTTACAAATGGAAGTTGGGGTTTCACCACGGTCGTATCTTTTAATAATTTCCCATTTATCACTAAGTGTTAAAGTTTTATGCTTACGTTTAGATGCAGTTCCACTTGTGCTCGCCATCAGTACACACAACAAAACAATATGTACAGTAAACAAAACAAAATAACAACACAAACAACAACAACAACTATACTTAACAACTTAAACACACAAACACAATGGCAGTATCAAAATTTAAACAATTCAGTATAACAAGACGGGAACAGAAAAGCAAATAAATAAAGTTGAGTAGGCCTATGCTCACAGCAAAATGAATTGTGGCGTGAGTCAGACAGACGGCAGGCAAGGGAAGTACCTGTCACAACAGCATTTCCAGGAACCAGTGTACAGACAAAAGCCCGCGGCCAACGCCCTTTTGGCGTAGTGACGTCATCTGATGTGGCGTCGGACTACCAAACGTGTCGGACTAGTAAATGTCGGATTATCAAGATTATACTGTAGTTTTTTAATTAGCATAATACGTGTTGGTACATATACAGTACAAGTAAACGTCACACAACACAAATTTATTACAATATAAGCACAAAATGCACAAATATATTACAATACAAGTACAAAATGCACAAATATTATGATGATCGATTTCGGTGAACCACGCTCACCTTCCTCAGACCAGAGGGATTCACAAAAGAATCCTTTTGTGAATCTCTCTGGTGTTGTGTGACGTTTACTTGTACTGTAAATAATAATCCACAAATGGGCCTAGAAGAACCACCCATGCTAGATGACGTTTCAACACAGAGAAGTGTGATTAGCACATCAATTCCCGATGCTGTTACGTCCAGCGTTTGTTACCAGGATTCCCTACTGAAGTTGCATTAACAACAGAGGACTTGAGGTGCAATTTTATTGTTTGGCAACTTACGAATTTATCTCAGGACATTAAGCGCACCACTACACCACTGTGCCCTCATAAAATATTGGCATAAATAGTTGATTCAAATTTGGTTGTTATCACAAACTGTTATATAAAAGACATGCACTCTTTATAAAATAGTACATTTCTTTTGGCCAGTAAAGCTTGTCTATGACTTATATTGGGAAAACAGAACATTGAAGAATTGATGACGAAGAAACCGAATCAGATATTCAGAAAAGCTAATTTATCTAATGTTGTTATGAATTAGCTTTGTATATCATTTGCATGAGTCTGTTTACTGTCTGAATAAGGATTGACATTTTATAAAATATTCAAAAGCCTATTCTGCCTCTGGCCTCTTCATTTTTAACAAGAATCCACATCATATAAAAAGAGAGAACACAGATTGTTGTCATAATTGCTTGAGAACAGTTTCATAACATAACAATGTCGGTAAGACATACATGCCTAATAAAATTATGTAATAAATCTTGGAACTTTGGGGGTAAAATCATAGTCAAACACAAAATGTTAACTATATTTTATAAAATTTTTTATTGGAAACAAAATAAAACAATCAATTACAACAAATAAACATTGGTTTACAGTGTAAGATAATTTGGTCATCAATTGGTAGTGATACATAATAACTTTGTAGAATATATGTTCATGTCTGCATATCCACTCTAGTTTGTACCCAAATCTAAGTCCTTGCAACAACAAAATCAGACTATGTATTGTTAAGATTCATATTTTTTATGTACAATAAAAACAACTAATGATTTTTCTTCTTCAAAGGCTGATGCTTTGTAATTAATGTAATCCAAGAAAAATTGTATTTTTTGCAATATGTTTGGTAATTTTTGAAGTATATTTTTTATTTTTAAAAATAATTAAGAGTACAATGAGATTGACTGGACTAGATATAACGAAGTGGAACATCTATAAATGAAAATTTGAATATTGCTAGTTCTAAAAGGAGATAAAGTGCCACAGGCTGTATTTCTTGTTTGTGTTTTTTTTCTGCATTTTTGAAAGACGCTACGGCTGCATCAAGTTTTAGTTTAGAATATGTTATAATTTAATTTAGGATAGTTATATTAGTTTTAGTTTCAAATAGTTTTCAGTTTAAGTAAAAAATTATTAATCACCTATTTACTAAAGTTTGATTGGATCTGTAAAATGTAAGTTATAATAAAGCGATTTGATAGCATTTAAAATTACAATTAATTATAAAATCACTATAATTACTTTTAAAATTAGCAAAATTTATCAAATGTTAAGACGTCCCCTATTAGAAAAGATTACCAGAAGGAATATTAAAACATAAATTGTTTTTGGTTGAATATATTGTTATAATTAAATTTATACAAATGCATATTAAGTTGGAGGGCCCACTTTAATTAGAACACTCAATCAATACTTAGACAGCAATGATATGGAATCTGTATCTTACAATAATGGCCTATCTTTTCCAGAATAGGGTAAATCCTGGACAGCTGAGCCCTCAAACTTAAATAAAAATGTAGATTACAAAAGTTCAACATAACTTGCATTTCCTGACGTTAAGGACAAAGGAAATACTGACCACTTCCCAGCAACCTAAATTGTTAATGCTAATTAAGTGACTGTAACGAGTCCATTGCATGGAGCTGAAACATTTACACACTTTTTGCTCTCTAAATGGAACAGTCGTCGAGCGAAGCTTTCAAGATTTTTGTGATCCATCGGTAGATCATCTCCAAGAGGGTTTTCGAGGAATACAGTTCCCTGCTTACCCTCACACTGGATGTTCACAAATCTGGAAAAGATAAATATTTATTTATTATTAAGAGGTAATGAAATAATATTACTTAAGAATTATAGACGAGTGTTACTTATAAATTATAGTAAGGTAATGCAAATTGATCAAAATTATTTTAAAGAATAGGTGAAGAATATTTTAGGTTATGAAAATTGAAATTACAGTAACTATAATGTAACAAATGATCTCTATAAAGAAGCTAAAAATGGGATGGAGAAAGAAGTGCAAGCAAGCAATTTAACAAGAAAAGTGGGTTGATGGAAGAAAAGAAATGAAAAAAAAGAAAAAACAAACAGTAGAAAAAGTGTGGTGATTATGAAAAATATTAATATTCACTCTAGAAGTGTGTGTCAAGATTAGCAGACAGTTTGGGTCTGTTTGGAAAGTTCAGATTACAGTTAAAGAAATGCCACCATTGACTTAACTTCGAGTCCCCATAAGGACTACTGCTTAATTCACAATATTTTATCTGGAAGCAAAAACATATTCAACCAACAACAATATTCTAAATATTTTTTTAATCCTCGACTCAAAAGGATCACCTTCTGGGCCTTAAGCTGTTTTGTCTATGGACCACAGTGGTATCCTTGTGTCTTGGTACAGGCAAAAAACAGTATGTACGCGGTAGTAGTTAGAGCTTGGTGTTTGGTGGTATGATGAACGACGAGATTACTTAGTTCTTGGTTATATTTTTTGGTTGGATCAAAAGTCAAGTTTTCAGTAGGTGAAAGAGTAAGAAAATTAGATGTTGATTTCATGGATGTAACTGGACCTTTTCAGAATGACAGTGGTGCAATCGTATGGAGTTGAGAGAGGAACTGAGGATCTCTGAGACTTTTTGGAGAGTAAAATTAGTTTAATAGGATGGTCAGGAGGTAATGGTGGAAGGTTAAAGCTGGAAGACAGCTTGGCAGGTTTCAGGTAAATCGGTAGGATTTGGGTTGTAAGCCAAAGGAAATCGGAAACTAAGAAAAACTGATCTAGTAAGAAGTAGGATTAAAAGTAAGGACCTTGGAGAAAATTTTCAGTTTGGTTAGCAAAGAGTGTAGTTTGAGAGGTTGTACACTGTGTGGTTGAGAGAAGAATCAACAGTTTCTGCAGATTTGTTGCTGGGACTAATAACAACTAAGTACAGTAGGAATGTTAGGAGGTTATACACAGCATGGTTGGGAAAAGAATTGACAGTTTTACAGATTTGTTTCCCAATCTGCAACAAACTAGTAACTAAGAACAGCAGGAATAGTAATATCTTGATACAGAATTAGAAGCAGATTTAGAACACACAAAGATCGATTAGGTGGATTGGAAAGAGACACTAGCAGAACAGAACCTGATTGACAGTATGTGCCAATGAAACACAGTTAGGATATGGATTTATCAATAAGGTATCTCCACACTTGTGCACTTTTGCTTGCGCTAAGCGCATGCCTCTTGTGGTGCGTCAGTGCATGCCTGAAATGAGTCAGAAGAAGCAGTTTTTCATAGTGCACAGGGCAGCGCAAGGAGCTCCACCAACCTTGGATTTTTGTGCGTTTCAACATTCAACTTTTACTGTTTTGGTGGGGTTTAGTTGGCGTTTGTCTTGTTTTTTTTAGTGTTAGCAATTATAATGAACAGACTATACAATTTATAGAAGACTATAGGTCTCATGAGTGTTTTTCGGATATTCACTGCAAGTTACATACATTGTGATCAGGACAAAATTTTGCATAATTTTGAGTACCCACAACGCTAAAATTATGAATAGAATATTTTACCGTTTTTCCTCATTTTCATAAATTTTTCGACTTTTCCGTTGAAAAAAAGATCATATTCTTGTTTCTTAGTTATTTACCTACTTTGAACGAAAATTTCAGCTAAGAAATAGACAAGGCCCTGTTCTATATAATTTGATTTATAATTAATTTAAATCTCTTCAGTGATTTTTTGATTGTAATTAATTGTTGTTACATTGTATCAGTAACATATACAGTATACACATCAGTAACTGATAACATTTATACAAAGAATAGAAAAATCATTAAACAAAATTTTGGTAAATTTTTAATTAACCAAAGATATCCTAAACTCCAAATAGCTCGTCTTGATTTCTTACAATTATTAATTTGCCTCAAATTAAATATGCTGCACTAATTCCTCCTAACATAATAGTGTCAACTTCTTCCATCTTAGAAAATGCAACTAAAGGGAAGGAAATAGTGTGGACAGGTAAATGACACTCAGCGCATGCAATAAGACAAGCGTTGACGCATGTGGAATTGAACGATGAAACGCAAATTGAAAGTGAAAATGCATGAGTATGGACAACAAGAAACACAAATGAAATAATCATCATAGTGATATCATTTCTACCTGCACTGGAAGGCACTGCTGTGAGGTTGCGCTGGGGGCTGCTTCTCCACTGGACGTGCTGATACATATACTGTTGCCTGATGGGTAGAAATAAGGTCAGAGGTCAGTGGCTGGCCTTTGTCGTTGAAGAGGAACAGCTTACTCCGATTCTGCAGTCCGAACAGTACTCGTACCTGGTTGGCATACTTACTGAGTTCAAATACTTTACCATTAACGTAATAGTAATTCCACTCTTAAAAAAAAGAAATAGAATTAAGAGTTATAGTGTTGATAATAGAATATTGAGATTTTGAAGATTATTCGTCTTTATTGGCTATTAAAAAAATTTACAAATTTTTAAACAAGAAAAAGTAATAATCATAAATTCACATTTTATTTTATTATCATATTGTTACTGACAAATTATAAAAAATATAATTCATAACTTTTTATTGAATTGAAAAAATTGAAAGTGTCATCATAAATTGCTGGTTTTTGCTAAATATCAAAATAAATAATAGAGTAACTTTCCTTATTCAAACATCCTCACTTTTCGGTCCACCCTCAGCCTTAAATGTACAAGAGTTTTCCTGAAGTTAAAATTAAAATTATTAAAAGATCTGGTTTGGAAATTTTTTCTTCTTTACTATTTATTTGACAAAATTACTATGTTGTTTCTAAAACGAGACATAGGGATAAATATTTGACCTGCTAAGGTAGATGGTAGATCTCATTAAGAACAGAGGCAATCAACAATTGTATCGGGGATGGAATAACCATTGATATCTCCATATCCAGGAAGGGTGAAAAGCTATTGGAGGCCCTTTGTCACTATAGACAGTGGGAGGTTTGGCCATTTTTATAAACATGACAGGGAATCAATCACTGATGCTTAAAAATAAAAATATGTAATGGATTATATTTGAAGGTAATATGCAGAAATGTAATCACTACTAAGTAGGTGATATCGGAAAGATGTTTTTTCTGTTTACAGTTAGTTGTTGACTTCACTGATTATATTTTAGGGCCCCTTTTAGGCAGCATGTTGAAAGACGCACGTAATGTAGAAACATTTCGTTAGATGGATTCTTTTATGCACTGCGCCTGACGAACATCCTCTAAACCACGACATGCCTACATATGTTACGAGCGTCGGGCACACGCCCTTAGTAACTTTAGAGAATATGGAGCTATTTATGCAGTGTTATTTGGCGCACGCCCTGACAACGCACGTTGTGTGAAAGCCTCTTCAGCGTCATGTTGTTGGGGTGAGGATTTTTTTTAGTTTGAACCAGTTTAATTCGGAGGTATCATAGCTTATATTGTTGTTAAGCAGTGATGTAAAACTTTGATGTTGAAGTCCCTATAGAGGCAGTGAAGTCTTAATCGGTGATATGGCATTATTCTAATGAGAACTACAAATAGTCTTTCTCGTCTTGACATTTACCTCATCGAAAGAAACTGACCTCATCCTACAGTAATTAACAAACCCTTCTTCACGGTTTTTCAGTTCTTTGTGCAGAGTTTATAAAATACCTCTTAAATGTTGCACAGTATTAGTCGATGAACTGACCATCTTCTTCTCTATCAAGGTTTCACTATGGTTAAGCCATATATCATGCAGGTGAACATTACTGATTAATGTTCCAGTCTAGGCAGGATTCGAACCAGCACTATCTCTAACCAAGCTCAAAGTCCTGACGCCTTAGACTACTTGGCCACTGGCTCGCCCACATTTCGTTCTCGCGCCGGACAATGTCCACATGACGCACATCGCATGACACGCTGCATAAAAGAGGAGCCTTACCTCTTGCTCTAATCTGTCCAAAGTCAGCTTGTTCTCGCCAACAGGATTCTCAAGCAGAACATAGCCCACAGATCCCTGAACACCATTACTTGGATTGAGTCCATTCAGAATCACTTTAACATACCTAAAACAAAACACCAAAACTATTATATATTTAAGTTTGCGAGTGGATGGATAGTTATAGAAACATTCAACCCTTTGGTGTATGTATGATCAAACTGTGCTCGGCTATGGCTGGTAATAACTGACAGTTCCCTAATGGCAACGTACCATGATCTGATAAGCTTAAGAACATAACTAGAGTAAGTAGGTAAGGAGTTTAATAATATAGAAGATCTGGGACGTTTGTTTACCTACTGATAATATAGAGAGTTGAGTCCTAACTTTGCCTCACATAATAAAGCATTTTTCATTTCACATTTGTGAGCAAAGGGGTATATAATATATCCCTCTTATTAAACTCCTTACCTACTTACTCTAGTTATGTTCTTAAGCTTATCAGAGGGTTAAGCTGAGAAAATTGAGTTGGTACAAAATGGTGGGCATCAATCTCAACTACATAATTTTAAAGTTGAGCACAAAGAAAAATCATAAGTATAAACAAGAAGTTGTATTAGTAATTATGTCAAAACACCAATAAACTATATAGCCAGTTACTAATTGTTTTAAAAACAAAAACATAACCTCATTCTCAGTTAACAGTTTTTGAAGCACTTATGTTCACACTTACTAAGTCGTTTTTCTTGGGAATATTCGACCACTCTCTGTTTAAGCTTGCTCTTGCACCAGCGAAACCAAGCGGCCTATGCAACTCTATTGTCCTCTCCCCACAGCTAGTCTTGTAAATCAGAAAATCAAATTGAGCCTTATCTCAATTCTGTCTTCTATAAATACTTACATTGTTCATGTTTCACGCTTAAACTGCTGTACTGATTTAAGTGAAACTTAATTCTATACATGTTTGAGAAGGCTAACAGCTGTTAATAAATTTAGAATTCTATTTATAATCCGCATCCACAGCATTTAATATCACCATAATATTCTTTAAATATATTTGTCAAGACAAATTCATTTTATTTTTTTTTAACTTTTAAAATCAGCTCTGGTGGCAATTTATGATTAATTTTTTTAAAGCTCATATAAAAGAACTAAATTGACAAATTTGGTTACTTAACACGGTACAATTTTAACATTACTAAGTTTAAATTTTGATCCCAAAGCAAAGCACAGGTAAACATCTAATAATGAATCAAGAAATAGTTGCAGACCTATTTATTAAAAAAGTTTGTTCCTTACTTGCAGGCAGGGGAGAGTTTGGCAGGCTGTCCCTCCATGTAATCTGTTAACTTTAGAGTCAATTCTGAACCTTTAACCTGTAACATCAAAGTGGCTAAATATTTTGGTGTGATACATGAAGATTTATGCTTAAAATCTGGTTAAATATGCCTTTTTTATTTCAATCTCATTAAAATAATCTTATATATATTGAGCTTCTCCCTATCTTTTTAACTTGTTGTTTATTGGAACTAGTGATATTTTATATGGAGTTAGTTAAACCATTTACTAACTCAAATAAATTAGTTTTATTTGACAAAGAATTAACTAAAATATTTTCTCAATATTCCTAAAATATAATTTTAATTTAATTTTTAGTACAGGAAAAAAATTACCTGTTGTACTTCTTCCTCCAAGACACGACCTTGAAGTTGGGACATGGGTCTTAAAGGAGTTTTAGTAGCAGTCTCTATAAACTGGTGGAACCTAATAACACGATTAATTAAACTATACCACAAATAATGTTTGACAAGACATATCATCAAACTTACCAAAGCTTCCACACATAAATTCAACAAATCATTGTATTATAAAAACTTTTCATGTCACTGACATCTGTAAATATTTTATGTACATTTGTGACAACGTTACATAATGCGACTACCATACAGCATATGAGACAAACACAATTATTTATGTTTTATATAGTTATATATATAGTTATAATATACAAAATAGTGTAAATAATGCTAAGGCACTATTAGCAGTATTTACGAAACTATATGTTCACACATGGAAATAATTCATTCTTATTTCAACTCTGCATAAGGTGGTTCATCAAGCAGAGTCATGGGCTAATTGGAGAGCACATAAATCAATCCTTAATGATTGAATATCAGCCCTACAAAGAGTTGTTAGGTTGGTGTGGTAGAGAACAGTGGCGACTGGTGGGTTAAGAGATTTAGAGGGGACTCACTCATTGATTAAATAAGTCTACAATAAATCACACATGCACAGAGGCATGCACGTTTGTAGTAGACATATTACATGATATAATGCATTAATATATATTATGTAATATAACTTATTTTAATTTCCTTTACCTATTATTTTTAATACAAAATTATATTTATGAACTACAAATAATTTTACAGTTAACAATTATTAATGCATAATTTTTATACCTCATAGCTTTTATACCTAGGAGTAATACTGTTTACAGAAATCATTGAACAATACGACTACAGACAAAGAACAGTTTTAAAAATTATAGTTATAATAAAATAGTAAAAAGTACTGGCCGCAACATTTGAAAAACTAACCCAGTTCATTCATAAAACCACTGACAGAAGAAAGTTACTGACGGACGACAGCCTTGGCTGTCGCGCTCCCCCCTTTAATCTGCAGTGATTGGAATCACCTGTCAGCTGTGGACAACATCCCAAATTCACTGCTGTGTAGGTATTGTAGCAAGATAAAGCTCTGTAATTGGCTGGTTATAGCCATTACATACAGGCTTATACATAGTTATACAGGCTTTTGGATTCTTTCTCGTTGAGTCCCTACATACTACTACCTAACTAAAAACGTATCCTATTACTACTAACGCTCAATGAAAAAACATTTCTAATTAATATCAGCTTATGTATATGATAAATATCTACTCCTCTTTTTCACATGTTGATTGATATGTTTATTTATTGTTCCTTTTCTAATTGGGAGGACTCCATTCCAGGCCTTTCTTAATTCTTAAATTGCAGTTTTTTCTGTCCTGTTTATAAAGCTCAAATCTTTTACTAATACTTTCTCTTAGTAGTAATTGAAAACAATATGCTGGCCTATATAATAACCATTGATATATTTTAAATTGTACTTTTGTATTAGTTACAATATTTCAAAATGTTTACCCATTGTTGTAGGTTTGTACGCTATTAAGTGATATATATATATATCACAAGAAAAAAGTGCATCAATATATTACCACACATTGTTAAAACACATGTGACTAAAAGTATGTTGAACATAGATGATAGCAAGCTCACCTGTCAGCGATGTCAGCCAGCTCACCCTGCGCTGTGTAGAACACTGTCACCTGATCTGTAGGAACTAAATGAGCCTTCTTTCGAAGCTTCTGAACTCGATTAACAAACTCTCTGGCCAGTCCTTCTGCAAGGAGTTCTGCGTCTGGAGTCACATCAAGCAACACCAATACCTAACATATTGTAATGTATATCAATCCATAGTAAGGGATATACATTGTAAAGGGCAAGTATTTATTCAATCACATTTATTTCTTAATGTACATTTTATATCTTGGTAGAACCATTGGCTATAGAAACAAATAGACTGTTCAAGCCAATGTATTTTCTGCTATCTAACAGTGATTCTTTTAAACTAAGTGTTCAGACCACTTGGCCTACTATTAGCTCAGCTACTAGTCACTTCAGCCTGTGCTGGAGAGGGAGACCCCAGGCGCTAACTGTGAAACACTAAAACAGAACTAATTTCACCGAACAGAAAAGCCAGCTTTACAGGACCCATATGGACAGAGAATCTTCTTATTTTTATGATCAATGGTAAAACTCATAAGCGAATAAAACATCTCATAACACACTTTTAGTACAATATAAATGCAAGATGGTATAAATACTAGATTGAATTAGTTATTTGTTAATCCCTGGTTTAAAAATAACAATTGTGGTTCACTATAATCGATCACTATAATATTTGTACTTTTTTGTGCTTATTTTGTATTGAGTGTGGTGTTTCACTTTTTCACCACCAAATTTTATGAATAAAATGATTTTCATGGACACTTGAAATCAATACTAACAGTTCTAGTTGATGTTTGTCCTTAGTAACTTACATCGTTGTCTGAGTCAGCCTCATACTTGAGAGCCAGCTGCTCAGCTCCAGGTCCTGTGAAGCTGAAGAACAGCCTGAGATCACTGGGCTCTATCTTCTGACCCAGCAACTCCATCTGACCTGCCTTTTGGAACTCTAGCAGCTGGTCATTGGTCAGATCCTGTGACAGTTTGTTTGATAAAAGCATTACTTCTTTGTAACTAAATATTGCAATTTTAGGATACTTTAAAATGAAGAGTTAGTGGCCAGATATTGACCCTTTGTGGAGTACGCTAAAATTGCTGTTTGAGTAACCACACCACATGAAGTCATCAGTGAATGTACCCAAATAAATGACCATGTTTGGCAGCATGTTAACACAGTTTTTTTTTCACTTCATTATCTATCATAATTTTTGCTAAACATATTTTAAAAGTAGATTGGATATTGTCATATTTTAAAACATATTTTGGATATGTTCACAGTTGTTACTATAAGGAGCCAGTTTTGGGGAAATTGCTCAAACTAGCGTTTCTTAAGAGTGGTCTCAATTGTAGAGATAGCTGCAAATCAGTCTTTTGTGATGAGCATATTATGACATTACCCTAAATTGTTATTTACTCTGCCTGCACTTTTGTTTATAACAATTAATCAAAATTTAACATCAAGTTATCAATACAAGGTGAAGGAATGAGCTTATTTTACCTTTCTGCAAGCGTAAGTATGTCATGAAGAGTGTAATATTTTGTGCAACTAAGTTTTTCAATAATTTGCCAACTGCCAGTAAAGATTCATCTAGTGCTGCCATTAAAAAAAAAAGAATAAAACAGTATTTAATTATAAATTCATTTTATTCTTTTGATCAGTTTTAATAATGATGTTTATATTTAAAAATGTGTTACAATTATATTGACTATGTTCGAAACTGTAACCAGTATTATAAACAATAAAGGACAATTTAAGTGTTCGGGGAACTAGTGCCAATCTTCCACAGCCTGTGAATATTAGGTCAAAATAATTTATAACAGATATGTAAATGGTAACATAACAATGATTTTCACCCAATTAAATATGAATTTGAAAATTTTGGCGTGTGATCTTATTTTGGACTTTTGTGGTAATGATCAAAGGTAATAGACATATTCTAAGAGCTATTAGATTATAACTTTTTATTGCATATTTCAGCTGAGCCTAACAAGTAACCTTAAAGTTACATGGGGGAAAATCTAAAAAAGTTCTCAAAGTAAAACGCTGCATTGTTACAAACCCAGATGAAATTTACTGCTCTTTGGGTATTTGGCTACTTACGCCACATACCCGGAAAACATCAAAACGGTATTGGACCACTGACCCACAACTTGAAACACACATTTATTCAAAAACCTTCAGTCAGGTTTTAGCGTAGACTGTGTATGATTCACTTGGATGATAATTAGGAGCAGATTTAGGTTTGGGGAGGTAGGGCAGCTCAACTTTTCCACTTGACGGTTGAGTTTCTATGAATGTTAATTAATTCAGAGGCTAAGTTATCAAATCTGAAGGTGATGATGATGATTAGTCTAAATTTAGAAGCAGTCATACGAAAAAAGAAATATGTACAGTTGGACAATAGAATCCAAGATGGTAACTTGTGTATTTTTACCATAAGTCATAGGCTACGAGGTCTGTAAATTAAGTAATGAGACTGGCAATGTTGCGTTTGATCTGGCAACACTGGAAGCGCGGGGCTTGGTGGGGCGGCAGAGGAAAATGTTATTCACCTTCAGTACGAGTTTGACCTCGCTCGAGTCATTTGGTTGTGCGTAGCGATTGTTTTTGTGAAACAGTTTTTTCTGTTGTGTTCTAAAAATGAATGCAATCAATTTCGAGCAACGGTGTGCTATCAGGTTTTGCTTCAGACTAGGGCACAGTGCAACGGAAACTCTTCTTAAACTTCAGCAGGCCTACGGAGATAGTGTTTTGTCAAGAGCCCAGGTTTTTCGTTGGTTTAAGGCATTTTCAGAAGGAAGAGAGTCGATTGAAGATGAACCACGAAGCGGAAGGCCTTCATCTTCAAGAACCGATGAAAATGTCGACAGGATCCAGGATCTTGTGCGTTCAGATCGTCGGTTGACAGTCAGAATGATTGGGGAAGAGTTAAATTTGAGTCACACCACCATTCATCAAATTTTGACAAATGAATTGGGGATGAGGAAAATCTGCGCAAAAATGGTTCCAAAAAACCTTTCGCAAGACCAGAAGAACATCAGGAAGGAAAGGTGCCTTGACTTTTTGGATTCAATTGAAAAAGTCTTGTCTTTGCTGTCTTAGATCAAAGCAAGGCTTTTGATGTTGTTCCTCACAACCTCCTTATTGAGAAACTCCGGAATCTTGGATTAAGGGGGAAGGCTAGTGATTGGATTTCATCTTTCTTACTTGACCGTAAACAAACAGTAACTATTCCCTATATTGACGACTCAGGCTGTTTCTCAAGGATGTGTTCTAATGAACTAACAACCATGACGGGAGTACCACAAGGTTCCGTTCTTGGGCCGGTACTCTTCATCCTTTTCATTAATGACATATCATCTTGCATAACCGGTGGAAATTTATGTCTATTCGCAGATGATACTACGTTTAGCGTTTCTAATGTAAATTAAATGTAAATTAAATTAAATTTCTAATGTGGAATAAACTGGAGGTAGAATTATTTCTTCAAGGAAGCTCAATATTGCAATGGCTGAGTGAAAACAAGTTATTTGCAAATCCTGGTAAAACACAACTTATTGAGTTCTACCTTAGGTCGTCTAAGAATTCTGACTTTGACTGTTTTGATATCTTCCTCGGCGAATCAGTTCTGAGCCCGAGTTATAGCACCAATTTTCTAGGTATTCAAATAGATGCAAATTTAAATTTTCACCTTCATATCAAAAAAGTTACCAAAAAATTAAGCAGCAGAATTTTTTTACTTCGTAGGCTAGCCACTTTTACAGATATGAATTCCTTGCTTTTAGCATATTATGGTTGCTTCTATCCGTTCATGATGTATGCCATTATTATCTGGGGCCACGAGACCACAAGAACTGGTTCTGTATTCAAACTACAGAAAAAGGCTATTAGAATCATACTTGGCCTTTCAAAATCTCAGTCATGTGTAGGTAGTTTTAAACAACACAACATATTAACATTCACTAGCTTATATATTCTAGAATGTGCTGCTTTTGTTTATAAAAACAGACACATTTTTCCGGTCCATAACTCCATTTATAAACTCCGTCATCCTGATATTATCCCCATTCCTAAACATAGAACTACCTTTTTTGAAAAACAAGCATTCTTTTCTTGTATAAAAATATACAATAAACTTCCACAAATATATAAAGTTTCTAAAGACCTAGTGTCATTTAGGAGAAATATGAAAGAGTTTTTGTTGAGGAGAGAGTATTATAGTTTGGATGATTATTTTAGTGATGAGACATGATTTTATTTATCTATATTCTCTCTTTTGTATCATTGTACTCTATATTGTATTACCCTGTAGTTTTTACACTTAGTTTTTATGGAATTGACCTTTGTTAATGCAATTGAGTTTGTCAACAGCAATAAAATATTTTGACTTTGAAAATGACCCCCATTTTCTGGAACGTGTCATTACTGGTGACGAGTCTTGGGTGTTTGAGTACGACCCAGAAACCAAGCGCCAGAGCATAGAGTGGCACACTTCAACCTCTCCGAGGCCAAAGAAGGCAAGGATAGCAAAGTCAAAGATCAAAACCATGCTGATTTGTTTTTTTGATATCCACGGAATCGTCCACAAAGAGTTTCTACCCCAAGGTCAAACGGTCAATCGACTCTTTTACCGAGAGGTTCTTGAAAGACTTCGAAAAAGGGCCATTCGTGTGAGACCAAACATCAAGAACAATTGGGTGTTGCATCACAATAATGCTCCTTGTCACACAGCAATTTCAATAAACGAGTATTTAGCCAGTAAAAACATCCCTATGGCTCCTCAGCCTCCTTATTCGCCTGACTTGAGTCCTTGTGACTTTTTTCTCTTCCTAAAGTTGAAAAATCACCTCAAGGGAAATCATTTTGGGACAGTCGAAAACATTCAAACGGCTGTAACCAACCAGTTGAAGGTTATTCCAGTATCGGAGTTCCAGCACTGCTATGAGGAGTGGAAGAAACGTCTCCAGCACTGTGTGGCCTCAGAAGGAAGTTATTTTGATGGTGACAATATAGAATTGTAATTCTTTTTGAATAAAAATTTTAAAAAATTCAGTCTCATTTTTACTTAATTTACAGACTTTGTATGTATTAAAAATTGACTGGGCAACATTTGAATTAAAATAATTGTGATACTATTGAAAATGTTGGATCAATGTAATCTGTACTTTTTATAATTCATATTATATTTACCAATTTCATGATTATAAAAATTAATTTATTGTTTTTGTCAATTTTTGCCAGTGACATTTTTAACTTGGTCTAAAACATTGTTTTGGGACAATGGTCCAAAACACTCAATAACATTTCTTGTGGACTTCCTGGGACTTGAACCTAGCAAGAGCCCTTTACAAGCTAGCAAGAGCCCTATACAAGTTTTGATTCCTAAGTATATTGTTTCAATATACATGGTTTCATTATTTAATTGGTATAAATTGTAATTGGTTTCTCTACAACAATTCATTGTTGTTCTGCTAACCAATATTGATATAAAAATGATTCAAAACAAATAAAATGTATAACTATAAATGTTATTTAAAAAATATACAATTTATAGTAAATTACATAATTTATTTAATTTTTTTGAAAGAAGTTTAGTACTTAAACTCAAATTGTTTGTAAAAACTAAATAAACATTCAATATATTGCAGCTAAATTATTCAATAATTTACCAATGAAAATCTTTAAAACAAAGATTAAAAAAATCTTTTTAATCCAAATGTGTCCAAACACAGTAGAAGAATATTTTCATTTTAAAATATTTCTATATAATTAATTGTTTATGTATTTCTTCATTTCTTAAAATTATTATCATGTATTGATTGAATAAAGATAGTATTAGTGTATTTATTATTATTACACTGAGTTAAATGCATTTAATATTAAGAATGACGATTGTTAAAACACTGCAAAATGTCTATAACAAAGAATTATTCTAATCAGTCAAAAACTCGAAATCCTTAATTACTAAAACAAAATAAGACAGCAAATAGTTAATGATATGTATTGCAGTTTCAAGATGTATCATGTAGAAAAAAATGTTTTATCATCAATGATCAAGAATTATTATGAGAAAAATATCCATCTAAACTATTACAAATTTCGGTACAAGAAAACAATCTAATAGCATTGAGAAAAAAGAGATTATACTATACATACCTTTATAGCAGCCATAACAGGTTTAAATGCCTGCTTGAGTCTAGCACCCAGTGTTTTATGGTCTGGCTCAGCACGAAGAGACACGCCGTACGCCTGCTTGTCTGAAGTCACTGTGACACGGCGCACATTCAGCTCTTCTGTAATGTACTTTTCTAAGCCCACCACCTCTTCCACTTGTGATGGACTGTTCACAATAACCACCACTTCCTGGAGAGGGTACTGCAACAAGGCGTGAATCTGTATTCATACTCAACAGTAATAACAGTAAAAACAGGCTTGATAATCAATGTTTTTTTTAAGGAGAGGCCGATCTCCTCCTTAACCTTACTGTGCCCATTCCTCATAAGACTATTGATGATGAACTTATTAAGACAGAGTAAGGGGGTGAACGAGTACAGTAGAAGGTGAATATTACTGATAAATCTTTCAGTCTAGGCCGGATTCAAACCAGCGCTATCTCTAATCCAAGCTCAAAGTCCTGACGCCTTAGACCACTCGGCCATCGGCTCGCCCAATGTTGAAGCAATCACGAGAACTAATCTATGAAAATATGTACCTTAAGTAGTGGTTAACACATGGATATGACAGATTGGAGTTGGGCCAATGAGAATAGCAGTAACTTCTTAATAATTGCTTGGTTTTTATTGAATATTACCATTTGTTTAAAGTTTTAAAGCATTTTATTATCTATATATATATTTTAACTGAATGTGGATGTCGACATCTATGTTCAATTATATTTCAATTAATGGTGAAACCTGATCAAGAACAAGTGAATAACTGTAAAAATCTATAGAGGAGAGAAAACACTATGGTTCTGGTGAAGCTTATGGCAATTCTGCCTTATGAGTTTTCTTTCGAAAACTTCTGCTATTCTATTAACACGTTCACTGCTATAGTAAAAACACTCTAACCGACCCGGGAAACTAAGTACTATAAAATTTAATTTTACTTTTCATAAGGTATAGACAGGCCAAAAACAGCAAAACGAAGTTGGTTGTAGCATGGGAAAAAATTGTTTATGACGTCATAAGTTGTGGTCTGGATACGGTCCATCAGCCCCTTGGGATGCTGGAAGACCAATCAATAGGTGAGCCATCACCAGGTATGGCCACCAATAGCTTATTGTCCTTCAAAAAGTTTATTTTTTTGAGTCTGTTTACACCAAATAGGGTTCAAAATTGCATCATCATCATCACTTTCGGTGTCGGAATCTTCACTTGTAATAATGTCGTCACTCAAGTCAAGGTCATCAACAGTGTTGTCAGCCATGTTTCAACAATAAAAATTACACTAAATACTACAATAATATACACTAAAAACACTTATTTACATAAAGAACAAACTTATTTACATGAAGAAATCACTAAATTACATCAATTTTAAAACTCCGCTCGAAAAAATGATAGATAAAAACGGAAAACGCAAAAATATAGAACGGTTCACATTCGTATAGCGGCCGACGTAAGGTCTACCTTGCGCAAGAGCTGAGCTCACACTGACTGCATAGCAACAACAGTGTAGAGTGGTATGGGCCCAGTCCACACGCCACCAGCGCCCGGCCGGCGGTGGATCGTGTACGGTCCACCCGCACTGAACGTGTTAAGAGTTCGACATACACACTGTACTGGGTCAACTCAACTAACTGGCGCTATAACGTCACGCTCCATAACAAACCAGACTGTCCCATAGTTAAACAACACACCATGCTCCGCTAGTAGATTCTCACAGTGTGTCACGTCTCTTTTATTGACAAGAGATTGTTTGTAACATCCTGCTCTGCTGTCTGTGTGTTTGTACACATAGACTGCAATATGTACTATTAGAAAATTATCCACATCATTACTAACAGTTTCCAGCCTCACTGGATCTATAATATTGTGAAATAAAAATTTGTACAACTATAAATTTAAGCCGAGTATCAAAAATATGTTATGTTAACAGTCTAGCCTATCACTACTACTGTCAAGAACTTGATCCTAAAAATAAGTAAGTTTAAGTTACTTTGAACCTCAGACTGAAATGAACACCTTCCATGTATTTTAATTAAATATAATGCAATTTACAGACTTGTTTCTACTTAGTACTACAAAATAAGCTGAGTTTTTGAGGATAACATTCTGAATAAAAAATATAAATTGTTCTGATTTTAAGAGTAGGTCTTGTAATTGGGTTTACAATATAATTTGTAAGAGTTATAGGCATAGTGAAATGAGATATTCAATAAAAAGGAGATGTATATAAAAGTTTAAAGAGAAACATGTATAATGAATAACATAACGGGTGTGTCTTTTTTGTTTTTGTTGATGATTGGAAAACAGATTACAAAATTTTCTGAACATTTCCCTAGCATTAAATCATTACTGCTAACACTAGTGGTGAGGTTTTGTAATTTAGCTACTTACTGTAGAAGAAAAGACCTTCAATATTTTCACAATACTTGGCACCAATCCAACGGACATCTAGATAGTAGCCAATATTACAGGCACTTCTGAATAGTAAAATAAATTGCCATCTTAGCTTTACACGTTGGATGCGCGTGATAGGGATTCCAGCCATGGGTGGGCGGCGCCAGATGTGTGTGGTAGGGATCCCTACCATTCTCCCTTTGTTGTTTCATTGGCTCAGTGTGCCTTGAGCACTTGACAGGAGTGGACTGTGTTTTTGCTGCTCCTCGAGACGTATCTAAGTGACATTTTTCGTTTGTTCGTTTCAGAATCTGGTTTTTTTAGCATCCATTTTTTTTAGCGTCCTTTAAATTTTTAGCATCCATATATATACTATAGTACATATATTTTTAGCAGTCAACGTATTAATAACCTTAAATTTAATAATACTATCCCAACATTTCATAATAGGTGAATTTTTGAACATATACCTTAATAGGAAGTGTTTTACGGTCTCGAACCTTGCGCCCTAACTCAATGACACTTTGCATTCTAGAGACTGCTCGCTCGATGTCTTCATCTATAAGAGATGTTCTGTAAAAACATATCATATTAATACATCAATAATGTTATAATCTTACACAAGATCTGGTCAATTGAATATAAATGACTGTATACTTATATCAAGAACATGTTCTATAATGCAAGTACCACAAATTACTTTGCCCACAGATCTTGAATTAATGTCGCTATATACAGGATACAGACAAGAATAATAAGAAATCAGTAAACAAGAGGTAATTTAACTAATACAAAGAAACATCACAGTGAAACTTATAAGCTGCAAGTGTTTCCCCCAAGTACAGGTGAAAATCTCAGTTTACAACTTTTAATCAGCATTTTAGGTTATGTTTCAGAACACTACAAGGCAGCAAAAATAACTCAGTAATCAGAGAAGTTAACTCTATGACAAAAACTAAAATGAAAAAATTGAAAAAAAAAAATGAAAAAAACAAGCATTTTTTAGGAAGAATTCAGTCTCTTTAATCTACATGAAGAGGCCTGACAAGGAACATTTGAGTGGTCTTACATAAATTTCATTTGTTAATCAGTGTCTAATCATGGAAGTAACTGAAGTAATGGAAGTAATAAATAATTCTAGATATACATAAATCCAGTAAATAAAAATTTGATTTACAATATCAGAGTTTTTGTAATCCCATTTAAGTCACTTCAACAATATAACACAAAACCTAACAAATTTCAATAAGTTTTGTGACAATGAAGATTATACTGTAGTTGTAACAGATGCAAATAATTTAATTGTGAGACAACTAAGATTTTTATTTAGCTAATAAAAATTAAGTCTATCTATACTAGGGCCAATAAGATACCTAATAAATTCCAATAAGTTTGAATTATTACCTAGCAAATTCAAATAAGCCAATGAATATTACACTGTAGTTTTAACAGATGCAAGTGATTTAATTGTGAGAGACAACTAAGATTTTTATTTAGCTTATCAAGATGGTTTGTGTGAAAATATGAGTGAATATATATACATAATACGTAAATAAATAAATACTATTTATATTATAAATAGTGTTTATTTTGTTACAGTTCATCACATGTCTTAAGTATTACTAGAGGACACTCCTGCACACTTCGCGTGCCAACCCCATCACTCATTGCGCTCATGAGGACTTGGCCTTCGGCCTCGACATGTAACTTTTGACTTGAAACATTAGTAATTTAAATGTATTAAGTAAAATCATATTAATTAAATTCATTTACAGTAACTCACTCACTGCACTTGATTTAAACTCTATTTATAATATAATAATTATGAACAACCAATTGTTATTACTAAACCTATTTAAAATTTTTTCATTTTATTAAATGGCTGATGATACGAACACACAGACAGACATGTATTCGCTCTTTTATAATTAACTTGATATTTTACTGTGCTGGTCTCTATGTTTAACCTAACATATTATTTGGACCATTTAACATTGTTTATGCAGCCAGCTGGTCAATTAAAATTAATCTCCATAAGATTAACATTGCAACTTTGACGCTGTGTAGGACAAAAACATATGGGAATTCAAAAAATCTAGCTCCATTATGACTTAGAGATCAAAATTATCTTTTGAATAAAAAAATTTTATAAATATCAGTCTTGTAATAAGTTCAGAAAAAGAGTGAACTAAATAACCCGATTGTTTTAATACATAGGATTTATTTTACTTGATGTGCCAACATTTCCTTTAATTGAGGCTCATTTTAGTTATTTTCACCTGAAGATGAAGTGTTAACTCTGAAACATGTAGTGAAAATCACAACAATTTGGATGTTTTTTACAGGTATTACATACATTGTGTGTAATAAGTTTTTTGAAAGAAGAATTAATTCCAGGTTATTTTATGACTTTCGGTACTAACTAATTTAAGTGTTTTAACTAGTTGTGACATGAAATGTCAAAGGCAATGGGCACTTCAGTGTTTTGTGTTATGGATTAATATATCTTCTCTATTTATAAAAGAATTTTAAAAGCTTTCATATCAACCATGAATCTTTCTACGGACTAGGGGTGTGCGAGTACTTGAAACTTCAAGTATTTGATCGAGTATTTTACTACTCGAATTCGGCTCGAAGCTCCTAAAACTACTCGAAGTTCGAGCGAGTAGTTGTATTTCACGAAATATCAGATTTACATTTTAATTTAATTTTAAGAGTAAACAGTGTTATAAGTTATTAATAAAAAATGTTTGTGTTTTATTTTCCCCTTAATCATACTTTATCAGTTTGGTACGCGTAATTATGAACTGAACAATACGCCTAAGAATAGGTAGTACACGACGACTGTCAAATGAACTAGTCGACGACTGTCAAATGAACTAGTCGACGTAGTGAAAGAGTTCGTTCATTATGATTTGAACTAGTTCAATTCAACAACTAGTGATCAACAGAGTTGGGATGGTAGCGATCACTGTATATAGTAGCGATCACTGTATATAGTAGCGATCACACATGTTGGTTGCCGAGTCTACTAGTCACTTGTAACCTAACCTAAAATAGCATGAATAAAACAAAAGTGCTGGTTAGTGTCTTTTGACCCAAGAAAGGGGACGAGAGATCTGGTTCAAGATGCTCAAAAAACCTGTTACCAATACAAATCTAACAGTCTGTGCACCGTGGAAATTATGCATATTTTCGTTCATATCAATAATATCGTTCAATCAACAGAGTCCCGAGAACGTGTCACTTTACATCCCAAGAATCGAACTTCCGATCTTTTCTAGGTGAAAGTTCATCTCGGTTGTAGTACACGTACGTGCAAGGAACCGTTCAGCTCTTTTTCGGAAATGAAATTATCATATATTTCTTGCGAGTCGATTGAGGTCTATTTTGTTTTTTAATCTGAGCAGGGAATCGTCCAATGATTTGTCGTAAGAAAATACTGTATCATATCATATAAAATACGGTAATGACGTTCTAGCAGCGTGTGACACAACATTATTGATTTATTTTCCGTCAAATAAAAAATAGATATATATCCGTAGCGAACGTCTATTAATTATTATTCCGAAAACGCCTTAGATCGCCAAAACTGTGTGTAATATTTGCGCATACGATTTTTTTTGCTGTCAAATTGTTGAATGGTTTTCTGACTAGGTTAGACAATAAGACAGTTGGAGTGTAAAAGGTGGTCAAGTATGATAATTTTGATTCGTAAATTCACTGAACGGTCCCCTGTTCACGTCGATGTAAGCTGTAAAACAATCACTAATCAATCAAAGTGAGGGAGAAATACGTTGGAAGACCTTTTCTAAACAAAATACGGCGAATTTAGATTTGGAAAATAATTTTTATTGAAACGAAGTCTTATCAAACGTCTCGTTTTTTATTCATAAGTTTATAGTTTAGCTGCCCAAAATCTTCACTGTATCACTAGTTGGCACTTAGCTGATATTTCAGACTGTATGTCGTCGCCAATATCGGGTATTATATTAGCCGACTACGATTACACCATGTTTAATGAATTTCTCGTTATGACATAATTATTTATCTGTTGTTCAGTGTAGCCTCATGTATCGAAGTAGTTTCAAGTTGCACATATTTGATTACCGATCATAATTTAAAAACTAATTCATCCTAAGCGACTTTAAAATTTATTTTTAGTAAACCTGCTTAGTTATTCTCCAGTTCATACGAACGAGGTGCTTGCTATTATCAGTAAAATTAAAAATAAAAGGTCGGCAGGATGGGACGAAATTCCAATGTTCCTCGTTAAACGTGTATCACACATCATTGCACCACATTTAACTTATATTTTTAACTTTTCACTATCTCTAGGGGTGTTTCCAAAATTAGCGAAATATTCTATTATAAAACCAATTAAAAAGGAAAATAATCTTGGTAACTTCCGTCCCATTTCTATTCAATCCATTTTTTCCAGTATACTGAGCGTATAATCCTGTACCGCTTAATCCCCTTTCTTATAAAGCATCACATAATAAATAAAGAGCAATACGGGTTTCGGCAAAACTTATCTACAATTGACTCAATACTTAGCTTTACAGATCTAGTTTATAACGGAATCGAAAATAAATTGCATTCTGTTGGCGTCTTCTGTGATTTAACCAAAGCCTTCGATACAATGGATAGAAGCATTTTGATGGAAAAGATGGATAGATATAGCATTCGTGGTATATCTAAAAACCTTTTCAATTCCTATTTTTGTGAAAGATATCAAAGAGTGCTAGTAGAGGATAAAAGAGGATTATATTACTCTCAATGGAAGTAGAGATGGTTATAAATAATTTTCTTGGTATTTATATAGATTCAAACTTAACTTACAATACGCACATTAATTGTTTGGCTAAAAGACTAAATTCTGTTTGTTTTTCTTTGAAAGTTCTTTCAAATTGTGTTTCTGATAATGTTATGAAAATTGTATGTTTTTCAAATTTTCAAAGTTTAATTGGCTATGGATTACTCGTTTGGGACAGCACGGAAGCAGATAGTTTTGGCCGGATTTTTAAAATTCAAAAGAAAGCAATAAGGATATTATTTAGGCAACCATTCAGATCTCATTGAAGACTTTTTTTTATTTCTGGTAAAATTCTAAAACTTCCAAGCTTATATATTTTTGAAATGTGTAAATATTTTGCTAAAAACAGTAATAAATTTAAAAATCCTTATAATTTAAATCATAATACGAGGCAGAATTTCATAACATATCCATTTCACACAACCAGTAAATTTGAACGATCAACTTATTATAGAACTTGTAAAATAATGAATAAGTTGTGTATGAATAGTAGAAATATAAATTTTGATCAAACATTTTTAAAAAAGGTCAAGAGGCTGTTGTGTGATAATGCTTATTATTCAATTGACGAATTCCTCAATGCTGAGGTGGGGACACTAATTTAACTTAAATAATATGATAACTAGCTACAATTATTAGAATTATATCCATACCATTGATATATTGTAAATATTTTTATTTTCTTTAATTGACTGTATTATTGACAATTCCTATGTTCTAAATGTATTTAAATGGAAATAAATGTCTTATGTCTTATATTATTATCAATTGATTGAACCACAGTCATTGTCATCCAGATTTTCAAATTTGATTATACAGGGTGTCCCGTAAGTAACCAGCCAAACTTCTGGAGGTCATTCCTTGGGTTAAAACAAACAAAACATTTCATGTGTACAAATCGTCTATCTCGCTCCATTATCCGGCTATCTGTCTGTATGTGTTTTTTACTAAAAACTTAACATCTCAAAGGTTATTTAAGATAAAACCACATGAAAATTGGTATGAATGTTGATCTTTACAGTATCCATGTACTATTTAAATTTTATTTTTTTACAACAATCTTTTTCAAAATGGCGGCCATTTTAAATTTTTAAAGCCAAATATCTTAATAACCTTAAATTTTACTAAAAACTTGTAAGTTACAAAAAAGTTTAAGAATTTATTTCTATAAATAATTATGTAAAAAGTTTTAAGATTGAACAACTATTAACTGAGAAATTAAAATTTTTATCAAATTTGAAAACTAAAGTTTTCAATTTGATTAATATCAAGCATATTTTTATTTGATAAAAATTGTAATTTCTCAGTTAATAGTTGTTCAATCTTAAAACTTTTTATATAATTATTTATAGAAATAAATTCTTAAACTTTTTTGTAACTTACAAGTTTTTAGTAAAATTTAAGGTTATTAAGATATTTGGCTTAGTTAGTTAGTTAGTTTAAGTGGGATATATAGTTGGTCCAGCCAACCCTTGCAACGAAGCCTAAGGCTTTTTGTGCCAATCCCGGTGCCTAATCGACGTAAAGCTGGCAACCCTTGACCAAGTCAAGGAGCTTCTTCACTAGATTAGTAATTTCCAACTGTCCCAGAGGTGAGCCTTCAAAAAGTGCTCTTCTTCTGGCACCAAGGGCCTCACACTCCAGGACAATGTGTTCTGCCGACTCTTCGTCCTCCCCACAGAGGCGACAGATGGGATCCTCCGTAAAGAGTCCCACCGTTCTTAGATGCCTCCGGAATTTGCCATGGCCGGTGACGAGTCCCACCACCACCTTAACGTGCGGTTTACTTAACCCAAGAAGTGACTTTGTCAACTTCTGGGAGGGATTCTTGACAAGAACCTTGCCGAGTCTTTGCCCTGGGAACCGCCGCCATCTTTCCAGATGTCTGGCGCTGACCCAGTTTTTAATTGCTGTTTTGGTAGCTGCAATCGAAACGCCGCAGGCCGGCTCAGGACCAATGAAGGGCTTGAGAGCACCCTCCCTAGCCAAGGCATCGGCCTGCTCGTTGCCTTCTAATCCCCTATGTCCTGGGATCCATTCCAGCAAGACCTGATTTCTTGAACCCAGGATGCTGAGGGATTCCACACATTCCCAGACTAGACCAGAAGAGACCTTCCAGGAGTCAAGAGCCCCTAAGGCCGCCTGACTGTCTGAGAGGATGTGGATATATTTCCCGCAAACCCCTCTCTCGACCGCCTGGGCGGCACAATGAAGGATTGCGGTGACTTCAGCTTGGAAAACGGTGCCATACGCTCCCAGGCTCACGCTAGCGTTGGTCCTAGGGTCGCCAGTATAGACACCAAATCCAGCTCTGTTGCCCATTCTAGACCCGTCTGTGAACCATACAATTCGGTCGTGAGAAGAAACCGGGCTACTAACACCGTCCCAGTACTCCCTCGACCTAAAATCCACAGTATAGGGTCTAGTGTATTTGGCTTTATAAATTTAAAATGGCCACCATTTTGAAAAAGATTGTTGTAAAAAATGAAATTTAAATAGTACATGGATACTGTAAAGATCAACATTCATACCAATTTTCATGTGGTTTTATCTTAAATAACCTTTGAGATGTTAAGTTTTTAGTAAAAAACACATACAGACAGATAGCCGGATAATGGAGCGAGATAGACGATTTGTACACATGAAATGTTTTGTTTGTTTTAACCCAAGGAATGACCTCCAGAAGTTTGGCTGGTTACTTAAAGGACACCCTGTATAATTCAGAGCTTATTTCCGGTTAGTACTTGTTATTACTGAATTAAATACCCACAGAATACAGATCCACTCTTCTTGGCGTGTACACAATCAATTTTTTGTTGAGAAGAGGCAATTCTCAAAGCAAATGACCGCATTTGGCGATATTGCCTGAATTTTAGCATCAGTTTGGTTGGATGCAACTTTTTCCAACAAGCTTCCCTTCGTTTTCGCGGTACACTTTGAACTGAACCACCAGATAAACATATAGGCCAGCTGGGAAACAGTATAATTGGCTTGCATAGAAAATCTGATCTGTGATATGAGTGAACAGATTAAATCTGTTTCTTCCACAGACAGATTTAATCCACGTTTTTTCAATTAATAATATACTTTCTTAATTTCTTACATAATATTATATCTGAAAAAGGAAAAAGGTTAAACAAAACAATACCACATAAAAATGGAGGAAGGCAGGAAGTAACAAGTTTTATCTATCACATGTTACAGTTACAAACAACAAATCAAAATTATTGTGTTCAGTTTAGATGTATATATTTACGAATCTGGCAAAACTTAACATAGCCTTAGTATGTATTGCAAAAACACAACCCTTATAATTCAAGTCTAAAAAACATATATACACTATGTAGAAAAGTGACTAAAATGGCAAAACTTATGTATAATAATAATAAAATAAAATTAGCTGACAATGTATCAAGGGCTTCTTGGCAGATTATCAATAATGAACTTGGGAAACCTAATACTAGTGTGATGTTAGATAAATTACAGATTAAAGATAGTAATAGCTTGATTAAGTTAGGAGCGGAGGCAGCTAATTTATTAAACAAACACTTCCTTACCGTCAGGGATAGATTGAGTTTGTCCCCAAACTTAAATGCCGCAATGAAATCCTGCGAAGAGTACCATAACAAGGTAGAGGAAACACTGTTCCTATGGCCAATCCAAACCAGTGAAGTAGTTTCTGTTATCAGCAAGGTTAAAAATAAAAGGTCGGCAGGATGGGACGAAATTCCGATGTTCCTTGTCAAGCATATATCAACCATCATTGCACCTCACTTAACTTACATTTTCAATTATTCACTTTCCTTAGGGGTGTTTCCAAAATTGGCCAAATATTCGGTCATAAAACCTATTAAAAAGAAAAATGATACTGATCTTGATAATTTCCGCCCTATATCTTTACAGCCAATTTTTTCCAATATATTGGAACGTTTAATTTTAAATCGATTGCTCCCATTTCTTGCAAAACATAATATAATCAATAAAGAACAGTATGGGTTCCGGGAAAACTTAGCCACTGTCGACGCAATACTTAAATTCACTGATATGGTTCACAATGGACTTGAAAGCAGGCTGCCGTCAGCGGGCGTCTTTTGCGACTTAACGAAAGCCTTCGATACTATGAGTAGAAGTATCTTGATTGAAAAAAATGGACAGATATGGTATTCGTGGTATTTTGAAAAAGTTGTTTAGTTCATACTTTAGTGACAGATATCAGAGAGTAATTGTTGACGACGAAAAAGGAACGTATTACTCATACTGGAAAAAAAGTCTTGTGGGGTGTCCTCAAGGATCTATTTGTGGGCCAATACTATTCATCATCTTTATGGCTGATCTTCCTTCTTACTCAAAAGTAAATATGGCCAATATATGGCAATATGCAGATGACACATCAGCCCTAGTGAGGAGTGTCACTCCACAGTGTCTGTCCAATAGAGTAACTGAATGTTTAGAGGGCTTAAATAATTGGTTCGGTGCCAACGGTCTAAAATTGAATCCTTTAAATACGCATATAATAGACTTTTCAAAATCTAATTTGAAATTTCCTCCCTACACAAATCTGGCCGTACAACCATTTACTAAATTCCTTGGCATTTATATAGACCCACAATTAACATTTTATAATCACATTGGCTAAAAGACTTAATTCAGTTTGTTTTTCTCTGAAAGTTTTATCTAATTGTGTATCTGATGATGTAATTAAAAGAGTCTATTTTTCTAATTTTCAAAGTTTAGCTACTTATGGATTAGTCGTTTGGGGAAGCACGGGAGCAGAACATTTAACAGGATTTTCAAAATACAAAAAAAAGCTATTAGGATATTATTCAAAAAGCCACTCAGATATCATTGTAGATCAGAATTTATATCAAGGAAAATCTTAACACTTCAAAGCTTATAAGTTTTTGAAATTTGTAAATATTATATTAAAAATAAAAATAAATTTGGCAATCCTTATAATTCAAATTATAACACAAGACAGCATTATATATACAACCCATCCCACAGCACCAGTAAATTTGAGCGGTCTACTTATTACACAACATGCAGAATAATAAATAAGTTCATCAAAGAAAATACAATCATCAATTTTGATAAATCATTTTTAAGGAAGGTCAAGAGGCTTTTGATGGATAGCGCTTTTTATTCAATAGAAGAGTTCATGAATGCTGAAATAGGGCCATTATTTTAAACTCTGTACTTACTAGGACTAATTAATACATTTTTAGAATATTATTATTGATTAATAATATTAAGTATTGTTCCAGATGGATGTATCATTAATGACAATTCCTATGTACATAATTGTATTCTAATTGGAAATAAACGTCTTATGTCTTATGGTGTCTGCCTTTTACAGTTGTCTTGGGTGAACAGGAAATCCTTCTGTAAATACTCGCTCGAAAAATACTCGATACTCGAAAAAATGCCAACTACTCTACTCGAACTCAAAAATCATTACTCGCACACCCCTACTACAGACTAAGTCTAATTTTAACACTCAATTCTTTAATTATGTAGCTTTTGTAAGTGTAGAATAGGAATGGACTCTTACCTCGGCTGAGGCATCATAACAAAGTGTACACTCTTGTCAGGACGGTGAGTGAGCAGTCGTAAGTTTTGATACATGAGTTCTGTCAAGAACGGTGTGTAAGGAGCCATAACTCTCACCATCGTGTACAGTACAGATGACAGTGTGGCAAGAGCTTGCTGGCAATCTCCTGATCCTCCATCTCCCTGTGTCAAACATTAGATGTTGAGTTTAACAAATGGTAGACCATTACCATCGGGTATATTGTCTCTGTACTGAAAATCTATCATATTCAAAATAATAACATGATAACTTAAAATAATCATAAAATTCATATTAATAAATCAATAAAAACTTGCCAGGATTATCAAAGGTAATGTCATAAAATATTAGTTATCTAAAGCTGGGTATACACTGGCGAAGATGGCCGTAGTGCAACATCGTAACATGTACGTGGTGCTGTTTGTAAGAATTTTGGTGACCAAAATCGGTGCAAATAAAAATATGTTCACTGTATGTTACGCAAATGTTTAAGTGTATACTGAGACATGGAGGAAGTAAAAGCTGCAGCTACCGGGTACATATTTAAAAATTTTATGATATGGGAGCAGAGGATTAACGGAGGGGGTAGGAAACTTTACTGTGGAAAAAAGGGAATATGGTGCTGTAGGTTTACGTTCCACGAAATCTCCAGCCATGACTAAAACTTTACTCAAATGCCATCCTCAGATTTTGAAATACTGCTTAAATTGGTTGGGCAAAAAGTTATGAGGTTGGATACGCAAATAGGCAAGCAATTATTGACGTTGAACGTGTAGCTCTTACATTGCAAGTTTGAAGCAGTTGGTGATTCATATGCAGCTGTGCAGTACCTCTTCAAGATTTCAAAGCAAGCCATCAGTGAATCATTCCAGATGTTAGTTGAGCTATTGCAGATTCACTCAGTGAATATATAAAGGTAACTACAATAAATAAATTAATAATGAGTGTATCTCAATAAAATAATCTTATGAAAGCACATGATTTTTGCTGCTTGACAATTATTTGATCTATTTAAGTCTACCAAGGTTCGTAGAGCTCTCTTTAGTTATATTAATATACGTTGGAAGTTTAATACTAACAAATTCACCAATATCATGAATTCATATCTAATATGATACTAATAAAGGGAGGCATAGAATGTTTTAGATGCTTTGATATAACAAGACTATTTTATTTGGATTTTTAATTTTTTCATATATGTACACATTGCAAAGATATACAACACTGTTTGTGAGTTGTTTGCAGGAAACTGTTTTCTTCACCAATTTATCAAATTTTTACCAACGTTGTATTGTAGTGTAAGGATTATTGTTTGGAAAACCATACTATATCTTGCCAAAAAGAGAAGAATTATGTTCAAATTAACATTATCTTATTATATCTATTGTATTTAGCTAACTTTACTGACAATTTGTTTTGACACCGTTCAAAACACTCTGTAATTTTATGAATTGAATATTAAGCTTGGCAGTATATTACTGCATATATTCAATAAACATTAAATAAAAAAATAATAAGATTCACAATACCTTGAGCCGCCGGCGATTCATGCGCACATACCAGTTGGTAAGGTTCTCAATGAACTGCACCAGTCGGGGTACAACAGTGTAGAGTCGATATGCAGCCATCTCTTTGCGCACAAAGGCCAGTAAGCTCTGTGTAAACGACAAAATCCATTTGTCCATGACATTGGTTGAACTAGCACTCTCTTCGTTGAATGTGAATGTAACTGACTCTTCCTGCAATAAAATTTTAATATTCTTAGTGGGTCTCAACTTAAAGTGAATTCTAAGATTTCAATGTGCTGTAATATTTGGTTTAATACTTAGCTTGTTTACGTTATTGTAAGAACAACATAATCATATATTGTAATTAAGTTTAACTTATAATAGATATTTATGAAATTCAGTTGAAAACTAATTTGAAACTCACTTACCCCTAACAGCATTTAATTGTTTATGGGTAATAACCTAAGCATAATTGGTTGGTAGCGTAGTTGGTTCAATTCCAGCTTTATGTGCTAAAGGTTGTCAGTTCGATTTCAATCAGAGTCAATACATTTTGAGAAGGATCAGCTGATAATCATCGGCTGTTCATTTGTGATTGGGCTATTAATTAATGACACTTTATAAGGAATAGTCGGCCTTAGTTTGTAACAATGACTACATTCGCTCATCTACACTCATTCGAAATCCATATTCGCCCATATCTTGACAATCGGCGTCTTATGAATAAATAAAAAAAATAAAAAAATAAAAACGTTCAAAACAAGTTAATCCTAGCAAATAGCTTATTAAATACTAGGTAAATTTAAATTTACCTCATCTTGATTTAAATATCATTATATATATATATATATATATATATATATATATATATATATATATATAAAACAAGCTGATTATATCAAGCACTAACTGTAAAACAGGAAAGTTTTTCAAATCAAAGGCAAATAAATGAGTAGTAATATAATACCACAAAATAGTAATAAATCAATAGAACATAAACCAACCTGATTAAATCGTTGAATATTCTGGATAAGGAACCTGTATGCATTATACCAAGGTAGAAAAACATCTTTGAGAATGTCACGCACTCCTTCTTCCTTGAAACGCAAATTTTCGGCTCGAACCACTGGTGAATTGACTAGATACAAGCGTAGAGCATCAGCTCCATACTTGTTGACAATCTAAATACAAATCACAAAATTTATTGTAACATATTTAGGATGTACAATCAGACACTACTATAAATAAAAGAATATCAGAACCATAAGTGTTAGATATTAATGAACTACTAGGGTAGGAGTGCAGGGCAGACCTCCTGAGTGAATCCCCAAATCGTGGTATCAGAGATTCCACAGCACTTGGCACTCTTGGGAAACACCACATGAGTCAAGTACGACTAAGCCAAAGTCTCCTAGGTGATAGCATACCACTAAGATACGCATAGAAGAGGAACAAACTCTTACATACTGCAGCAAGATGCTAAATGAAATGAGAGTGGCCTCCCTTAAGTAGCATAATATCTTTTAAACAGTAAAAGATTGTATACTGAAGTTTATGGAAGCCTTCAGCGAGATGAAGGCATGCAGGGAGGGATGGCTAAAGCTGAAGTGATGGTAGATGGTGTGTCTCTTCATGATCCAGAACGCCTTTGTCGGTAAACAGTTTGTCGTACGAGAGCAGGGCGAATGTCAGCAGCCAGCTGGTGCTCCTAATGATGGTGTGCTCTCTGCACTTGTACATGTTGATTCTGTGATCGCGTCCATCCGATTTGTACTTTTTGCCGTACTTATCGCAGTAGTCGGCTGGTATGCTGACGGTTCAATCAACGTGTTCATTCTAATATTTGTGAGTCGGGATTTACATAACGTCGAGTCTGATCCAAGCAGAACAATATCAACAATGTTCATGGCAATAAAAAAGCAGTGCAATAACTACAATTTAAGGCTTACTGTCTCATAATACAGAATACAGAAATCTTTATTCATGATCATTGAGAACAGAATATTTGTCACAAAATATAACATTAAAACAACAACAACAAAAATGTAATTGGTCACATATTCAAGTGCAGGAAATTTAAAGAAAATTTCAAAAATTAAAAGTCAAGGGTACTATAGAATTCTTCCATGCTGTAGATTGATTTCTCCACCAGCCAGTCATGTAGTTGTCTTTTCAGTGTCTTCAGATTACTATTTTTAATGTCCTTGGGAAGTGCGTTAAAGAGCTTGGTTCCAGCATACGATGGCTTTTTGGTGTAGATAGTGGTTCTGTGGGCTGGAAGGTGATATGTCTGAGCTCCTCTAGTTTGATATGCATGCACCTCTTCATTTCTTAACAGGTTTTGTTTTGAAGCATAAATAATGACCTCGATTATATACATTGAGGTAACAGTAAGGATTTTTAGGTCTTTAAAAGCTTCTCTACAGCTGTCGAGGTGAGAGAGATCAGCCATAATTCTTATTGCTCACTTTTGAAGAATTAATATCCTCTGGAGGTTGCCAATTGAGGAGCCACCCCATAGAGTGATTCCATATCGGAGATGAGAATCAAAAAGGGCGAAATAGGCAATCCTTAAGGCAGATGATGTGGCAGTTGCTTTAATTCTTTTAAGGGCAAAAATGGCGCAGCTGAGTTTTAAGCAGAGGTTATCTATATGACAGCTCCATGTCAGATTTTGGTCAAGAAACACGCCCAGATGTTTCAATTCATCCACTCTTTCCAAATCAGGTGGTCCTGTTATATGATCTTTAAGTCTTCCCAACGCAAGGAGCTTTGTTTTAGATGGATTAAACACCAGATCATTATTTAAACAATATTGCTGTGCTAGGCTAACTGAAATGTAGTTGTTGATTTCCAGTGATTCTACTGATTTATTGCAGGTAACTAGTGCAGTATCATCTGCATACATGATGGGGTGACTATAAGCGTCAAGTTTTTCAGAGAGGTCACTTGTAAACAATATGAATAAGACAGGGCCCAGTACTGACACTTGTGGGACTCCTCTTGTAATATTTTGTGGACTTTACTGGACAACCTCTGTGATACCATTCATACTCTGCTTTAATTCGACTATTTGCTCTCGCCCAGTAAGGTAATTTTTAAACCAGTTAAGAGCTGTTTCTTTTATTCCAAGGGCACTGATCTTGGTGAGCCTGATACATGATAAAGGTTCTTTGGTATTAATGAAAAACCTATTGATTGGGCATGATTTTCATAGAAGAACAAGTCACTTTTTAAAACAAAGTATTAAGGTAAGTCTTCGGGCCCATAAGGAAAAAATGGGACTTGGAGAAAAACAATATGATAGAGATAAAAGACCTATTCGGTGCACCATACATTGTATCCAAAGACAAGTGCTGACGTTTGCAGTAGGCTAGTAATGTCATAAGTCGGGAGGATAAAGCCCTGATTAAACAGGTTTGGAAGGAAAACTCTAATGGAAGAAGACCACCTAGACGCCCAAAGATAAGGTGGAAGTATCAAGTGCTGATAGACGTGAATAGGATGATGGCCAGGGAGGAAGATGCAGGAGATCGAAGGAAGTGGAGGTAGATCGATGGCGAGGCCAAATACCCACCTTGGGTATCAGTAGCCATGAGAATAAGTAAATTATATCGAGCAATGTATTTTGTAAGAAGATTATTTCTTCTTGGTTTAACCCTAGATCTACACTGGAATACAACGTAAATTTACCTAAGTTCATCTTCAAACGTGCAAAATCATGTACAGTAGACTCGTGATTATCTGGATCAATGTGGCAGCAACCCGATTCACATAGCATTAATTCCATATATGCCGGAGTTCTATGTTAAGTAGTTCATAAGAGGATGATGACCACTCAAATGTTAATGATACCTAAGTTTTAATACCAAGTTATTAGATGCTGTCCAGCACTTTTATAATTAACTTATAATATAATTAGAACTCTGTTATTATATTGATTCTTCAAATAAAGTTGATAACCTAATGCTAACATAGGCTAAGATATTTACTATACAGTTAACAAACACAGGATAAATAAAGACTCATAAGTACATTTTGTAATCACTTACAGTATTTTTCCCCCTCCTGATTCTGAAGTGATCTTTTTCGCATATGAACCAGAATCTAACTGTTATTCATTGTTAAAGCCTCCTGAGCTGTGATATATGTGACAAATAATGTTAACGTACCTTTGTCGTCTTCAGCTTCAAAATCCATGATACTTTGTGACTTTATTACTATTCCTGGAAAATATGTTAATATAGAAATTTTGTCTATTGTCTACCGATATGACCATCATACTGACTGGCCGTGTTATTGTATGTTTTGTTTTTTGTAAATGTGCAAATTTTTGTTATAAATGTTTTTAATGTGACTGCTTTTAAGTGTTTGAGAACGTACAATAGATGTGACCATGGAGTTCTTGCTCCGAAACCGGTCCTCATACAATAGGATTTTGAAGTTGAAGATGGTAAAGGTACATTAACCGTATTATTTGTCTCTAACTGTTAAATGTAATTAGGCCTAAGTTTTTTTAAACAGTTTTTTGCCTCTTTAAATATTCTATTCTTTTGTGTTCATATTATTTAGTAATTTATTGTGTTTATTCTGTGTACATATATGTCGTTTTAATTAATGGTTGAAAACGGAAGATATGAATCCATTTTGCCTACTATTGGATATCAATCTTGTACTATGATTTTACTTTACCTTTAGGATATCAGTGCAGGTATAGTAAAATCTTTATAATAACAGATGATAGTTGTAATTACACTTCACAATTCAGTGGGGTAACTGTCTCTGACTTCTTGTGACAAGGTTAGTATAGATAACATTGCAAGGGAATCGTGGTGCTTAGTGCAACATTCTAAAAAGATGGATGGGGCAGGATCTGAAAGTTAGCTCAATTGTAGCACATGTGTACATATGAACACACTCGTCATGAATATAGAAGTGCAAACCTATCTGATTTTACCCCTGAAGAAATAAGTTACCTTTATTTTAATCTGATCCAGATAGTGTATCATGTCTTTTGACCAATTCGGAGCCACCTAGGAATACCAGCTGACTTCTTAGCTTTGGTGGAATCATGGGATGTGGGCTAAATTGCCGGATGATTTGTCTGTTTTACCTTCAAAATTGTAAAGTAAATTCTTTCATAATTGTGAATTTTGTTTTTGTACTATTGTATTTTGATTTTTGATTTACTGTTAATTAGATATTACAATTTCAGAATGTTTGGGTACTCTGCAGGTAGGCATTATTCTGTTCTTTGTTGAAACGTTATTAATGTTGTTTTTGAATTTTTATTGTAATTTTTGCTCGTGTGGCCTTCAGCCTGATTTTCAATTACTTTTTTTTGCAATAAAAGGTCTTTTCTGCCCAGCTGCCGAGTTGTGTTTTAACCCTCCAAGTGCTGCCCATGACCCTATCACTTTCTGGACTAGAGCCATCCCCCGTTACAGCTCAACTTCCTTTATTTGGTGGGGGATGGGTCTCAATAGGATGAATTTTGGAGTCGCAATCCGAATAGTTGCAAGGCCACTGCACTTACCTTGAACTAAGGTAAGACATTGAAAATGGTTCCTAAGCTGGCTATCCGACTATTAATACATGGCCTTTATAAGGATTATTCAACCTTATTTGTAACGAAGACTACACTTGTTTTCACAACCACCCCACATTTTTACAACTCACATTTATCCATATCGCAACATTCAGCATCATTATGAGAAATATGTACAAAATTTCATGCCTTAAAAATTCATTTTATATTTTACAATGTTCTGATTGTATTCTTAGATCCCATTAATACATGAAAATTGTGAGCAAAAAATGGATGACAATATTACCTCCATAGGATCAGGGTAGTTTTTCTTTCTTTTAGACATTTTCTGTCCATCAGACGCCAAAACTAGTCCATTGGCAATTAAATTTTTGAAAGGAGCTTTATTAAAGAGTGCTGTCGATATTACCAGCAATGTGTAAAACCTGAAAACATAAGGTAAACAATGTAGTTATTACAACATTTAGATTTTTCATTATCAACCCAATTGCCATTCAATTAACCCTTTGAGGTCCTAGGTTTTTTGGTGCGTTGTGCAATGTTAGAACCGAGATTAAAAAAAAAAAAAAACTAATGAAATGGTTTTGAAAAGTTGTAGTTTTTATTGAGGGCATATAAGTTCACTGTGACATTATGTGTTATTGTACTTTCTAAAGAAAAAAACCTACATAGAGATTAATTCACTCAAACAAATAAATATAAATAAAAGTGTATAAATATTTATATGATGATAAAAAACAAGCATATGAGTATATATACATACAGTATGATGTTTATTCTTTTATATACATGTATACACTAACAGAGGTAAGATCGTATTATTGAATGAAAGAAATAGTTAATATAGGCCTAATCTTTATTAATTCTTTATAATGGATAAATGGCAATTACTGAGTAACATTTGTACAAAATGTTTATCATTGGCTCAATTTAGTGTTATCGCCTTTTATTATTAGTAGGCTTACTTTGACGTTGTCCTTTCCTAACAAAAGTTTCTAACAAATTCACTAATATTGTTAGTATCACTAATATTTTCAGGTCTATTTAGGTTTACATTGATAAAATTAGCATCACCACTTGGTCCCTCACAAGAACAGATACATCAACATAACAAAGATATAAAACTGTCATTAGCATAATTTTGTTGTCGTTACCTTCATCTGATGAATCATCATCTGACAAATCACTGAACCTGTGTGGAATAAGTTCAAGTATGAAATAGTAAATATAATTTCTTTTGTTGTGATATTTTTTATTTTTATTATTATCATCACAATCCATAACAGCAGAAATTATGCATATCAAAGCGAAATGCATTTTTTCAAACAATAGCTGACTACAGCGTAATCTTCTCCTTCTTCAATAACCAACACAAAATATCAAACAAGGAAATACTGAATGCAACACCTTAACTCATACACAATAGTTTGGTATTCGATTTGTCTTGATCGATTGAGTTGTTTCGATTGACACACAATTGAGAATGCTCCTTCCACACAAATAAACATTCATGTGAGGTAGACAAAGGTAGTTGGACATTTGCCATCATTACGTGAAAATTACCAACCACGACGTTTCGATTTGGTAAAACCCAAACCTTTTTCAAGTGCTAAAAACTAAATTACACCTACACAAACATGTTATAAAACTACGTTCTTAAACTAATAAACTTATCTACTTTAATAGTTATCTACATTTTAACCTAGATCCTAGAATAGGGTACAACAAAATGAACTTCTGCTAAATATAAAAATGTTAACAGGGTTAAATTAATATAACCAATTAGGCGCTGTCAATGTCACGATATCAACGAAAAAATGTTAATACACAATTAAATTAATATTCAAATCAGACTGAAATAAGATTACATTAACTAATCATAAATAAAATAAATATATGGTACCGGAAAAACACTATTAATTTAAAATAACATTCAACATGCACAAAAATTGATATATATGACTCGGAAGGACTGAGACTACTATTACAATTACATTTTACTATTACAATTACATTTTAACCTGAAAAGACAACCATTATTAGGAATAAAACAATACAATAATCAAATATTACAAAAATGATGAAGTGTTATGTTTGTCTTGTCCCCTTGTTTTATCACCTTGGAGTGAACTTCGTAGACACTGCATTTGGATTGTATCATCCTCACTTCTTGCCTGATTCGTCTACACGCCATCATCACTGCGTAAAATTTTTGTAATATTTGATTATTGTATTGTTTTATTCCTAATAATGGTTGTCTTTTCAGGTTAAAATGTAATTGTAATAGTAAAATGTAATTGTAATAGTAGTCTCAGTCCTTCCGAGTCATATATATCAATTTTTGTGCATGTTGAATGTTATTTTAAATTAATAGTGTTTTTCAGGTACCATATATTTATTTTATTTATGATTAGTTAATGTAATCTTATTTCAGTCTGATTTGAATATTAATTTAATTGTGTTTTAACATTTTTTCGTTGATATCGTGACATTGACAGCGCCTAATTGGTTATATTAATTTAACCCTGTTAACATTTTTATATTTAGCAGAAGTTCATTTTGTTGTACCCTATTCTAGGATCTAGGTTAAAATGTAGATAATTATTAAAGTAGATAAGTTTATTAGTTTAAGAACGTAGTTTTAAAACATGTTTGTGTAGATGTAATTTAGTTTTTAGCACTTGAAAAAGGTTTGGGTTTTACTTTTACTAAATCGAAACGTCGTGATTGGTAATTTTCACGTAATGATGGCAAATGTCCAACTACCTTTGTCTACCTCATCTGATACTCCATCATTAACAAATTTCAAAAACATTCATGGTTCCACGTCAGGACATCTGCATGCACGCAAATCATATGCATGGGCCTAAAAGGGTTAAAAATATTATTTGAGGTTATATTAAATGACACAAGACCAGGAATCAATCAATAGTAGTTGAGACAGTAAAAAAGGATATGTAGTGATCGGCAAATTTATCTGAAAAGACATATCCACCAACAAAATACACAAAAGAAAACGATAGATAGAACAACATAACACATATTTTCAGTGCGACTGGCATTTTCTTTAGGTGAATAGACACTTTTCTTGTTTATATTTTACTATCTGTCACATTATAATAAAACTGGTAGAGAACAATATAAAAAGTATATGTATATATAATTAATTCTAACATAGATAATCTAAGTTCATTTATACCATATGCCACCACCATATCAGATTATCTTTGCATTTTAGTGAACTCACCATCCTCTGGTCTGGTCAATGCCTTCTGCAATAAAGTCTGCTGGGAAACGGTCTTCAAAGTCTTTCTTATTTTCAAATGGGTAGTGGAGCTGAGCAAATGGCATAGAGCCACTCTCAAACCAGCAGTCAAAGACCTCGGACACTCTACGAAGGGGAGGTTGGCCAGAACGTACAGAGGGTATGGTTAGATGATCTATGCTGTCAACAGAATCAAAGATTTTGTGTCAGAATATGTCAGACAATTAACTATGATATTACCTGATATCTGAACTAAACAATAAAAGCAATAAAACACTTCCTTTATTAAACCTTTCTTTATCTCAGACCAGCCTGTCACTGCCACTGGGTCCTCACTCTACACTGATGTACTTTTTAATCCTTTCTATCAGATATTTTCCTATTACTAGATCTTGTAGGCTTACTTACTCTTACTCCTGTGGCCACTCAAATCCAAGGTGATTTTTGGCCTCACCAACAAGTTGCCTCCACAGTCCTCTATCCTCTGCAATCTCAATGTCTCCACCAAGACTTCTCACATCCTGTTCCACTTGGTCATCCCATCTTATTCTTGATCGTCCTAGAGGTCACCTTCCTGCTGGTTTCCCCAACCACACCCTTCTTATCATTTTCTTCTTCTTCCCTTCTCCTCACATGACCAAGCCATCTTATTCTTCTGCTTCTAATCACCGCCACAATATCAGGTATCTTGTACAGTTCTCTAAGCTCTCTGTTCTTTTTCATTCTCCACTCTCCTGATTCATAGGTAGGTCCATATATTCTTCTTAAAATTTTGTTTTCAAATGTAATCAATCTTTTTTTTTTTTTTTGTTATACAATGTTAGGGTCCACACTTCAGATCCATACAATAAAACAGGTTGTACAATAGCTATATACATTCTTATTTTTGTGGGTCTTGAGAGTAGTTTACTTTTGAATAGCTTTAGGAGACTCCAGTAGCATCTATTTGCTGCATTAATTCTAACTTGTATTTCCTCTTCCATTTTTTTGCTAGTCAAAGTAACTCCCAGATACTTGAACTCTTCATTGACTAAACATTTGTAATCCATTACATCCAGTGTTGAGTTGATTTGTTCTGCCTGTCTCCCTATCTTCGTATATTTAGTCTTTTTTGCATTCACTTGAAGACCTACTTAGTTGGCTTCTTTTAATAGGACACCTGCTAGCGTTTTTAGATCACTTTTACTATCAGCTACTAATGCCACATCATCAGCAAAGGCTAAAATATTGATTATACCTTCAATGTTTGCGCTTCGTTGTACCAATTTTGTCACTTTCAGTGTTTTTTCAAGAGCGAGGTTGAACAACAATAGTGACAACACATCTCTTTGTCTTACCCCTGTTTTGACGTAAAAAGTGTCTGTAAATTCTCTTTCTATTTTTACTTTCCCTCTTGAGCCTGCAACACACATTTTTGTTAGTCTAATTATCTTTTCTGGGATTTTTTTGTCTAAGATATGTCCACAATTTTGATCCACAATGCTATCATAAGACTTTCTAAAGTCAATTAATAATATATAAATAGATTTTTGTTGTATTCCCAGTATTTTGATGCAAGCTCTTTTATAATATATATTTGGTCAGTAGTTGATCTTTCTTTCATAAAAGCCTGCTTGTTGTTCTCTGATTATTTCTTCTCCATATCTTCTTAGTCTGTTTAATATTAGCTTTGACAGTATTTTATATGTACAATTAAGTAGTGATATTCTTCTATAATTTGTACATTCTTGCTTATCTCCTTTTTTGTATAGTGGTATTATCACACTCTCTTGCCACTCCATTGGCATAACTTCCATTCTCCAAAAGTTCAGTATGTAGGAATTTCATTATTTTAATACTACCACTTTTGATTATTTCAATAGGTATGCCATCTTCCCCTGGTGCCTTCCCATTTTTAAATGTTTTCATCACTTTCTCAATTTCCTCTATAGTGGGTTCTAAAACATCTTCATGATGTTCACCTCTTGTTCATCTTCTACGTTATTATCAGCATGTAGTAGGTCTTCAAATTAGTTCTTACATATTTAAGTATTATAGATATTTCCACTACTGAATTTCCATCTTTGTCTTTCACTCCCATTACTTTGGAACTGTAACCTTTCTGAAAAAAATCTCAGCTGTGAAATTCCTTAGTGTTATTCACTGTTAAAATCTTGCTCTGCCTTTGTTAGTTTATTATTTATAAATTTTCTTTTTTCTTGTCTTAATGTTTTATTTACTTCCAAGTTTATTTTTCTGTATATTTCCTTAGTTTTAGCATTTCGGCATTTTAGATGTTTATTTTTTGCTTCCTTTCTTTTAATTACTAATTCTCTGCACTTCTCATTAAACCAGGGTTTTTTTGGGTTCTTTTTCTTTATAAAAACTTCATGTTCTTTTTGAAGGTTTCCCACATTGTCTCTACTTGTGTCTCTTCCTCATCTTCTTCTGTTAGTAGAGCTTCGAATCTGTTTGAGATTTTCACTTGTCACTCTATTTTATTATCTTCATCCAGATACATTCTCTCTGTTATTTTAATTACATTTCTCTTTTCAATCTTTATTCTTTGTCTAAGTCTTGTTTGAATCAAGTGGTCTGTACCACACTCTGCCCCTCTCTTACTTTTCACATCTACTACTGTGTTGATATGTCTCTATCTTGTAAGCTTATCGATATAAAAATTCTATCTACTGAGTTATAAGCTTTCACAAAGTTAGTAAAGCCCACATACATTTTTTACCAAATCCCAATTTTTTTCTTAATCAACTGTCTAATATTGCTTTATTATATTTTTCAACAACAAGATTTCAAAATAATAAAAAACCTAAAATAATCCAACAAGTAATTTCATAAAATGAAGCTTAAGTAAAGCATTATTTAATAATTAAAGCTGTATTTTGGAAAATCATTGATTTATATATATATATATATATATATATATATATATATATATATATATAAAATTAAAAATTAGTAAAAAATGCATAGTTAAATTTATAAAAATAAATTACAGGATATGTATATGAGCACAACAGCTTAAATGTAATAAATTATCTTACAGTAGAATCTTGGTTATTCGAGCCCTGATTAACCGAGCCTCCGGGTTGACCAAGCTGTCATCAGATGACGAGAAATAAAAATAAAGCTATTAATAAAAGGAAACTTATAGCGCGGCACATCATATAATCATTTGACAAGTAATCAGTGTCTCTATTGGCTGTTGGTGCTAGGTTAAGGCGCTGCAGGGCTGTCACGAAACATATTTATGATATTGTACCTTATTATAGAAATAATTTTCCCACCCAAATGCATTCACTCATGACACATCACCACCTGACACCATCGGCTTAGTCGACTGCTCTCGCACTAAATGTGGTGGTTTTAGTATGTTGACTTTCGTGATTTTACAATACGGTGTTGGAAATATTGTCATAATTTATTGTTGTTACAGTTATTGGTCAATATTTTATTCAAGTGTTTTGATATGAGTGATAAATGGTTGACAGTTGCTTATAACGAAATTGAAATGATGAATCAATCAGTGTTTTCGTTGCCAATGTGTACGACAAATTTGGTATTGATATGATAATTGTGTTCCTTTAAAATGTTGAATAGTTCCCTGCACTATTAAGAAAGTAAATCAGATTGCGTTAAACAACAGGATAAATACAATAATTTTGTTTGGTAATTGGACTGAACGGTACCCTGCACTTAAAATCAAGATGCAAATACTATGTTGGACCGTAGATAGATTAAATAAATAAAAAAGGTTTCGTTGTCAACAAATGTAAAGCTGGAGGAAATTGCCCATCCACAATGCTGCCTATGGTCATTACATTAGATTTTTACTATTAAATTCTATTATTGCAGAGTTTTAAAATGGAATACTTATTATGAACTACTTGTCATCCTGCGGTAATATAACTTTTATAAGATATAACCTGATGTTCCTACTTTTTTTACACGACTGTAAAATTGTATAGGATTGTAACTACATTTACATCATTTGGGTTTTTTCTTGTAATAAACTAGTTTTGTACTTTTTCATGGCTTTTATATTATTTTTACCATAACCCCCGTATTATCTGAGTTTTTATGTATCTGAAGAGGTCTCAGTCACATTTACCTCGGATAACCGAGAGTCTACTGTAATATTATTGCATTAGTATCAGTTTATCACATCGATTCCAAGAAGAGCAGAAACCTGCAACAGATCTGTTATGAGACACCAAACACGCTGCATAAATGCAGCCATTCAATTCAATCTATTTGGAGTGAACACTCGACACTGGTACATGGATTCTTGAAGACTGTCACAGGTATCTAGCGAAAGTACGCTCCTCTGGCAAAACAAATTAACTCGCATTCATGCATAAATCCTTTCATTAGATTTAATAGAACTAGGAACATAATATTCTGTCATGTTACGTGGAATGTGTTGCATAAAACCAGCCTGACCCAGCTTGTCTACTTCTCTGACTGACTTACCTGTCTCTGTGTATATCAGTAACAGTCTGGCCTGTGAGCCGCTCTAGCTGAGCGATGCTGGACACACAAACAACTTCCTGGAAGTCCTCAGAGACCCACAGAGGTATCGGTGTGCCCCAATAACGGTTGCGGCTCACAGCCCAATCTCTAGCCTCTTTTAACCAATTTCCAAATCGCTTTTCTTTCACAAAATCTGGCACCCTGAAAATATTGAATCATTGTTAAACCATTAGTGATGGTTTAAGTTTACACTAAGTCATAATTAATTTTGATGCTTATAGCATTTTGGAGCTGCCCAAAATAATTTATCAATCAATGTCATAAGGAAACTTGTAAAGGTTTCAGTCCCTTCCACAAAAAATTTTATTTTTTTATTTATTTATTCACTTTTTATTCATAACAACTGTGCACATTAATGTAATAGATGAACAGTGTTACAAAGATTCTAGTTAGATGATGCAAATGTTTATAAACAACTTGTGAGATTGCAACAAAATTTAGTTTAATGAAACTAATCTATATTAAAATACACAGACACACTTTTTGCCGGTAAAGTTTTATTATCAGTAATTATCACAAAATCAAATGAACAAATCAAATCAAATCAGTTTATTCCTTCAATAAAAATATTACAAACATATTTACAGCAAAAATCATATAAGGAATTACTCCCTACATGGACCAGAATGGTCTGTGCGTGGGTGAGGAGTCCCATCATACAAAGTTTTATAAATCTTTACTATTAAATGATCCAGTACAAAAAAAAAATAAAAAAAAAAAATAAAAATACATACTATATAAATGAATGATAACAACAACAAAAAGTAATATTGTATGATAAAAATAATGTTAAAACTAAAAACTAATAAGACAGGAAATTACATTGAACATACAGGAGATGGTTTGAGTTTGACAACTAGTTCAAGACTGTACAGCTATAAAAACTTTTTATATTAGTTTAGAGGGGAGTCGTAAGAAATAGGCCTGTATAAAAAGAAGACGGAACTAAAAAAAAAAAAAAAAAAATAAAAATGTAAATACATATGTACACATCCGTGCACACATATAAATATAGGCATACATACAAATATCAAAGACTATAATTAATTAATTGAATATTGACCCTAGCATTACAAATGCACATGTACTGGCTCTGAATCAGGCTGACATTTCATAAGCAGCTAGTTACAAATTGTCAATCTGTAAGAGTGTAGACGGATCGAAGAAGGGACTCAGCATGGTCAGCACCAGCCCCGAGTAGCCAGGCGGTCACCAGCTACTTGTAGACGTGGAGCGAGCCTACAATTCTCTGGCGAGCACATTTCCTATCTCTGGTGGAATGTTTCTATAGATAATGTTAGCAACAAAGAACGGCTTTGTCCAGTTAATTGTTTTCACGATACGAGGCATTTGAGTGCCTTCTTGTTTTATAATTATGTGTTACTGGGGTTATTATCAAAATTTTGTTTGTATGTATATATATTAAAAGATTTTTTATGTATAACTGTCTAATAGTGAGAATATTTGTTTCCGAATATAATAAATTGGTTGGATACCTCCTATTTCTGTGCAAACCTGCTTTGACAGTGGCACTTTACGTTACAGATAATGAATCTAAAATACTTTTGAATGCACCTCCCCAAGCAAGTATGCCATATTGTAAAACAGATTGTACGAAGCGTGTTTTTAAAGTAAGTACCGTTTTTAAATTACGCTGCCACAGCGCTGCGGTCGCCGTTTAGCGCATGCGCGCCGTGTAGTCACATCTGTAATGACTGAAGGTCGCCCACTTCGTTCCTCATCATGAAAGTTTGTACGGCCATCTTTAAAGGCCATAACCCATTTCCGAACCATTCCATCACTCATAATGTTTTCACCATACACTTCACTGATTTGGTGATGAATGTCAACTGCTTTGAAGCCTTGAACACAGAGAAACCGTATTACAGCACGCACTTTACAGTCGGCGGGATTCTCAATAGGTGGAGTCATTTTAAAATCACGCAAACAGATGTTGACTCGATCGGATGGTTCCGTAATGGCGTCTGTGGCTTCCCAACAGATGTGGCTACACGGCGCGCATGCGCTAAACGGTGACCACAGTGCTGCGGCGGCGTAATTTAAAAACGGTACTTACTTTAAAAACACGCCTCGTACTAATGCACTGTATACTATTTTAAACTCACTTTCATTCAGTATATAACCAAGCTAGTAGAATGCAAAGATAATTTTTCTTGGTTTATTTTTAATGTGATAATGTAGTTTTCCCATCTCAATTTGAAATCAAAAACCACTCCTAAATATTTACAGTGTGTACAGTGCTCAATTGTCTGACAGAGGCATACAGTGCTGGTAGTGTCGCCACACATGTGTAGCTTGACTTTTTCCACTGGTGGCTCAGCTCCAGGTCGTAAAGCTATAGGCATACACTTAGTTTTATTCACATTCATCGTTAGTATATTAATATCAAACCATTGTTTTCGAATGGCTAAACCATGGCAGGTCTTCTCAAAGACGTCTTCTCAGGTGTCCCCATCAAAAACCACAGCAGTGTCATCAGCAAATAAATAGAATTTACCAGTTATATTTTTCTATAACTAATATCATGAAACATAAATATGAGCCAGTTTGTTGTCTATATCTATATGGTTTGTTGTCAGTTACCATTTGTTAATTATAAAGCTGCGATGTATATTTGGATAAATATCCAAAAGTCATGATTATATATTTATTGATTATAAAATGTTATAATCAAAGCTAAGTCCAATCCATGGAGCCACCTAACACCTGCCTCACTGATTCTATGTATGCTGACCAATCCCTCAGTAAAAGAGCGCAGGGGGCACTCTGTAACTATGTGATCCATTGTTTGGATAGACTCCCTGCAGTCACATAACTGATCTACTGTCAATCACCATTTATACTTCCAGTAATTGCATCTGCCAAAGCCAGTTCAGAACCGACTTAACAGTGTCCACTCCCTACGAGGGAGGTTCATCCCATCTACAGGAATTGACAGATCGTTAATAAGGAACTTATTACATCCATCACAACTGTTCCACGCTACGGCCCAGCTGGTATTGGGTGAGAAGTTTGATCTGCTCAATTGGAAAGTAGTACATAGAGGTGGGATTCGAGATTTTAAGCAACCGTTATGACATGGGAGATCCTGTATAATGGGTAGGTGCGGAGCATTCCAAATTTTATTGAATTCTTTGAGTAGAGCCTCCTGATGCCTTTTCTCTGGAGGAGCTATATTGCACAGCAATGGGAGCCAAGAAAGTGAAGTTGACATGAGAGTGCCACTAATAGCTCTCATGACCCTATTAAGTTGGACATTGACCGCTTTAGTATGAACACTATTTAGCCAAACGAGAGCACTATATTCAGCAGCTGAATAGACCAGTGACAAAGGAATAGTACACGACGTGTGTGTTGGCTCTCCAAGTCGTTCCGGCAATATGGTGTAATACATTTGCACTGGTTTTAATTTTAGCTGCTGTTTTTTGAAGATGGCTTTTAAAGGTCAGCGATCGATTTAACGTTACTATCAGGTACTGTGGATGCTCATTATGATGAAGTTTTGCACCATTTAAGAAGATGTTCTGTTTTCCATTAGCCAGTCTATTACTTAAGTGGAAGCAGGCTACTTCGGTTTTTGATGGGTTAGGATTCAGCTTCCTAAAATATTCTTCGAGGGCAAGGTCACTTGTAAGTGTTTCTCCAGTAGTTGTGAAGTTCTTATGTTGGTAAGCTAAAGCTATATCATCCGCATATATAAATTGTCGAGACTTTGTGATTGGGATGTCAGCAGTATACATGTTGAATAAAATTGGAGCAAGTACAAACCCCTGTGGCAGCCCATCCTTCAGCTGTCTAAAAGAGCATTCTTCATGACCGAGATTATAAGTTAACTTTTATTAGCATGGCACTAAGCATTGACTGCAAAAGTCGCAATAGAATGGGACAGGGAAGGAGACTGTAGAACTTAAACAACAAACCTTTGCTCCATACTGTATCATAAGCTGCTGTAACAATAAAAGCTGCAGATGTTTTTAACTTCTTTTCAAACCCATTTTCGATAAATAATGTCAGAGCTAGGATCAGGTCACTACAACTTCGGCCATGGCGAAAACCAGCCTGCTCAACTGGAACATTAGAATCAAGAATGGATGATATTCTATTGTATAACAGCCATTCTAGCCTTGTATATGAGCCATGCCTAATCATTGAGAGGACCATTGATGTTGTACTAGTGTGGGATACAATATAGAATTTATTACAGCGAGGTAAGGTACAAGATTGTAGCGTCACGGAGTTACTTAATTTTGAGGTTTATCAGTTACCATGACGGATCATGTAAGAGGATCATCAATGCTGTACAAGTGCGGGACATATTATACAATACAGTAGGTACTACAGCGAGGTTAGGTAAGAGGTTGTAGCAACACGGAGTTAATTAATATAAAGAAGTAAATAGATTACCAATAAGTGTCCGAGTTAGCTTGCATGAGTGACTCGCTCATTTGCTCCACTCTAATGAACCATGAAGGTACTGCCTTGTATATCAGCGGTGTCTCCGAGCGCCAACAGAAGGGATAGCTGTGCTTCACTGAACCTGCATTGACCAGCCGCCCATTTGCCTTCAAAGTCTTAATGATTTCTTTATCTGCATCCTGAAATTATAATTTACTGTTAATGTAATATATAAGAATGGATGAACAAAATTATACCAATTTATACAAACCTTACACATTTGAATACATAATTAGTTAATATATTGTAATAGACAAAAACATTGGTTAAATACCAGAAAAATAAATTTAAAACTTTAAAGTACACATTTTTTGTCAGGAATCTTTTATTTTTAGATAACTCAATAAGGGTTGTAGCAAGTTTGGAGTGGCCGTAGCTCCTTTGATAGGGTGGTGGCTTGTCATTCAGACAGCTTAGGTTTGATTCCCAAGGTATGACCAAGATACAATTCCAACAAAAAACCAAAGATCTGATCCAAATGTTTTCATGTTTTTCAATAATATTGGAGCCTATACTAATAAAACAAAAAGAAGCTCATCTTCTCAGGCAAGGTGTGTCTTAATTGAGCATCTCTCCCTAAAAGCTATACAATATTGATGTTTTTATTGCTCATGAAGTTGTTGGTTAGTTGAAAGCTACTAGACCTTTTATTTTAATTTCACATGGCTGTTTATACATAATAATTATACAAAGAGATATAAGGTTGCTATGCAGATATGAGATGATTTTGAGGCCTTAACTAACTCTATTGACTAAGGCTGAATTAAATGTACTTTTAAGCCAGGAGTCATGTTTGATGAGAGGATGGCTCGCTGCCCAAAAGTTTTCTTCCTTTAGAAATTCACAGTTCCTCGCCATCAGGATTCAAAAGTATTGGTAACTTTAATTTTTTGTAGCACAACTTATAAGAGGTAGTGTGGGAGAATGGTTGTTTCCTAATTATTGTTACTTATCATTGTTTTCATAGTTTATATGATGTTAACTAACTTAAAGAATTTAGGACTTTTTTCTGGTTAATAATCAGAAGTGTCCTATGATTGCCTGTTAAAAAGATTAACTTCCAGGGTGTTTTAATTTTCTGAGCTTATTCTAATTGGCCTGAATAATATATTGTCTTATAAAAAAAAACACTAATAAACAAAGTTTAAAAGTTTTAATATGGGCAATTATTTACTGCCGAGTTGGTGTGTTGGTTTTTACCCTTCACACTGAGTTGGTGTGTTGATAAGAGTTCAGCGTTTGGACAAGGGTGGGTTTCACACAAATAAGAACCACCTGCCAAATAGTTAAGTATAAAATATAGTTTAAAGGCAGATTAAATTATAGATTATCACTTTACTTTTGTCAAAAATAGTTTATTCTTCATACAATAGTGTATATATAAAAGCCATTTATCACTTAACACAATTATTTCTTCAAAACTATACGTCAAATTGACTTGAAATTTTTTATACAGATTTATCTTGGCCCCTAAAAAGGATTTTCCTCTCCGAACTCAGGACTCCTTCCCACTGGCCTCCAAACTTCCCATGGTATTCTTATGGAGCTATACTAACCCTTAAAGCGCTGAATAAAATTTGGCCTAGGTCTCAATAGCGTGCATTTAACTTTATTTTTTTAATTTTATTTTTTTCAAAAGTTTAATTTATTTTCCACTTAATGGACCTTTAAGTAATAAAAAATAGCCATTTCATAAAAATTTATTTAATTTTACATTTTGTAATATGACATAATGATTAAAACAATTTTATGGAATACGCTGCTATATATTCAGTTAGTACAATAACTTTAGTCTAAATTTAAACAATATAAAATAAAATGAAAAACAATCTCATTATATGTTATCAAATAAACTATAATACAGTAATGGGATTAGTTAGTAGTTTTGGACAGTATGATACACTTCAAAACATCCGTCAGGGTGAAGTGTGGGATGTTCCGTGCAGGTCTTGCAAAAATAAATCGTTTCCCGGCAATAAATGAACTGTAAGAGAAAATCACTTTACAATGTTGTTCAATCACTTACAATTTGATTGAACAGCTCAGGGGCTAAATAATGTATATGAAATAAATGAACACAATAAAATGAAACAAACCAACCAAAGAATAACTACAACGATGTAAACAAAAGCTTAGTGATGTCAAGTAGACAGACTCTTGGCTGTGACTGGCGACACTGGCACTGGCGGGCGAACTGTCTAGCGAGATCCGGTTATATCCGCATTCCGCGCTATGCGTCAGTCATCACGGCAATGAAAATAGCATAACAGCTGTTTCTAACTTCCTGTTGTGTGAAATTAAACCAGCTTGCATCCGGTTGGCTATAAATAAGCATTTAAAGGCTTTTGTACCCATTTCCGGTTATGTAGTGTACTATTAAATAAAAATAACCTAAAAAATACATCAATACGGATATGTCCGTATGCCGCGTTTAGAGCTATTTTCATTGTACTGACATATCCGTATGCCGCGTGATAAGGGTTAAATGATTTATTTCTTTCATTAACAGCTGTTAAATAAAAACAAATGGAATAAAATTGTGATAGGCTAAACTTTTAAAATTAAACATAATTTAATACAGTAGTAATTTATACATAAAATCAGATGTTATAAATCTAATATCTGAGTAGCTCAACTGAAAGCTTGCTGCACTTTCGATCATATAATCAAACTGAATATTATGAGCCGTGAAGCGGGCGGGTACACCTAGTTCCTTAATAAAAACATTTCATTTTTAAAATGTGATATTATTATTGCTTTTATTCACAACCAATGGTGAATCATAGTAAATGCTTTCATTTTAAGTAGTTTTAAGTCTAGTAAACTAACAAAATTGAACATTTAAAAAATTTTCTTATTGAAAATATTTATAATTTGAAATAATTGCACTTCAAAATTCTAACCTATATAAAAAAGGGAATGTATGTGTGTATGTCCTTTATGCATTACTAAACCACTCATCAGATCACCATGGAACTTGGGGAAGTTGTTGAGTTCTCTCCTGGGAAGATTCCTGGCATGGTTTCATTCACATTCAACACTAGGGTTTTGCCCCACTGGCCCCTTTAAAGTTACAATGTTATTCTTAAGGGAAAATCATAAAAAAGGTGTTTTTATGACCTAACTTAGAAAAAACTAGAGTAAAATGTTCAAACCTTCACAGTTATGTACACCTAGCCAATGTGCACCTTATGTCTGATTTCCAGATTAAAAACTTAAAAATTTGGGGTATCGGAGGCCCAAAAACTTCAATTTTCGAAAGTGTAATACACTGATAAATGACTACCCAGATGGCTCATTCCCATGCTAAAGAGTGTTAACACATTTTTTGTAGTATGTCAACTGTCCGCTTTAAAACGTGTTAAGCGGCTGTCAACTGGGTGGCGTTGCCAGATTGAACTCAGTCAACTAACCACATTAAAAATTAATATTACAATAATAAATATCAGCTGATAATAATGATTGAGATGTAATACTTAATCAATGTGGCAACTTCGCATCCTAAATTCACGGTCGTGTAGTGTATGTTGCCTGCATAATCCTTAACCCTTTGGATCCCAGGACCAAAAAATATTTTTTGTGCAAAAAATCCCAGACCAGTTTTTCAAAAACTGTGCGAAGAATCCCAGGCTAAAAATGACAAAAACACAAGCATTTGGGAAAATATTCATAAATCCTCTATTACACATGCTATATTGAAGTTTTTTATACTAAAATGTTTTTTACAATATTATCTAGCCAAAACAATGTACAAAAGCCATTACATGTTGACGTTTTTTGTATATGTATATAAATTTTAAAAAAATTAATTTTGTTCAAAAAATTTTAAAAGTTTATCATCATTTTATGGGCAGAAGGAAAAAAAATTATCTGTGGGCAGTATTTTTATTTTGTTCCAAATATATTTTTGTATACTGTAACAAAATTTGATACTGATATGTATCATACAAGCTGAAAAAAAGTTTTACTGTAATAAGTACAAGTTATAAAAAATTAACGTAATGTCCTGATTTGTAAAAACCGAAGCACTACTACGTCCACTGTCATCAGGATAATATGTGGGGTCCTCATCACTGTCGTCGTCAAATATAGCTGATGAATCAGAAAATAGTTCCTCATCAGATAGATCGTAATTTAGCTGCCTATCAACTTCACTTTGTCTATCGGCGATGTTTTCACGATCCATTTCGACAAAACACTAGCTTACTAAGTGAAATAAAACTATAAACTTAACTATTTAGACTAAAAATTAGAAAAAACAACGCATAATAACACAAACAAACTCTATCCATTACACTAAACACAAAGTAAACAGCGTAACATAACCATACAGTAGCGATTGAGTAGTAAACAGTGACCGCAACAATCGCACGCCAAAAGTCAGCTGAGCGCCTCGTGTTTGCTTAGTGGAGAATAAAAACAAGACACATACGGTTCGTAATTTTTTTGTGAAATTAGTATATTTGACTTCGATGTATACTCTAATACCAATACTAGTCGAAATCCGCGGGAAAAAACCCGCGGAAATTTAATATTTAAATTAACACGTGGCGATGATGAGATCATCGCCTAGGATTTTTCGACAGTTTTTCGGCGACGATGTCATCGTCGCCTGGGATTCTTAGTACACACTTCTGGCGACGATATCATCGTCGCCTGGGATCCAAAGGGTTAAACAGCGTGTACGATTTTTCAGTATGCTGTGAGCTATCTGGGTACAGTTTAATACTGTGAGACAACTTGTACGACATATGACCCACCCCATACACATACAGTAGTATTGATCCACGCGCCTGCCCATACACGTACTGTGGCATTATATAATAAACCACGTTATATAATAAATTTATAAGAATCGTTTGGTCCAACTATATTACCGTTCTAATTATAAGGATATTTCTTATAATTATAAGAATAACACGCCCACCCATACACGTTCAGTGGAAATGAATCGACCTACCCACCCACCTCAATATACGTACAGTGGTATTGAGAGACACATTGTGAGACAGTATGGGTCATCACTACTGTCTGTACGTTTATGGGTAGGCGGGCGAGTCATCACCACTGTACGTGTATGTGTGGGTGGGTGGGTCATCCCTAATGTACGTTTATATGGGTGGGCTGGTAGGTCATGTGGTAATACTTTTCAATACTGAGGTTATCCACTCGAATGGGGTATTAAATTTAAGGTATTTTCTCCTGAATTCAAATATATCATCAGATTTGGAAAAGGGCAAATAAATGAGTTTTATGCCCAAAAACTAAAAAATTCTTCGAAAACAAAAAAGGGTAGTACTAAAATAAAACACCAAAGTGGGTTATCAAACTACAAGTATTTATCTCCTAAATCTGAATTTACCATTACATTTTTGAAGAGAAAATATTTACGGGCATTGTACCCTGAAAAACAAAAACTTGCCTGAAAACTCAAAAATAAGTTGTTAAACTAACATGCCTAAGTGGGATATCAAATTAAAGGTATTCAGATTGAGTTCCACAATAGGGCCTATAGCAAAATGTCCTGGCGAGGCTGCAGTCCAAGTTGCACAAAGGGGCTAAAAGCAGAGTTCCCAGGTGGGCCGCAGGCTTCACTCCAGTGGCATTTAAAGTTTTAATGATAATTTAATGGGATTACTTTTAGGAGTGTGAGAGTAGCTCAAAATTCAAGTTTTTTTTGAGTTTATAAAAACTTGAACTTGACTCAAGATTTAAAATAAATCAAAAAAATCAAATTTTGCCACATTAATCTTTGAGCATAAAGCGGTATAATCAAGACCAAAGTCCCATTTGTATAATTGATTATAAAAATAAGTATTTTATGTAGGCAACTGTAAAATATGATCATAATATCTTATTTGTAACCAGAGACGTTCTCGCGATGTATTCAGATTCGTGATTCACGCACACTAGTCTCAACCGTATAGCCATGGCGATTACAGCGAAAAGCATTATCGTTATTTATAAAGAAGGCACGTCCAAGTAAGCTGTTCCAATAGCCATCACTAGTTATTGATACAAAACGTGATAACTGATCACAAAGAATCAATTATTGAACCGTTTCAAAACTTCGTTACATAACTTTCACCAACATTTGAAACTAACAGTTGCATTTATTTTCAGGTCCATCCTTTAAAAGTTCATGACTAAAACTATTAAGATTGAGAATTTCTGACAGATTTAATTAAATCGCTTTCAATCTGTCACAGAGGCTATGTATGAAACGTAAACAATTGAAATTGAAAAGCTATAATAATTTGAGACAGAATGCACGGAACAGTTTCGCTCTGACACCGTGACTAATAAAATAATCTGATAACGATTAATGTAGCTACTACAGTACATTGCTGACTCGTTGAGTCCCAATATAAAATATACAGCTAGCTGTGGGTTGTAATTGTTATCAATTTTGTTTTTAGTTTTTGTTTATGTTTACACTAGAGATGGTAATTATGGTTACTTTTCGATAACCTGTTATGTAATTCCATTATGTGTTACAATTAACTGTTTTTTGTAACCTGTTACTTTCAACAAGTTGATGTTCCAGATAGTTATTCTGTTATGGCCTGTTACGGAGGAAACTATTTATTTATGGCCTGACGTAACTAAATGGCTCGAAGCCTCATTACAGCTGGTCTAGATAACGTTCCAAGTTACCAGAGGTTATGAAGTTGAAGTTATGCCTCATGTTATGTTAAAATATTGAGTTGTGACTTGACGTTACAGAGTTACCGCTCAAAGTTTGTTCCGTTATCGATAATTTAACTGTAACATGCAAGAGTCTTAAGTTTCATTTGAAGTTCAGTTACAGTTCCGTTTACTTCTCAGCATGTTGTATTGACTCTCCATTAATACTTTGCGTTACAGTTATATAAAGTTCGTTATAACCTGATCATGCATCATGACTGGGAGTAACAGGGTATTTCGTGTAACCTGTTAAATATATAACAGGTTACATTGCTGATTGTTATACATCCTGTTTCATTAAATAACGCCCATCTCTTGACAACTCATCTTGACACATTGAAGTACGAATAGTACGATGAAAACGAAAACGAAAACAAGGTTAACCTTGACCAGTCAGCAGTTGTTATCACTAGTTAGTATAGCTGAACAAAACTAGGCGAGGTGAGGTTAGCCGAAAAGAACATATTATTGTGTAATTACTGTTTTATGGATTATTAGATTGAACTTTCAATTGAACAAAAGCAATAAACATTAATAGTTTTGTGAACTTTTGAGACTTTGGTATGTAAAGTACTGTGGGAAATATAATAAAAATAAAATAAAATGAATTTTAGTGACAAGACCAATTTCTTTCCACGTCTATTGCTATATTCTTTATACTAAGAAAATTAATTTAAGTTTGTCAGTTTAATTTGATTTAAGTTTATAGATCAACTTTTGCAGTAGAGTTAGCGGGAAGGCAAGTATATACTGATTTAGCGCCAGATTACAATTTTTGTTTAGTTTCAATATTTTAAACTTCTATTCTGAATTTGTTTTAGGCCTCTTTTTTACAAGTTATGCCAAATATTTCACATATTTTACAGTTTATTTAACATATCTGTATGAATATTTATATTTAAATCACTGATACAATTATTTCATAGATTCTAAACAATTTTCCAAACTTACTAATATTAATTATTCAGCAAACTAAATAGTGTTAGAATATATTGCTTACTTCATTTCAGTGTTTTCATTTTTGAAAATTAAAGGTACTCAAATCGAAAAAAAAAAAAAAACTCGAACTCAAAATCATGCTTAAACTTGATTCGACTCAAATCCTAAAATTGCTACTTGCACACCCCCAAGTTACTTTATTTAACACCATCAGCTATTATATAAAAATAAACAAAAATGAACACTTTTGAAATAGTATAAGTGATGCTTATTGAAATTTAACATTAAAAATAATCTGAAACATTACTGTTTATATGTTATCCAGTAGCAAGGAACGAGTAAATAGTTATTAATTTAATACTTTATTACATGAGGCTTTTCGTTGCAAAGACAACATTGACAGACCAAAACACAACTGATACAAAACGTTTTGACGACAAAAGGCCTCATTCAATAAGATATTAAATTATTAAAATTTTGTAGTGCAATTATTTTCAAATTATAACAATAGTGAGTTCACCTTGACATAGATTCCATTAAAGTCAGTGACTGGAAGTGTGAAACACCCACTCTCATCCACAGGGCAGATAATGTCTTGGTCACGTTTTATGACTCCATTCTTGAGACACACACGGTAATCATCTTCTCCAAAGTACGGTGCCTGATGGACCACTCCTGTGCCTGATTCTTCTGATACGTAACCATCAGTCAACACTCGGAAAGCTTTTTCCAGCTAAAAAATATCAAGAAAAAGCATTTTTGTACCATCAGAAGCAAAAGAGTAGTGTTATAAAAAAATTGCTGACAACAAATTAAAAAAAAAGCTTTGGTTATCTTATACAATAAGAGTTTAAAGTAATTCAGCATTTAATATTCCAAGTCATAATACAAATAAGTTAAGGTGCTCTATATTAATCAGACAATCATTTCAATATATGATTATAGGATAATTAATTGTAGTATATAGTAGACTACATACTACAATAATACTATAATGTTGACAGATATGTTTTTAGGTCTTATCCATGTAACATGGAGCCCATCCTCCATATGGCATAGTCATGAGTGAAAGGGTGTTTCAAGAGAGATGATGTTTTTCTTTAAAAAATACCATTATCAAATTTGTTTGTATAATAATAAAATGCTATTGCTATTAAAACCCTTTCGATGCCGCTGTCCGATATATCGGACCGCGGTAATTACGCTAAAAATGCCGCGGTCCGATATATCGGACCGCTCGTAATTTTTTTTTTTCGATAAGGCATTTTCGTTAATATGCCATATATACGGTACCAATCTGTTGTTAATTGATTATAGTACTCAGAAAAAGTGTTTTAAACATCTTTTAAATATGCGTTTGTTGAAATATATTTGTCACTCTTGAAATTATCGCTCAAATGTGACAAATATCTGATTTTGTACTGTCGAAAAAATTACGATAAATCCTGGGATTTTCTAGGTAAGACTTTGAAATTTGGTATGCATGTTAGTAATTAAATGTTCTTTCAAATAAAGTCACTTTTATAGCCCTAGTATTTTTTTTGTATGGTCTAAAAAGTTTCTAAATTGAAAAATTAAAAAAAAAATTTTAATTTTTTAAAAAAGTTGATTTTACAAATTAAAACCAATATTTTATTTAAGAAAATATATAAGTAGTAAAAAGAGCATTTCAAAACAAGAAAAACCAAAAAATAATTATGAAAATATATTGAAAAATAACAAAGTTAGAACAAAATAACGTAAACTATGCATATTCACTAAAAATACCCCCGGCATTTCTCGCATACCAAGGGAAAAAATGCCCGGCATCGAAAGGGTTAATATTTAAATACATAGCATGCATCAAGGTCTTAATAATAATGTATGATGAACAATGCTCATATATACAGGGTATCTCTGAACTCTCTGATAAGCTCTCTTGGTTATTGTTACTGGTTAATTTAGAATCACAAATATCATATTTGTGTCTAAAATACCTTGATTATCCTTCCAGCCGCTATTTTTTTTTTTTTTAACTTTTAAATTTATACTCAAAAACCTTAAGGTATATTAAGCTGCAATTTTGCATGGTTCTTTATAACATAAACACCCATTTTTAGAAAAATTACTGGTTTTCCTGTATAAAAAGTTTCAAAATGGCAGCCATTAAAAATCCTAAATAACTTGTAAACTAATAATTATATTAAAAATTACACACAAAAAATGTTTTTTATCAAATTTAATTACAAATCCAATGATATAACAACTTTAAAAATCAGATGCACTTTTATGTGAAAGTTTTAAATCCGATATTTACATAAAATTTATTGTTGTACTTGTCAACTGAATTAAGACTATCACAAATTTCTTTATTATTATCAGCTGTTACATGTGTGTTGCACATTGTACATGCATATTGCACTGTACATACTGTCACAAATAAATTACCTCTTCTTTCTTATTTTTCATCCGATTTTTAAAGTTTTGGTTTACGAGTTATTTAGGGTTTAAAATTTAAAATGGCTGCCATTTTGAAACTTTTAATACAGGAAAACAAATAATTTTTATAAAAATGTTAAAGTTTTGGTTTACGAGTTATTTAGGGTTTAAAATTTAAAGTGGCCGCCATTTTGAAATGTTTGATACAGGAAAATAAATAATTTTTATAAAAATGGGTGTGTATGTTATAAAGAACTATGTAAAATGGCAGCTTAAAAGACCTTTTGGTTTTTGAGATATAAATTTAAAAGCGAAAAAAACAAAATGGCAGCTGAAAGGATAACCAATGTGTTTTGGACACTTAAATATGATATTTGTGATTCTAAATTAACCAATAACAACAGCCAAGAGAGCTTATCAGAGAGTTCAGGGACACCCTGGGAAGTTAGTAAAAGAGGTAGTTTTCTAGATTAAAGACGTTCAGCACATTGTGGGTTATTTTAAAACATCCATCTGTGCTTGATGAGCTGCACCCAACATATATGGATACAACAAATCAGATTGTCTGCTTATTTAAGTCAACATGCCAACCTTCTGACAAAAAGGTTGTATTTACAAACTGAATGAGATCAAGAGAAGTTTCAAAGCTTTTCACTCTTCAAGAGTTAAATGAGGCGGTTATGGCTCTACCAATTGGCAGGCAGCCGAAACGGATGATATCTTCCTGGAATTTCTTAAACATGCTGGTACAAAAATTCAACATTGCTTCCAACAGTCTTTAATGCCATATTGCAAGTGGGGATATGCCCAAGGCTTTTAAAACATCTAAAATAATATCTGTTTTAAAAACAGGTAAAGAACCAGAATGAACCAAAAGCTACCAGCATATATTAAATGTCTTCTCTACAATATCTGTAAGTCCAGAAAAATCATACATGTAGATGATATTGCTCTACTAACTAAACACGACAACAAATAAAAAACAGAAAGAACACTTAAACTTGATCTAGCCACACTCCAATAATTATTTTAGAACCTGGAGGCTAAATCCCAATCCAACAAAGAGAGAAGTAACCTGCTTTAACCTGAGTAATAGAATAGCTAATCAAAAATTGAACATCTTTTCAATGGTGTTAAGTTGAAGCATTGAACTTGGTAGTCAGTTTAGATAAATCGGTCTGTTTTAAAAGTAACCTACAGAAAAAAGCAGCTAAAGTTAGGTTATGTGTAAGCAATCTTAATCAAGAGACAATACAATTTCAAGCTTCTAACCTTTATTAAGAAGGGCAATATATGATAATATCTAACAAAACTTTTTTGAATAGTTTTTTCTTGGTTTGGTTACGTTTTGCTACCTCAGGTTAGAACAGTGCTGGCCAACTGGCGGCCCGCGGGCCGCATCCGGCCCGAGGCACCGTTTAGTGCGGCCCGTGTTGCTCGCCATGCATCGAGGGAATTTTTGTTCCGAAAGCTACCTGCCTGCATCACTGAGTGAAACCGACCGGCGAGTGGCGGGCGACCGACGAGCTGTCTGTCTAGGCCAACACTCTAGTCTCACGTGTTGTCTTCTTATACTTATAGATTGTTGTTTATTAGTATATTAACAGTATATTAATATTTAGCTTGCTAGTTAATTCTTTATTTTTGAAAGTGAGGTTGAGTGGAATTTGTCGTAATGAGTAAGAAACGGAAGATTGATCATGAAAATCGTGATTTCCAAGATCGTTGGGAATTAGAATATTTGTTTACTAACAGCAAGAACGGCCCTCAGTGCTTGGTGTGTTCTCAAGTGATTGCTGTCATCAAAGAATACAACATTAAAAGACATTACCAAACACATCACGAACAGAGATATCGCAAATATACAGGTGATGCTAGAAGTACTATTTTGCATGATCTTAAGGGGAAACTATTTAAACAAAAACAATTATTTTCTGCTGTCACTACTAAACAAAGTTCAGCTCTTAAAGCCTCTATTCTTGTGTCTAATGAATTAGCAAAAGCAAAAAAACCTTTTTCAGACGGAGAACTAATTAAGAAATTTGCTATTTTAATGGCCGAAGCTTTTAATGATGACAAATGTGCAAAAGATTTTGCAAGTGTCCCTTTGTCTCATCAAACAGTTGCTCGTCGGGTTTCTGAGATCGGAATACAAATAACTAATGACAATGAAGAGCTAGTTAATAAATGTAAATATTTTTCCATTGCATTGGACGAGAGTACAGACATTTCTGACACTAGTCAACTATTGATATTTATTCGTACAGTTGATGCTGATTTTAACTGTACGAAGAACTTTTGAAATTGGTCTCTTTACACGGAACAACAAAAGGAGCTGATATTTATGAGGCTGTAAAACGTACAATTGAAAATGTTGGAGGTTTTGAGAAATGTACTTCCATTGCCACTGATGGAGCTAAAAGTATGGTGGGTGGAAATATAGGTTTTGCTGGACTTCTAAAAAAAGATGGAATACAATCAAAAATGTTACATTGCATTATTCATCAAGAAGCTCTCTGTGGTATATCTATCCGAGACAGTGAAGTAATGATTACTGTTACAAAATTAATCAATTTAATCAGAGGTGGTAACAAGGCTCTTTCACACAGAAATTTTAAAGTGTTTTTAGAAGAAATTGAATCAGAAACTGATGATTTGCTTTTGTATTCAATGTTCGATGGCTAAGTGCTGGTAAAAGCTTGAAGAGATTTTTTGACTTAAGAAAAGAAATAAAGGATTATCTTTCAGAATTAAAATGTGACTGTAATTTAATAAATATAATGTCTGATCCTTTGTTTTTGAGCACGCTTGCTTTTATGAGTGATATTACTCAGTATTTGAATGAACTGAATCAAAAACTTCAAGGCAGAGATCATGATGTTAGTCAACTGTATAGTTTCATATCAGGGTTCAGGAATAAATTAAAAATGCTAAAAATGAACCTAGAGAAAAATGAGCTTACACATTTTAAATGCTGTGGAGAAGTAAAGCTTCAACTACAAGAGACTGGCTCACAATTAAATTTTAATGAATGCTCATCATTATGGACAAGCTTATTGAAAATTTCAATTCGAGATTTCAACAGTTTGATGAGCTTAAATCCAGTTTCAGACTGCTTAATTCTCATCTTACCATCGATATTGACACTGTAGAACCAAAATACCAAATGGAACTCTATGACCTCCAAGCAGACGAGTTATTTTCTTCTTCCTCAGTAACTGGAATGGAACTATTCAAAATTCTTCCTAGTGATAAATACCCAAACTTACGAGACTTTGGTATGAAAATGAAATCTATGTTTGGCAGTACATACTTATGTGAGAAGGCTTTTTCTGACATGAAGTACATAAAGTCTAAGTACAGGAACTGCCTTTCAGACAGCCAGCTTGAACATATATTGGTTATTTCCACAACCGCTATCCATACAGACCTTGATAAGATGGTTTCAGAACATGCTAAACCGCAATGTTCACATTAACTAAAAAAGTTAATTTATTAAACTTGTACTTATATATCAATAATCCATGTATCTCTAACATTAAAGGTTTGCTATTATATTTTATGAGTGCATTTTAATATTTTTACCACAAATTTACTTCAAACTCATTATAGAAACTTTTATTTAAAACTACAAATGTTAACAAAACTCGTTAAACAACATATGTTAGTAATAAATTCATTTCGATTCTATAAAAATGAATAATTATGAATTTTGTATTTAAAATAATAAGAAAGTATTGATTTTTTTATTATTATAATAATATTAAGAATTAATAAGAAAAGTCTGGCCCGGCAGGTTTTTCTTAGAAACAATCTGGCCCGTTATTAAGATTAAGTTGGACAGCACTGGGTTAGAAGATATTGACTGACCAGCTGATGGTAGAATTATGGGCCGATGGTTATTCATCTTGCTATCCAACAAAGCTGAAATTTCATAAACTATTTGAGAGTATAGTCTGATTATGTTTAACATTTCCTTTCAATACACAATTAATATTACGTTGCTTTGCATCAATACAAATTTCATAAACTATTCGAGAGTATAGTCTGATTATGTTTAACATTTCCTTTCAATACACAATTAATTTTACGTTGCTTTGCATCAATACAAATTTCATAAACTATTTGAGAGTATAGTCTGATTAAGTTTAACATTTCCTTTCAATACACAATTATTGTTACGTTGCTTTGCATCAATACACAATTAATGTTACGTTGCTTTGCATCAATACAAATTTTTTAAGTTTACATATATTACTTTAAATATCCAAATTATATCTGTAATGTAATAGAGTACATGGTATTAGAAGTATAAGAAAAACTCACTTTAGCATAGTAAGGAAATAGAGGCTTGTAATTCTTGCCAGCAAGTTTTGACCCCGGAAATTTCTCTAACACTTTGTACTCATCTTCTTTCTTGTACAATGCTCCAATCCGAGCTTCCATCAAAATATAAACATTCTTTGTTGATGCATCTGAAACATATGCATGTCGAATAACTCTGAAAAATTCCAGAAAAATAAAAAAAATTGTATTGATTAAGTAATGACATTAGAATAAAGTATCAAAGAATAATTGTTAAAATATTGTAGTGTGTAGTCATATTAAATGAATTCTATGGTTCAAACAACCATTTGAACGTTTGAATTGAATGGATTAACATGTTCCTTGCAGGTGCTGAGGATCCCAAGCATAAAAGCATACACTGGCCACTATTCATGGTTGATGTATTAAAACAGACAGTGCCTATAATTTTCTATAGACAGCATTTTTGTTGTGAATGTGCTCTAAACATTCATTCTAATCAATATGTACTGTTTGTTGATAAATAGTATTCCTAATCAAATAAAAAACTTAAAAAAATATACTTGCAATAATTATGGGGAAAAAAACAGAATTTCATAATAATGGCGGGCAGGTTATTACTTTAGAATACAAGAATAGAGGCTCTTCAAAAATACAAATTGTGTGTCTTGTCATGAATGTTACATTGCTGTTCACCCATGGTTTGAAATAACTGTTCAAAATCAGCTATTTCCTTCAAAAATACAAAATGTATGACTAACCTACTTTTGTTCTGCGAAACAAATATCTGACAGATCATTTGATGAACGGTTTAAGCATTGTGTCAATGATGAGCGCTCTGAGCAATCTAATGTGAAGTGTATGGTAGTCAATGACGTAGCTAGTCTATATGACGATGATCTTAATCAGCTCTCTTGGTGTCATGGTTCAATGTAGTCAATCGTAATGAATGGGTGACTGTTGGAACTCATAAAAAGGGAAAACCATCAATATAATCCTACTTGTGGCAATCCGTCAATAAAACCTTGTGGCCTTAAGGATAACAACCAATTTTTTTCGTTGGTTAAGACCTGAGTCACCATACTATCCCGTCTCCTTCATACTCTACTTCCACCAAAAAAAGTACTAAATCAAGGAAAAGAAATCGTTCAAAGTTTAAGCATATAGAAATAAAAATAAATCTAAAGTAACGAAAGAACATTTTATAAGCAAACAAATTCTCAGTGTGAAAAAGAAAAATGTAAAAATACCAGTCCTTTAAGAGGAAATAATCCTCATGACCAAAATGAAATCCCTATTATTAAACTCTATACAGCCAGGTTGTGACCTGGCTAGTGTTCTAGTAAGTAGTAACAGTACTAAAGTATGTTGGCTGGGTTAAGTCTAATGCAAAAATGGAGCAAGTGGTAGATGGAGTTAAGGAGAATTGAAAGTTCTGAGTAAGGATGATTACATTGTAATTATAGGAGGTACAAACAATGTTGTTGACGGACGCTGTATCAACATAGAGCTGAGACTGGACTCAAAGTTCTCTTAGCGGGACTTCCTTTTAGATACAATGATCCTTCTTTAGAAAACTGAAGCAAACACTGAGCTTAGTTAACTGGCTTCTCGATATGATAATGTACCTTATGTTTCACTCGATATCCTGTCGCATCATTTTTTTACAAGATATAGCATGCACCTAAATCGGAAAGGCAAACTAAAAATATCAGAACTGCTCTTATCATACATGAAAAAACCTAATCTTTTTATCGATTCGATGAGAAACCTAACAAATAAGAGTCCTTCATATAATGCCACCTACTAACCTATCCAAAATACCAAATATCAAATCTATTTCTCAACATTAAACTTCAATCCAGTAGCCTGACCATCACTAAGAAACATTTTTTACGTGAGGCAGCCAAACCGTCGGGAGTTTCCTGGGCACTTTACCTCGAGATGTTGTGGACCATCACTCGAGATGTTGGAGTATCACAGTGCGTGTATGGGTGGGCGGGTGGGTCAGTATCACAGTGCGTGTATGGGTGGGCGGGTGGGTCAGTATCACAGTACGGGTATAGGTGGGGTGGTGGGTCATCACAACAGTACGTGTATGGGTGGGTCGGTACCACAGTACGTGTATGGGTGGGCGGGGGAACCCCGAACTCCGTAATTCTGAACTCGATGAGCAATGTTAAATTTCCCTATCCCTCATAATTGTACTTGGACCGGGCCCCGGTAAATTGTCCAATTCCAGAACTCCGTAATCCTGCACTGACTGACGGTGGCTGGAGAGCGCTGCTCAGTTTCCGAACCCGGCAATGTCAGATTCTGCAACCCGGTAACGCGCCGCTTTGGATTGGTCCACACGGCACTGCCCACGGGGCGGGGCCAGTAGCGCTGCTGCAGTGATGCACGTCGCTTTATCCCGCAATTCCCAAATTTCCCACTCGACAGCTGCACACGTTACGGGAGTTGGTTGATTGTTCGATTGCTACCGCGCATAAATCACGAACGGATAGAGTGAGTGTTTTCAGCGCAATTTGTTTGTTCTGTAAAGCGATTCTTCGTATTAGTGCGGTGTAAATGTTCATATCGTCGTATACATTTACTTCTTCGAGTTAAAAATTAGATTCACTTTCAAAAGTCATGCAAATATGGATCAAAATTTAAATTGGACATTCAATAATAATTTGTATAACCTACGCCACGAGAGATTGCAGTATAGTCCCAGCTTCAAGACGTCACATTTTTGATCCAGTTATCGCAAAATTACTTGCAAAATTAATCCAGTTATCCAGTTACTTGCAAAATCATTCTTCGCAAAACGATTTCTATGCCCAGAAAAAGGCAGGGATAATGGATATAAAAAACAACGTATAGTAATGCACTAAAATTTATCAATGTTCAGCTGTCATCTTTGGAGGCAACAAGTGTAAATTTTAGAAGTTTATACAGAGTGTAAATAAATATAATAAATAAATAAAATAAATTTTACCAGATTATTTGGGTGTCAAAACAAGCAAAAAGTGCAATATAACATGTGTCCTATCTCAAACTGGTTTTTGTCTGGCTGTGCGTATGTGTTTTTTACATAAACCTGAATCTCTCAGAAACGGTTTAAGATAAAATAACGAAACTTGGTACACATGTTTATCTATGTAACTATAATATTTCATATAAATTATATTTTTCTATATTTTTCTGTTTCAAAATTGCGACTGGTTAAAATTTTAAATTTTAAAAGATCTAAAACCTGCATATTTTGCGAAAAGGTTACAATAGACCTGAAACATAGGAATTTTGACGTAAAATCTAACGGTGTATCGTTTATTGAAATCGAGCGACGCATAATCGAGAAATAATGCAAATATTTAATGGTTAGGCATAATGGTAAAGCTGCTGAAGAGCTGAGGACGGTGTTATCAGAAGTTAAAATAAGTAAACAGCTGCTTGGTCAACAAGCTGGATGATCTAAATAATCGAAATATTGTATTTTATATTCAAAACACCAAAATTTTATTTAAAAGATTACTAAATTAAGTTGAAATATTACCTATTTGTTGATTTGAGTTGTTGGTATAATAAATTATAAATATCAAATAACTGCTGATGTTAGGCTAAAAACAGCTGTTTTGTATTAAATTCCAACGTCAATATCCAGTAATGTTTACTTCAACAATGTCCCCATTTGTTGTTTCTAATTCTATTGAATACAAAAAACTGTTTTTAGCCTAACATCAGCTGTGAATTGGTATTTATCATTTATTATACCATAACATCGATAAACAATAAGTAATATTTAAACCTATTTTACTCGTCTTTTCGTTAAATAATTGAAAGTCCTTTGAATATAAAATACAATATTTTGATTATTTAGACCTGGGGCCTGTTTCACGAAAGTCTACACTTGTAATTACTGGCCAGCTGCTGTTGTCAAATTTCGTTTCACCAATCTACAAGTGTAAACATTTCTACCGTGGTAGAGGCTGGAATTTTACAATTGTAAATATTATGATTACGTTGCACGAATCTATGACGTCATCTAAAATTGTAATTCACTATTGCCAACTTTGATTGTTATTATGAAAATGAATGTGGAAATAATATAAATTACTATATTCAATTTAAACAATACTGTAATGATTTATTTTTTACACATTTGTTTTTAGTGAATTTCCATAGGAAAAATGAACTATTCAAGCCGCCACCATGGTGAGACCCAGACTTGGTACTGCGAAATGTGCACCGATCCTGATCCCAGAACACGATTTGAGAATTTGTCAATACTTTATATATGTATATATATATATATATATATATATATATATATATATATATATATATATATATATATATATGTATGCCCTCTCTACAGGTCGCATTTTTGGCCCGATTTTTACGAAATTTGGCACAAAAAAATGTGCCTTTTGTCATCTCGGAAGTTCGTTAACCAGATATATTGGGTTAACAAAAAGGGGGGTTTTGGGGGTTTTCCCGCCAAAAATCGATTTTTTTTTACTTTTAAGTAGGTGTTTTTGAAAATTTGAAAGATCTTCTTTCAAATACGGTTAGAAATAAAAATTAGGAAAAAACAAGCCCTCAAACACCTTTCTACAATGTAATTTCGCTATAGTTATAGCAAAAAACCCCGATTTTGCTATACGAGTAAATGATAAACAATTAAAAACAGTTAGTTTGAAAAGACAAGGGCATTTTGGTTATAAAGTTATGAAGGTTCTTAAATTCTTAATTTTTCGGAAATTCACGTCAGCGCCTAAGCTGCGTGTCTGCCTGTTTTTTTACTTTCTCCCATTACACGTTAGTGTATAGAGAAAGTATTGTGATCGTGAAAAAATTCGACCTCCGTTTTTTCGCGGAAATATCCGTTTTGGGGTCCCCTGAGCCCAAAAAAGTGTTTTTTAAAAAATGTCTGTCCGTATGTATGTGTGTGTGTGTATGTGTGTACGCACCTCTGGAGAGGTAACGGCCAGGCCGATTTTGATGAAATTTGGCACACGTACGTTGAAAAATCGTATCTCTAGCCGTTTTTTTCATTTTTTCAAATTTTGATTTTAAACCCCCCATTTTCCGTAAAAACCGCAAAAAACATGAAAAAAATCATTTCTCGAAAATGGCTCTAACGATTTTGATTAAAATTTCACCAATTGTAGTCTTAAATTAGCTCAACAATATGGCATAAACGCTATGTCTGTAAAAATTCGCGTTCGGAAGTTATGGGGTAAAAACTAATAAACAAATTAAGAAAAATTGCTGGAAATAATCTAATATCCACTGATTTGCATAACATTTACACAATATACAGTGATAAAATAACCTAACATTATGACACAAACCGCAGGTCCATAACTCTCTTGGTTCAAAAGTTATGGGGTAAAATGTGTTACAAAATGGAAAAATCTCAAAAAATAACGATGTAATTTGATATAGTGAGGAAGTAAATTTATATACTGACGTAAATTTTCACCGTCAAGTAACCTATGGGAGAAAGTTTGTGACATTTACTTGTCACCCCTGGTTCAAATTGATGTATCTAATTATTTAATGAATTCACAAATGTATCATAATACATGCCATTGATTGGTATATACTCGCATTTATTGAGCTTTGCCTAGATTGTGACCTCGGTACCCTGACATCTACAAATGACAAATTAAACGTAATATCGTACACAAGATTTGATTTTACCAAGTCAAACTGTATACAGATGTCTACAGGGAGCTCGTTTACTTGGCCTGAGAAGTGAACAGTGTGTGACAGTGAGGGAGGTTAGGATGGTCTCAGTATAACTTCACTACTTGGACCGCGGCACGGTAGTGATGGAGAGGGGAAGGGGTGCGGCCAGCAAAGTAGGTCAATGTCAGTGGGTCAACGACCGCCGCGCAGGGTTGATAAGTAACGTCAGGTGCGCTGTGCTGCTGTGTGCTGTTGTGTGCACTGTCTGCCCCTGACCACAGTGCACAGTGTTCTCCTGCAACATCTGCAGTTATAGTATAGTAACACTACTTGTCATTAAATAAACCATAACTGTAATAAACCATGACATGAAATAAACCTGTAAATAAACCATAACACGTCTTCTTGGCAACCTTTAGAAGAAGTTAAATAATCTGCATGATACATTTCAAAGTGTGGAAGCTAAACGAACAAATTTTCACAATAAGCGTTTTTTTGTTAAATAATGAGCGTACAGTACCTACATTTTGAAAGATATTCTCAACAATCATGCTAATTACTTTTGATTAATTGATGAAGGCCTTAATCCGGCGCGTCGCCGCTCTCTTTACCGCTTCCTTACCCTTACGGTAGGCTTCTTGGAGATAATCATGCATATTGCTTATCTTAGGGTAATCGGTATGTAATTTTGATTACAAACTGTATAAATTAAAAGCCGCTTTGTTCCGAGGGAGTCACATAAAGCAGTTTTATTATCGAACCAGAACTATCAGCGTGGAAGAAGTTGCGCATTTGTAGTGTAACAGTGTTATAACCAAGGGTTAAAATGGATAAAAAATTGGAATGCACTGTAAATGTGCCTCCAACAATTGATATTGTTAGCAACCGAAGTCCACAGTTAAATTGTTAAGTATTTTTTAGAACATAGGCTATATAGTTTGGAAAAGTGTATTTGACATGCATTAATTTATGCATTTCAATATGTCGGCAAGGAAGTTTTTATTTTTTGAACTGCCTTTCAGATAGTGAGTTGAAGTCATCACACCTTTCTTTCTGAGAACAATGTGTTACGTTACGAAGACAGTAACGCGGTTCAAGAGTGGAAGATCGCATGTTCAATCCAGCCAGGGGCGAAATCTTTATAGCTTTTGCTTCGTTTATTTGATGCGTTATGATGTGATTGCGATATAATATTTATATCACACTAAACGTTATAATTTAATAATATACGGGTTTTTTACAAATTCAAATAAAATATATTTCTAGAGTCATCGATGTTTTAAACAATCTAGAATTAATATAAGCAAAACGTTTTTAGGGGACTTGACACAATCTAATGGTGACTACAGTAGTACTGTAAAAGCATTGACTATGTTAAGTCACAAACAAAACTACCCATGTTGAACGTTTTTAGGGGACTTGACACAATCTAATGGTGACTACAGTAGTACTGTAAAAGCATTGACTATGTTAAGTCACAAACAAAACTACCCATGTTGGTGATGCCACCCATTGAAATTCGACGTTAGTGGGTTTCGAAGCGTGGAAGAGTGGAAGATCGTAGGTTCGATCCCAGCCTGGGGCGAAAACTTTTTGCTTCATTTATTTGATTCTTTATGATGTGGTATAGTATTAACATCTCACCAAATGCCGTAATTTAATAACATACGGTTTTTTGCAAATGTAAGTAAAATATGTTTCTAGAATCAACGATGTGCCGAACAACTTAGAACAAATAATACAAGCAAAATAATATGGAAGAGTTTCTTTTTTATTGGTTCTCTCATGTTAGCTAACGATTCACAGTTACGAATTATACTTTTTGCGTCAGAGGCTAGGAGGCACTTTGCAGTTTTTGGCTTGTCAAAGTGTTTCGGCGGGTGAGAATGTGGCCAAGGCTATATAACACACCCCGGCCCAGCGGTCTTTTGTCTTGACTGGCGGTCGCTTGTTTCCCTCGGGCTGTTGTTGTGCACATGCACACGTGCTGGATGTGACAGGGCAGTGACACCCTCTGTTTGACACTGTGTTGTGTTGTCACTCTTTCCTATGTCAATCTGGTGTCCAGTCACCAGTACGTACGTAGTGAGTGGCGAGTGCTTGACATCGTAGCCTACGTGACCGCGTTCCTGTGCAATATATACTGTACAAATTATACTTTTGACACACGTTCTGATAATGTTTGTGTTTATCCTTTCTGTGGGCTACATACTAAGAACAATTAAGTTTTAATTGTAATTGTATATAGTTAATTTTTTATTAAGTGTTTTTGTGGGAATTTTATAGATATCTCTGTAGTGTTGCTCGCTCCTGAAGGACTTCCATTTATATGTTCATGATGAATCCCCAATTCAGGTATGTTAAAATTACTTTTTTACTGATAGAAATAGAAAGGATGTTCCAGTATTGGAAATAAATTGAATTTTCTTTAGATGCGCTTAATGCTGGAATGAAATCAAGATTCGAAAAGACGACGGTGACTTTTTATTAGTTTTTCAAACTTAATTGAATAAGGGGTGAACCTGAAAACCTTTTCGGGGACGATAGGTCTCCATGCGAGGCTATGCTTATTAATATTTTATTTTTTATTTATAAAATACGGGCTTGCATAAAAGAAACTGCTCAGCAATGTAAGTTTTTAAATATAGAAAACCTTATTTGGTCAGCTGATATGCAATACTGTTTTGATCTATCAACGTTCCGGTCAGCTGTTTCTGCAGTTATCTACTATTTATGTTTACCATTATGCGTAGGCCTATAGCAAAATCAGTTATTAACTCCAACTAGCGAAGCAGCCTACTCAACGTAGAAAAGCGAACGAGGGCTTGTTTTTGCGTCTTATTATCTATAACAATAAAAGTGAAAGGGACTCTGACTGATCGCGATATCTGACTATAATGAACCTCATGTAACTATAATGTCTGGAGCTCTGAAATTTGGAACATTGCTTCGGATAGACCCTTAGACACGTACTTAGAAAGGGTTTCCGAAAAATGCCATTCATATCTCCGTTATTTAGGAACAGATTTCAACAAACAGACTTATTTAATTTAAAATAAAATTTGTAAAGAAAGTTGTTCTTGTTGTAATATTTTTAAATTCATGGTTTTTATTTATTGCAATTCAAAAACTGTATATGGCCACCATTTTGTTTCGTATGCTTCAAAAATTTTGTGGATTTTTTCAAAAGTTTAACCTTTGATATAACACTTAGTTCAGTATACGTTAATAGAACACTGGGGTCTCTTGGACCCCAATGTAATTTTGTTGATATTTACCATTCTGATATGTAAATTTTTTTTTTAATTTTTGGTTTACCCCTTTTACAGGTTTATGTAAACGAGCTGAAAGGTTATTTAGTAAAAAACAAAAAAAATTATAAAACTGTAGCAGCTTTTTTACAAAAGACATAAATTGTTTTACATAAAAATGCATTATTTCATATGACAAATTTTAATTAAGAAATTTTTTAAACAGGAATTAATCATCTTATGTTTTTTTATAGAACATAAACCAAGGAATAACTTAGTTTCATAGTTAATGTGCAAGTATTTAAGGGTTTTCTTATAATACCACCAAAAAGTCATATTTTTCTGTAAGAATTACCTATATGCTGATACAATATTGATATACCGACCGATGAAATAGGCATAAAGTAAAACAACTAAACATGAAACCACAAATTTTATTTATAAACTGTTAACTGCATGGGTATATTCAAAATTAAGAAGTTAATGTGACAATTTTTTTGAATTATTGAAAAATTGGTGAAAAAAATACGCACGTTAATATAACACTGGGGTTCAGCAGACCCCACAGCAAGTTGTTTACTCTGCAGGTATACCAGTAGACCAGGGTCGATAATTTTTGAAACCAAGTTTTTTGTTTTTTATTTTTATTTATTTTTTTAAATTTTTTTCTACGAAATTTGGTGAAAACTTACCTTTTTATGTCCCAAATACACTGTAATTTATTTGATTTAAAATATTTATTTTTTCACCTTATTTTGACTTAATATCAAAAAAGCACCCTAATTTTCAATCGAAAATTCTCGTGTCAAAATATTAGCTTTTTCTAAAAAGTCGGTGTGCATTTTGTTCGTTGAAATCTCTACTTTGTGATGGTTAAAAAAAAAAAAACATTACAATAGTAAATGTTCTCAGAAAATGCAAAAAATCGAAATAAACTATCTAACAAGTTATCTAGAATATTACATAAGGTAGGGTCCACGAGGTAGATGCGCAGTCGATTTCTGACGTCATCGGTTCGAATTATGGTCACGTTCAGCGCTGGTCAACACTGCCAACGGTGGTGGAAAATATCAGTGGTTTACTTACCATTCATCACACTGCAAAACTAAAAAGAAAAGTAGCGATTTTCCGTTTGCTTATTCTTTTTATTGTCTTATGAACTTGGCCAATTACTTACACATTGTAAAAGTGTTCATAATCATTAGATTAATCCTCAGACATTTATTACATATACGCATTACATGTGTAACGATCAGACCCGTACTCATTTCATTGCTGTCCTTGAACCTGTTCACTCTGAAACCAGCTGTTTTCAAACTGTGGATATTTTCAATTTTAAATAATATAACCTAAACTGATGTAAATAATAAACTTCAGTTTGACATTTGGATCAAATTGTAAACAAAAGGGATCAGCTGGTTTTGGACCGATGACGTCACAAACCTGCGCGTGGACCCTACCTTATGTAATATTCTAGATACCTTGGTAAGGCCCAGACCCTCCTAGCTCCTTCCCCACTTCTCTATGAAATACCCTTCAATGGGCTAAAATTTTCCGAAGGTCACTCAGGTATATGAATTATCTTATATCAGCAATAAATAGGCATCTACAAATATTATTTAAAGACGATTATACAACTTTCTCGAAATATTGTAGATGTCTTAATAATTATTAAATTTATGAACTAATTTGTTTGTTATTTACAGTAGTATATTTCGATTTACAATTTTTTCGGTTATCAATGTAGTATGGAATTTTACGTTTTTTGAATAATTAAAGTGTACATTTTAATAAATAGCTCAAAATTGTACATGATGATAAAAAAATTTTTTTGAATTAGAGTTTATTTAGATTTTTTGCATTTTCTGAGAACATTTACTATTGTAATGTATATTTTTTTTAACCATCACAAAGTAGAGATTTCACCGAACAAAAAACACACCGACTTTTTAGAAAAAGCTAATATTTTGACACGAGAATTTTCGATTGAAAATTATGGTGCTTTTTTGATATTAAGTCAAAATAAGGTGAAAAAATAAATATTTGAAATCAAATAAATTACAGTGTATTTGGGACATAAAAAGGTAAGTTTTCACCAAATTTCGTAGAAAAAATTTTTTATTTGAAAAAAATAAAAATAAAAGACCAAAAACTTGGTTTTTTGAATTTTTCACATCAATTTTGGGGTTATGTAAAATAATTGTTCATATAACAGTTGTAGATCTTTTTATTACCTACAACTTTGCCATTTAACTTTTTTTCATAGGACTTGTAGTTTTACCGGAAATCAAGATAAACCATTTTTTACCCTTAAACCCCCCCCCCCTCTAACTTCCCGAACTTAGATCGCCCGTAATTTATTTTTCCTTTCATTTTTATCATATTCCCCTCCTTTTCTAATAGGTTTCATCCTACTACTATTTTTTTTCACTTTTTACCATTTTTGAAGGCTTCGACCCTGGTCTACAGTAGCAGTCTGACAGTTGGCGGAAATAGTGCAAACTAATCCCAGTATTAACTTAATTTACATACAAGTGAAATATCCTTATCATCTAACACCCGAGAGAAATAACTTTGTAAAGTCCGTTGGGGTCTGTCGGACCCCAGTGTTATATACAAAGGTTTTATTACATTATTTTTAAAAATAAAAAGGTATAGGAGAAAACCCATTTGGCCTGGCCTCGCAAAACGGAAAGTAGTTATAAACACACATACTACCGCCGTTTGGGCGTAACGGGAGATACATGTGAAAGTGGTACATCTCCGTTAATATTGGGTTTACGAAAAACATTGAGATATACCATTTTGTTCATATTGTCAAGGCATTTAATAATTGTTGTTTCAATAAAATCCACCCAAGGATGGGTCTTGGGACGACTTTATAAGGTTTAAACGTCAAGAGATATCACAACGAAATTTGGCATTACTCTTCAACGTTTTAATAATGTTTAATACCGTACATTGATCTTATGAATAACAGAAAGTTAAAATTTGAAGGGAATACACATACATTTTACATTACACATTACATACATTATATTACATACACATTACATTTTTTGAAGGCAATACATGTTACGGTTTAAAAAATTATGTGTGTATACTGTAACTGATTGTGAGATTTCATGGACCATTTACACGTTGAAAATTACACTTGCAAGAGCAACTAATTACTTTTTCCAATGTCAGTTGTAATATTTTACAAATGGATCACTAGTGGCACTGCACTATAGTATAGTACAGGAATGCAATGTGCAATGTTAATGAGATGATATATATATTAATAATAATATAAAAATAATTGATCTTGTCCATTTTTAACTGTGAATTAATTTATTGTATAGTTTCTTTTTAGCTGTTACAATATATAATTTTAGTAATCAAAAGTGTTTGATACAATTAACTATTTGTAATCTATGTATTACGAACTTAAATACTTACTGTGTAGGGCCTTCATAAAATAATGTATTTTAAAATATATTGTAATAATCATGTACATGAATAATGAAGGTAATCAACTCCTTCAATAATCAATTAAACTGGATGTTTATCAAATTGTATGTACCTAATCATGATATTTTAGATATAATTATTTTAGATATAATTTTATTTATCTATCATCATCTATAATATAATAGATATTTTAGATATAATTATATAAGGCGGCAGAGAACCAATCAAGTGTTGTCAATACTATATTAACGTCTTTTCAATACATTATGGGAAATCGGTGATATTGGAAATGGGTGCCATTCATTGCAGTCTAAGAGAGGGTTAAATCCGAGAATGAAATACTATTGGAATATCCAGCCAATTATGTTCGAAAATACGTGACCGAAATGAAATGAAAACCGTGCTTTATTGACACTTTTTTTTACAAAAAAACATAGTCATTTCATACACTTTTCAGCTGTTGCCTGAAAGACCGTCAGCTGGGTTGGCAAAATCAAAATAAAATTATTGTCTTGTATTGTCCATTTCGAATTACCAAAAAATAACAATAGCACCAAAAATATATTGATAAGGTACTGTGATACCGGAATTGACAGAAAGTTATAGCCCACTTCGAACAAAAAAAAAACAAGACATAAATTAATAAAATATAATAATAATAACAACTTGAATGTAGATGTGATCAGTAATCGATCAATTGAGCCGTTCCATGTGGATTAAATTACGGTACAGTATTAATTAAAATTGAATCCATTGACCCAATTCCACTTGCATTTCTGAGCATCTTTCATGTAGCTTCCAAATACCTGCCAATCCCCCCAGTTCAAAAAGCACAGTATTCATCCTAGTCTAAACGATACTTTATAAAATACAATGTCTTATGTTTTTCAGAATAGGACATATCACGGCAAAGTAACAATAACATAATATAAGAAAAGTCTTCAATGTTAGCCTTGTGCGTGACTATTGCAATTTTTAGCAAACTACATCATTCAATCGTGACTATGTACAAATGATATTTTGTTCATCAACGTTATATTTACAATTTATATACAGCTAAAAATCCATATTCCATGGAATAAATCAAATATAACTTACTGCTGTATAGCAAACAGAAACTCTACATCTTCCAATTCCAATAACCAATGATTTCACCTTCTTAACTTCTTTGGTCAATTCTTTTTGTTCCAGAGTTTTATATTATTTGCTAATTGATTGAAAATCTGTGGTGAAATGAAATTATATTAAATACCGGGTGAAAAACTTTGTTTTTGTCAGTTTAAATAATATGTGTCCTTTTCTTTATCTTGCAGCAAATAGATTCATTAATCCAAGGCTTTAACTTTGTATTTACATTGTTGCATTATTTTATTTCAACTTTTCTTTTCTTTCCACAAGCGTTCAATATTTCAAAGGAACGATCATTATACGACGCATCAGGTTGACTGTAGTGTAGACAGATGACCGGTAGGCGCCGCATATAGCAGCTGATCCAGCCTAGCGTAATCAGTGCGGCAGCGGGGGAAGTAGGGGGAGCGGACATATCAGCTGTTCCACTCCCCCCGCCGCCCGCCCACACACACGTCAACCTGGACTAGAGAATGATCGATCAGTAATGTCTTTAACTTTTACCATTGCTTCGGCATATACCAAACTCGTAGTAGACAGTCTGACAAACTCATGATCGATACATATTTTCGACTGCTCGATTATTCTAGTTGGATCATTTAAAATGCTTTCCAAGGCAAACATTGACATAAGAGAAATACAATCATCTGTTACTGCATTAAAACTATTATTATCTACAATATTAATATTTAAATCTCCAATCCATAAGAAGTGTTTAGTGTTATTCAAACTAGTACTATGAAATATTAAAGCAATCACTTAATTCTATGACACATGTTTCAGCTGGGTAAAATTGCAATCTGTACATTGCCAGTAAAGACAATTGTATACCCGATATTTTAAAGGAACAATAAATCTGCCGAATAGCATTCTAATTCAGAATAATCTACATTTTCAATGGTTTATTTTACATATACAGCGACTCCCACTGCTGTGTGTGGCTCATTGTACTTAGCATAAACAATATAGTTTGGAATATTATAGAAATTGATCTAGTTCTTTTCTATCAAAATCTCAGTTAGAATAATTATACCTAGACTTACGTTTGCTGTAATTTATTCAGCATTTAATACCAAAGATGAAAATTCTACATTTACTTTTTACTTTTCCTCTTTGCAGTAGACTCCATGGAGCTTTGGCAGCGTCAAATCCTCTTCCTTAACGAAGGGGTGGGATTGGGCTAGGTTGGGTGTGGATTTGGCTCAAGGAATTCATTTAGGCAATAGAAGCACTTTTTTAGAAAAAAAACATTTTAACTCGCTCTTGAATTTGTTTACATTTGATATAGATCTTAGATTACTTGGCAGGTTTTGGTACATTTTCCTGCCCAGATACTCTGGTTTTTGTTCATATAATTTAAGTCTGTGTTGTTCAGAAAAGTTATATTTATGCCTATTATTGTAAATATGAGTTGTATTTATATATTCAGGTAAATATGTCGTTGCATACATAGCTATTTCAAAAATAAAGATACTTGGAACAGTTAAAATTTCGGATGCGATAAAATGCTCCCTACAGTGCTCCCTAGGCTTCAGCCCCAACATTGCTCGCAGTGCCCTTTTTTGCCAAGTGAAGAATATCTGTTTCTTAATATTCTTAATATAAATATTTATTAATAATTTAGAGCGTGACAACAACACGTCACATTAGAACACACATATAGAACAAGAAGGAGTTTTTTGTACGGAAACAATACTTAAATTAACTATTTACATCATACACTCTACTCATACATCATACATAAACAATATTATGTATGATGCGATACTTAAATTTACTATTTACATCATACACTCTACTTACCATATTTAATTACAAATATGATTGCTAATAAACTATAATACGCACACGTACATGATAGGTATTTTACTATAATCAAAACCCGAGGGACGCTATGATACAATAATAATCAACATACACGAGAGATGTGATTTTGTTCATCAACATATAAGTACTGTATCGTTATCACTGAGGCTAAAAATATCACACACATATTAGGGCGTACATAGGTTGTTTAATTTATTCAGATTTACAAAAAGTTTATTTTGTTCACCTTGAAGGAAATGTGGTTGATAGTTAATGCTATGTAATTATTTGAGAAATACATACGGAGGTATGTTACGATAATATGTTTTCAATCGTAATCTAATAATCATTATCTGTTTGAACATAATATAAGTACGACAATTGCTATAGGCTACTACACATTAGGGCATACATATAGGTTGTTTGAATACAAATCAAATTGACAAAAAGCATATTTGTAGTAGGACGACTGCGAGGAAAGGAGTAGGACAATTTCACGCGGCAGAGTGGCCAGCCTGCTGGAGGGGCTGGGAGGAGCCTGCGGCGGCGAGTGGGCGGGGAAACACGGTGTTGCAGAATCAAACATCACGGGGTTGCGCCACCGGACATTATTACTGGATTCTGCTACTCGAACTTAAGGCCCTCGTTGCCGAGTTGCAGAATTACGCAGTTCTAGAAATCATCTTATTCTAAACCAAATCATGGAGTTCCAGGATTACGGAGTTCGGTGGACTCGTGGGCGGGTGGGTCATTACCACAGTACGTGTAAGGGTGGGCGTGTGGGTCAGTACTACAGTAGGCCTACGTGTATGGGTGGGTGGGTGGGTTAGTACCCTTGTACGTGTATAGGTGGGCGGGTGGGTCAGTAGCATTGTACGTGTTTAAGTTCAAATCACTCCTTAACTACAGTCGATTTTGACTGGCGCCGGTAAATTACCGCAGTGATGATAGCAAGCAGGGCGGCGCACACTGGTCATTGGTGATGTACACCAAGGACACACATACTTATTACCATCTAGACAGCCTGGTACCTAGAGCTTTAAATTAACTCACTAAAATAATAGGCGGTTAAGGAATAAGAGAGATGATTGATATTTTCTTGGACAGTGAAGATCTGGATATTATATGTCTATCTGAACAATCAATTAAAAATGATCAGATTGAAATTATAAATATCAACAACTATAAGCTTGTCTCATCTGTAGAACCTAAAAAAAGGAGGATGTGTTTCAATTTGTGAGTCATAAAGGAATAAACTGTAAGCCAAAAACCCTCTCTAAGCATCTGTGAACTCGCTGCCTCATCAGTTGATATTTTAATGGCCAAAAATTGATAATCCTTGCAGAATACAGACCTCCCTCTAATGATGATAAATTTTTTGAAAATATCTCTGAGTATCTGAAGAGTCTTGAAAAATATTACTCAAATATTATCGTTATGGGTGATTTAATATTGACCTTTCTAAGTGGTTTTATTTCCTCTACAATGGTTTCATATGGGCTACACAAGGCAAGCCCTAGGATATCAGAGTCTAATTGTTCATGTATTTACCACTGATAAGAAAGTTTTATGTTCTTTAATTCCGTTCACTTTATCTGATCATTACACCTAATCCTTAACAATTGACATCCCCCACTAAAAAATATCTGAGTTTAAAGAAATAAGAATGTTTGATGAGGCAAACAATATATTAGCTAATGACACATGGAAGGATGTAATAGGTGTAATGTTTTGGCACCTACCTAAAGTACTACCTTAAACCTTTGAAACGTCACAAATGATCCAATGGAACAATAAAGAAGGTAAAACTTTCTAAAGAAATACTTAACTTGAAAAAATAAATTTTAGACCTCTATGATAAAACAAAGTTACCAAAAAAGATTATCCTAATCTTATCATCTGTAAAACGTAAAAACAAAACAAAGGCACATAAAATATTGTTCACGATAACTCATTTAGCAGTAAAACACAGTCCTCAATAAATTATTATGCCATTTAAATACAATTAATAAATAACACTAGGTTTTATTGAAATTGCAGTTGAATCGAATAATTGTTATCTGTCAAAATTTTTGATTAGACACAATTTACAGCAAATATGAATCAATATTGTAATTTGAAATGTGGAAGGGTACTTACTGTAATAGGGTACAATTGATTTCTATACAATAGGTATGCTCATTTTAAAATTCATTAGAGAATTTCAACACAATCTTTGGCCAATATGTAACTTTATTGCTAGTTAAAAAGCCAACCAAAATGTAACTTACAGTATTTGTAATAAACAAATGACACTGATACTCTGCATTTTTATGGAAGATCCGATTTTGTATTATTAGAAAAATATGATTAGATGTGTAACATGTAATAATGTCAGACTGACTGACTGGTATATGATGAAATCAAAGTTCAACTATTACTCACTAAAATTATATTCATTAGGAGAGATAGGACATCAGCAAACTTACCTTAGAAGACAAGTCCACTGATAAGACAGTAGTAGTAAACAAATACAAAAGAATAATTGTTCAAACTTGTACTTATCTGATTATTTTGTCAATTGTTAAGGATTGGGCGTAATGATCAGATAAAGTCAAGGAATTACAAAACAACCTAGGGCTTGTCTTGAGTAATATATTACGACATTCGGTAGCCATATGAAGCCATTATAGAAGAAAATTTGTTAGCAATAAAAAAACTCTACTTAGAAATGTAATATTAAAATCACCCATAGTGAAAATATTTGAGTAAAACTTTTCAAGACTGTTTGGGTATTCAAAGATATATTGAAGTTCGATAATAACATTGTTCTTATGGAATTAAAACCAACATGGTCAATAGCTTCCGATAGCCTTTACAGACTCTTAACAATATTTAGGCATGTCCTGCATTTTATAAGTTAATTTTTTAATTTGCAGGAAGTTTATGATTACAATGTTTTCTGGAATTAACACGATTTGCATATCTGAACTATGTCAATACACATACAGTGTCATGGACACACACACACACACACGAAAATAATATTTCAAAAGAAATAATTTTAAATTCTCAATAATTCCAATAACATTTTTTATTTTTCACGGATATGATCCTAACATAATTTTTGTATAACTTAAAAAATGGAGAACTTCTTGAGCATTATAATAGCCTCATCTGGGACTGACACATTTTCACATTAAATTCAAAGGAATATGTACCTACATCAATTTTTATCTTGAGCCTCTGAACATATAAGGTGCGATTTCAATAAATAAACATTTTCAGCTCTTGACCACCGAAAAGTATTTTGACCACATTGTACCAACATCAATTCTTATCTTGAGCCTCTGAACATATAAGGTGCGATTTCAATAAATAAACATTTTCAGCTCTTGACCACCGAAAATATTTTGACCACATTGTACCAACATCAATTCTTATCTTGAGCCTCTGAACATATAAGGTGCGATTTCAATAAATAAACATTTTCAGCTCTTGACCACCGAAAATATTTTGACCACATTGTACCAACATCAATTCTTATCTTGAGCCTCTGAACATATAAGGTACGATTTCAATAAATAAACATTTTCAGCTCTTGACCACCGAAAAGTATTTTGACCACATTGTACCAACATCAATTCTTATCTTGAGCCTCTGAACATATAAGGTGCGATTTCAATAAATAAACATTTTCAGCTCTTGACCACCGAAAATATTTTGACCACATTGTACCAACATCAATTCTTATCTTGAGCCTCTGAACATATAAGGTGCGATTTCAATAAATAAACATTTTCAGCTCTTGACCACCGAAAATATTTTGACCACATTGTACCAACATCAATTCTTATCTTGAGCCTCTGAACATATAAGGTACGATTTCAATAAATAAACATTTTCAGCTCTTGACCACCGAAAAGTATTTTGACCACATTGTACCAACATCAATTCTTATCTTGAATCTCTGAACATATAAGGTGTGATTTCAATAAATAAACATTTTCAGCTCTTGACCACCGAAAAGTATTTTGACCACAGAAATAAATCTAAAAATATGACATCTGTACGACTCTACCAATCCCTATTTTTGAATTTGACTTATGTAAACATAAGTACTATTTCAGAGTTGTTTCAAAGAATATTACTGAATGTTAAAAAAAGCAACTAGGGCCATAAAAACAAGGCTGCAGGCTGCCAGTTGGCCATCACTGTTTTACATAAATGAATAGATATTTTCAATTCATTTCAACTCTAGTCACACAGAAAATGTGTACAATCATCTCAGAAATCTTAGGTACTAAAACACAGAACAGACATTAGGTGTGAAAAGATTTTGATTTGAATATTTGTTCAATAACATTGCAATAAAGATATACCATTTTACAAACAACAAAAAAAATGACAACAACTATTCTCATAATGAATTGCCTCCGGACCACTGTCTAATTATACTAGAGGTTTATATTACCTTATATTCAATCAAGTGGCCCAACACATCGTCAGATGGTGGCCGGTTTCGACTAACTCATGTAGTCATTCTCCAGCCGAAAATACATAAAATCTTCACTCTTTTGAGGTTGTCATAAGTCTTCAAAAACACTGAATACATAAGAACGGACGAAACACAAAGCGGACATTTATTAAAATTAAAATGTGGCAGAGACTCGGTCGGTACACGGCAGATAATTTTAATAAATATCCGCTTTGTGTTTTTTGTGTGTCGTCCGTTCATATGTATTCAGTGTTTTTGAAGACTTATGGCAACCTCAAAAGAGTGATGATTTTATGTATTTTCGGCTTGAGAATGGCTACATGAGTTAGTCGAAACCGGTCGCCATCTGACGATCTGTTGGGCACTTGACTGAATATAAGGTAATATCAACTTCTAGTATAATTAATTTTCACCACTTTATCAAGCTGCCTCAATTAATAGGATAAGTACTGATCCATACAAATATAAAAATAAAATACCAACCTTGCAACTTGACATAGATGAGGTCAGGGTTGACACAAAGAGCAAGGTTGCTGGGTAGAGTCCAGGGGGTAGTGGTCCAGGCCAATAGAGCAGTCTTGGGATCCTCCGTTAGAGGGAAGCTTACCACCACTGAAACAATAGTGTATTGTCTTCAAATATTTCACACTATATTATATTTACAAACATATCAATTAGTTAATTGAGGTAATTATATAAAACAGCGGCCTGGTTAATTTTATGGCTGACATTTTTTTTTCATATTAAATACATAGCTGAGAAAAATTGATAGTTTTTTTAGCGGAAAAACTGGAAAAATTATGAAATTGAGGAAAATCGGAAACATATTCTTAAACATAGCGGTGTATATATTAAAATTGTGCAGAATTTGGTACTGATTACGAATATGACAAGGTCTTTGCAATTTAACTGAATTATTAAGCACATTAGCGCCAGAAATATGCGGTTTCAGAAAGGTTATGTTTTATTAGGATAAGGCTAGGTTGGGTATTGATAGGTTAGGTACGTTAGGTTTGGCTTTGTAAGGTTAGGTAGGTTAACCTAACAGCCTAAAAAACCTAACATAACCTAACCTAGCCATATTCTAACAGAGTGTAACCAATTGAAATCGGCACATTTCTTGCTCTAATATGTTTAGTAATTGTTTGATTGTAAAACACATACCATAGTCGTGATCAAGGCAATTTAATTCCCCACAATGCTATATTTACGGAAAAGGCTGTTTTCCCGTTTTCATAATTTTTACGGCTTTTCTGCTGAAAAACTGATCACATTCTTGTTTCTTAGTTATGTATCTACTGTGAAAAAAAATATCTGCCAAAAAAATCGTCAAGGACCCTGTTCTATATAATTAACTTAATTTTATTTATTGTTTATTTCGTTATTTAAAATAAATCACTATATTATATTTTGAAAACTGATTGTTCCTTGAGTAAAGTCTGAAATGAAACTAAGGAGGCAAATATTTCTATATTAACATTATCTTATAGAAATGTGAATGATTAATTAATTGGACTCAACTTCACATCTATATCTATAAAAGGCAAAACCCTGGCTGACTAACTCACTCATCACTAATTCTCAAACTTCCCATGTAGGTAGAGAGTTGAAATGTTGTACATTGATCCTTTAGGTCTTAAATAGAACTACTAAGCAGTTTTTACTCCAGTATCTCCATAGCCTCTGCCCCAAAGGCCTTCAAAGTTACCATATTATGCTTATGATAAAAAATAAAATGAAATAATTAAATACAACAATTAAACAGCTGTTGGTGATAACAAACCACAGTGTTACACCGAAGATATGTTTTTAACTTTATCAAAATTAACAAAAAAGAATATTAAAATTAAAAGTAGGTAATCTTATGAAATTGTCTGTTTTTATACGAAGAAACTACTGTAACAGTAGTTTTCCATGGTTTTATTTATGTTTTCAATTATTCAACAAAATAGCAGGAGTGACCATTCGGTTTCCACTACGTGTTTTGTATGAATAATGTGAAAATAATCAAAGACTTTACAATCCAAATTTTGAATAGATATTTTTCGATTTAGTTTTGTACTAGTTATTTGTCGATTTATTTAATTATTTTGAATACATAGTTCATTTATATCAGTTATTTTGAAATGTATATAACAGTGAGTTATCAGGAGAGTAGTTCCGTGCCTCTTGACGGCTAATGTCCGTTTCACGCAATTGATTATTGTGTTCATGGACGTAATTTGAATGAAAGTAGGTTTTATGTAAGAAGAAGAGTGGTTGATTACATTTTGGCTAACTGGGAAAGAATTAAAGTGTGGACCCACGATGTCACAGGTGACAACTTTACATCTCCTGATCCCTATTGTCGTGAGATGATGAAACCTTCTACGTATGGTTCATCCTACGAACTTATCGACGCGTCAGAAATGTTTAGTTGTGTATTTAGAGCATACTATAACTGCCAATTATTATATAAATTTGGCCACGAAGGAGCCCCAGTTTACAATCTTATGTATTGGGCTATGCTCCACTGCCTCAAAAACCAAAATTTGTAATGGTACAGGGAAAGTGAACCGGCGAGGCCGTAGGCCGAACTTCTGAACGAGGTTGCGGGCTGAGATCCACAAATGTACAGAGTATCTTGGGGAGGCCGTATGCCGGGGGTTTTCACAAGGCCATAGGCCGAATTTCACAATAGGGCCTATAGCAAAACATTTTCATTTTGAATAACGTTAACTGTCAACAAATAATATTCATCAAGGATCAACACAGCTAATCTTCAGAGATGTTAATGGTTGACAATCAACACTAAACAAGTCAACAGTTGATAAAGTAAGCCAGCCTTCTCTCTCTGTATCGGTGAGTAAAAAGTATTAATTAGAAATAGTCTGCTGCTAGGTATGTGCACATTTAGCACATTACATTTAATTTAGGTGTTTTAATGATTTAAAATCAAAGCCAATTGTCAAATTTGCAATTGCTCCATTAATTCTTTTGTGAATATTCCTTTTCGATTTATACATTTAAAAATATGATAATATCAGTGGTTTTATATCTGGCATTTAGATAGATAGTAAATTGTAAATAAAGACATACATTATTTACTCTAAATAATTATATTTTTAGTTTTTACTTATTACGAATTTATAATAATCTTTTACATAATAGGCCTAATTTAAATGTCTCATTAAGTTTCTGTTGTAGTATGATTAAAGTAAATACTTAATAATAGTCACAGGAATAAATATGAATTCATTTTTAAGGTACTGATTGAAATGATTAATTATATAATTTATAACTGCCAAGAAAATAATATGTAGCTGCTTATTAAAAACCAGTTAGAATTTTTTAAGTTCACATGGGCATACAGGCCTGTGCGTGAACTTTATTCAACGAGTGAAGTACTGACCGTTGGCTCAGTGGGGATTCTTACCCTTCGCGGTAAGGTTCACCGTCAACTGTTTTTGTTAATGGTTAGTTCCTGTTAACATTATAGGTAGTTGGTACTCAAAACATCCACACTATCTGCAGCTGCTTATTAAAACTATTTGATCTAAAAAATAAAAAAAATAAAATAAAACATACAACTGATCAGGCTATAACTGGGAACTTAAACTGCAGGTATGCTGAGGGGTCAATGAACTATGCATTTTAGACTACAAAACAATTTTGTTTCAACGTATTATTGAAGAGCAAAGCAAATGCTTATAAAATATCTTATTTACTTACCAGCTGGATCCACAACTTCCTTGTAATTCTGTCCTGACTCAAAGTTGGAGAGCGGAGTACTACAAGCAGTGGAGTAAGGCATCACCTTCACGCCACGGTAGACCAATCCTTTGTTCCACAACTCTGAGAAAACCCACCATACACTCTCCATGAACGAAGGATACAGAGTCTTGTAGTCATTTTCAAAATCTGAAAAATTCAGTGGTCAGGATAAATATGACAGGATAAGAAACATTATTCTTGTAAACTATTTCAAACATTTTTACTAAAATAATTATATGTATTAATTGAATTTTAAAAATTGTCATAGGCTAACAATATGAAGTTTTTTATTTTTTTTTTTTTTATTTATTCATAAGACGCCGATCGTCAAGATACTGTATGGGCGAATATGGATTTCGAATGAGTGTGATGAGTGTAGATGAGCGAATGTAGTCATTGTTACAAACTAAGGCCGACTATTCCTTAGAAAGTGTCATTAATTAATAGCCCAATGACAAATAAACAGCCAGTGGTTATCAGCTGATCCTTCTCAAAATGTATTATGACTCTGATTGGGATCGAACTGAGAACCTTTAGCACATGAAGCTGGGATATATTTATAAAGTTATTGTAATACTCTTTAGTTACAACAGCTTTGGTAGCAAAATTGGAATTACAAACAAAACTTACTAGGCTCATTATACAACAATTCAATCATAATCAATGCAACTTGTATTATGAATCTATTGCCTCACCTATCCAACGTCCAATACGAGTGACAATGGTCTCCCATTCCGAAGAATATCGCATGACAATTTTCCGACATTCATTGTTATAAGCAGCAATACCAATTTTAGCAACGTCTGCAGGTCCTTTGATGCCAAGATTTTTATCTATCTCAAACTCCTGCAGAGAATAGAACAACTATATTAGTCACTTTATTGTAAATTACAAAGGTTTTATGATTACATGTTTGTATATGTCCTACATACGCAAAGGAGTTGTATATAATACCATTTACTTTTAACTGCAGTTGTAAAATTTGCAACAATTATTCATGCAACGTAACCATATCTTCAACTAACAGACAAAGCTGCAAGATAACATCTTACTGTATCAAGAATTACAATAAGTGTATTAGGAAGAGACATTTTGAAACAATACGATAGAGCCTTTCAAAGTATGTCCGTTCAAACAATAGGTTCACAATACTGGATTACCACTGTTTTACTTTTACCAATTATGTAACAACTTCTCGGCTAAATCATCTGTTGTACCAGATCACATATTTTTTATTTGCTTAAAAATAAAAAATATGTGTTTTTTTCTTCATGTGTATCTTTCTTCCTGTTAACAAGTTTCCAACTTTAGGAAGGACTAAAATTCACAGGGATTTATGAAAGGAACTCAATAAGGATGAGATTTTATTGTAATTTAGAAGGAATTTTTTATTGTTTTATATATATACTTTTTTAGACAGTCTACAATGAATAAACTGTTGTGAAAATTTTGAAGAACTTATAGCTATCCAAATGTGATTGAGATTGTAATTCATGGTAGGTTACTTTAATCTACACAATTTCAAAGTTATTGAAAATCTTGATTTTACCCTTGTTGCGCTGCAACCCAATTGCACCTCGCTTTTATGCTTTGTCAGTGCGTCGCGGCGTAGTTGTGCCTCTCTTGTCCTGCTTGAAACGTTGTTATAATACATGGGGAATAAGTTACGGGAATATTTTGAGTATCTATGAAAACTACATTAGATGCTGAAAACACTGATATGCATCATTCATCGATTGTTTGGTTCGCAATATTTTATACGGCTGTGAAATTTGCCAACTCATTGTCCGGTTCCGCCATATTGCCTTATTGCATAGTTCGTTTGGGAATCTCGCTACTGTAAATAATTAGTTATTATTATTACTAATTAGCCTCCTTAAGTAGGCTTTCAAAGAATATATTTATTTGATGGAGCATGTTCTTAGCTAAATTTTAGTACATAAATGAAATGTGTTGTGTTTATACAACTTTTTTATGATATTTTTTAATATTATTGTGACTGCGGTAGTAAATTTTTAGGTTTTTGTATTGGTTGCAGTTATAAATTTCTAGCAAATTTATTTAATCCTATATTATATATTATGCATATATTTTCTGATACTATATAAAATTTAGGACATTTAGACTATCCCACATTTCTTATTTTACTATCACAAAATTGTTTGTGATAATTAAATAAGAAAGAAAAAAAGTGTTTAAATATTACATACAAAAAAAAAAAACAATTTTTTTTATGTTTTATACATTATATGATAGCCTAGATTTTTGTTAACAGATTGATACCAAACATAAGTAGTTGTATTATAATTTACTATTTTTTATGAATTTTACATGATACACTTGCAAAGTACCAAAAATTGCCTACCCATTACAGGAAAATTTCATAACCGGATCGAGGGTTAAGAAACATAATAGTGGAGATTGTATAATAAACTACTAGGCTGAGCAAGAGCATCTATTTCTGATCAAACACTATAAGTCAAACTCAGTTAGTAACATAATTGCTGTAATAAAATATGCTCAAAGTTGTACCTGCGCATCTTATTTCTGAATAATGTGAAACTATACTTGGGAGATCTGAATCTTAGCCATAACAAGAAAAAGGTTTTATCTTGTGAATTTGTAAGTTTTGATTATTTTACAACAGTTGAAACGTTTAATTTATCTTATATTTGGTATTAAAAGCTCTTCTTGAGTGTTATCAAAAGTAAATAATTGATTATTGTACTTTGAGTTAGCTAAATATCAGACCATTACTATTAAGTTTTAATTCTGCAATAAGATTAAAACTTAATCCTTAACAGTAAATATGTTAGCTCAAGAACTGGCAGTCGTCGACTTTGAGATGACAGCGATCATTATTTCAGTGGCAGTTGTCAATTCGCCGACAACATGAAAGTGTTTGGTATAATACTTATTATAGTACTATTGTTGTTTATTTTCGATATAATCATGATACTGATGGAAAGATAAACGTTTAATCTATCAATTTATAATGTTACACGTCTTTGGTTTACCCGATCATATGTTCGTTGTTTTGCTTTTGTCAAAATTGATTTCAATCAGTTTTTTTACATCAACAGTAGGTTTTGTGTTTACCTTTAGGAGACATAATATATCAAACATCCCTATATTTTAGAAAAGTAGACTAAATTTGCTACAAAATGGCTATTTTACTTTGTCTGTTTTGATTGGGGAACATTATTGTCAAGGTATGGTCCCGTACATTTTTCATTATGTAAACACAAATGTATATATACTTAATGCAAGTCAAACATTTTTGGGTAAAGATTTTAACATAATTATTTTACCTTGATATTGCCTGCAATTTACTGAATATATATATATATATATATATATATATATATATATATATATATATATATATATATATAAAAGGCAAAGCCCTCACTGATTGACTCACTCACTCATCACTAATTCTCCAACTTCCCATGTAGGTAGAGAGCTGAAATTTTGTACACTGTTTCTTTAGAACTTAAATAGGACAACTAAAGTATTTTCATCTTGATAAAGTACTCCTAAGGGGTATAAAGCACCCTTAAAAGATTGGTCCATAAGGATAACATTGGGTTGATTTTAGTAAATTAATAACAGCTGTTTTGTAAATAAATAAACATGTCTATTTTGAATGTTTGACATTATACTATTTAATATTTTACTATGAGTTTAATCTTCAGCTGTTAAACAAAAATAAATGAAATGAACACTCTTGAAATAGGCTAAATAGGTGGCAAAGCAATTAGTGTGAGTGAGATACTGTACCGAAATGTAATATTGTAATTTTACGTTATATAGTTAATATACCGATTTTTGTATTGAATAGTTACATGCCGAGGCCGAAGGCCGAGGTGTATCGAGCGTAGCGAGCGTCGGGGTTGGCACACGAAGCGTGCAGGGGTGTCACCTAGTATATATATAAAACACTATATTTGGTAAAATATTTATTTAAAAAAATATAATACCCTTACGCGACCTGCAAAAACAGCCTGCTATTTAAGGGAAAAAGGCATGTCAGTTCCTGGATTAATGAAAAAGAAAGTTTCTAAAAGGCCCTTACTCAATAATAATATAAGACAAACTTTTATAACTCAGATTATATTCATTAGCAAGTCATATTCCCAAACTGAAATGCAGAAAAAAATCATAACGATAAATGAAAAAGACATACTTAAATAATGAACACAGCCAGAAAACATTCCTCTTAAAATATATATATATATATATATATATATATATATATATATATACTGACTAGAGACCTATAAGTGTCATTAAGATAAATTAGGTACTATATTTAAATTACTAATAGAGATAGTAATTCTAGAAGCATCAGTTTTTGTGCAAATTGATTTGTATATATATTTACCACAGGAAGTCCATGACAGTCCCACCCAAATCGACGCTCTACATGAAAACCATTCTGATGAGCGTAACGTGTGACAACATCTTTTATGGATCCTGCTAAAATGTGACCATAATGTGGTAGACCAGTTGCAAAAGGAGGCCCGTCATAGAAGGAATATCTAAGAAATATCAAGTGAATTAAAAATGGAAAAAACTCCAAAGCTGCAGAGAATACATTTTCAAATGTATTTAACACAAAAATACTTCACAGTATTCTAGTCACACTCCAGTCAAGTCTTCTTTTGGAATATTGTTACAATAAAAGGGTCTTTACTCATAAAAAAAAATAAAAATACTACTTTACTATGATTTCAAGCTTCCAGTGATGATCACTGATCAGAACAACCACAATTAACTGTACACTTTTTATATCTTTCTACGATAGTGGCATTACTTTAAGAGTATACAAACGTTGTTAAGGGACAAAGGTCTAGATTTTGAAAAAGGTCTAGATTGTCCACCCCTTTGACAAACTAAGTGGAATCAAACTGAAATCCTGAACTACATTAGAAGCTTCTGCTAACTACTAGCAAAATAGACACTAATATGCTATTATAAATTAATTATTTATTTTCTTTATTAATAAGAATTCGATAGCATATTTTTTACAACGATACAAGTTGTTACCTAACACCGGCAACTTATAATTTTACCTACCTAGGTTTACCTTTAGACTGTTTTAAGCTTTCTTTAAAAGCGTCTAAATTCTTCCATAGTTGTAATATTTTTTCTTCCTCCTTAGGAAAATCTATTGTTTCCGGAACAGCCTGTACCATTACACCAATGTATTGCTTACAATTTTCCAGAAAAGCCTAAGAAAACGAATAAAACTATTGCAATTTTAGAGGTTATGTCTATTTAATTCAACGCTACAGAAACATAACCTGAAAGCCTTCACCTTTAGTATGTTCTCTGCTGGCAGTGTACAGTTTTTGTCCAGGACCGGTTTGGTTTACATGCAACTGCAAAGTTCCAGCTCAACCATTGATTCTTGAGCTGAATACAACCATAGACCTAATAGAAGGTCTATGATACAACTGTGCCAACATACATATCTATTCTTAGAATTTAGGCTTAAGTGGCCGGTGTAAATTTTAATAATTGTTTTAAAGTGACCCACGGTCATTGGCCGAAAAAATCCATATGGCTGACTCTTCCATTTTAATTCAATTTACTTAAAAATGAGTTTCCATGTCTTCGGAAGCCGTATATTTTCATCCTTATTAAAATTGTTTCTTCTTTTATATATTCCCTTGCGATTCTCTGGTAGTAATGCGGGATATTGGCAAGGACTTTAGTTTGGTTAAATAAAATTCCCTGGTTAGTTTTTGTGCTATGTTCCGCAACTGTAAACTTTTCCGTATCATTCTTAGTATGCCTTATATGTTATTTAATCCTTATAGAAATTAACCTCTTGGTTTCTCTTTCCTATGTAGACTGACTTGCAACTACAAGGTATTTCATATTCCAGGCATAGCAAATGGAATTTTATCCTTGACTGGACTCACAAAATTATTCAATTTGTTTGATGGCTTGTAAATGGTTTTTATATTTTCTTTATTTAGTATTATTCTATTTTTTTCCGTTGTTCCCTTTATCATATAGAAGGTATATGCATTTTATATATTATTATCTTGTATTGTATGTATTCTATTTTCTTGTTGTTTCCTCTTTAGCTGTTTTCCAATAGTATAATTCATTTCTCTAACTGAATATACATTTTGCATTAGTGTTGATTGTATATAGCTTCTCTTTATTGCGAACCACCCGTTTCAAATATACGAGGAAAAAGATTATAAAGGGCCATTTTTTATAATATTGTAGTTACTTAATAAAAGTGTTTACTTTCTTTCTTCTAAGTGATTGGAACAAAAATGTGAATGGCTCGATTAACTAAAGTGTTTAAAACTGCATTCTTCTGTACTGGGTGGTGATGGGAAGCGGCATTTAGATATCTATTGCAGCACAAATAAAACGTCACACAACACAAAATTTATTACAATATAAGCACAAAATGCACAAATATATTACAATACAAGTAAGTACAAAATGCACAAATATTATGGTGATCGATTTTGGTGAACCACGCTCACCTTTCTCAGACCAGAGGGATTCACAAAATAATCATTTGTGCATTTTGTACTTGTATTGTAATATATTTGTGCATTTTGTGCTTATACTGTAATACATTTTGTGTTGTGTGGCGTTTTATTTGTACTTCATATGTACCAACACGTATTATGCTAATAAAAAACTATTTGATTCTATTGGTATGTGTATTTCTATAGAAATCCTTGACTATATAATGGCTAATTTGTATGCAATTTTTTATTCCTTGCAAGGGTTTGTCAATAAATATAGATAATTATTCCTCTGAACTCTGCCTTCATTTGAAGAAACTTATTGAGCTGTATAGTCCTGTTAGAAACTTCAAACTTCCTCGTTTAATAAATGGTTTACTAGTGACCTAAAATGCTAAATGAAAGAATAAGTACAAGTCAACTGCGCACAGGAAGTACAAGTAAACTGGTATACTTCTCTACCTAGATGAGTTTTGTCAACTGATAAAACAATGCAAGGATCTCGCAACACAATATCTGCGGAGAATTAAAGACAGCATTCTGACTAATATTAAATCTTTTTTGACACTTCCACTGAAATACCGCAGAGCTCGGCCGTCGGATCACTATTCTTCATAATCTATGTAAATGTTTTCCCATCACCACTGCCTAAAGATAGCATCACCATCGTGTTTGCTGATGATACTACCATTACTACTCCTCACTCTTCAAGTGAAAACCTAATATAAAACACCATTCAAACAGCCACCAGGATATGTCAGAATACAACCTCACCATAAACACATATAACATAAAACAGTTCACATAAACTTCACCTGCAACAAACGTCCAACTCAGGAAAACATCTTAAACCAATATTCCAATCTTAACATCACAAGCTCAAAATCTACAAATTTTTTAGGCATAATCTTAGACGATCGTCTAAATTGGTAGCTTCTTATTGAAAACTCAGATAAGAAACCTTCAGCGGCCCTTTTAACACTCCGCTGAATTAGATAAATCACGAATCACAGCTAAAATAGCTTTCATACCCTATTTGCTTCGCGCCTTAACTATGGAATCATCACCCGAAGAGGAGCTTCCCAAAAAAATAATTATTTTGCAAAAGAAAGCTTTATGAATAATAGACCAAGCTCACCAGCAGGAGCACTGCAAGCCGCTTTTCATCAAGCATAGCATCTTTACCCTGATTTTACTTTATATTCATAATACATTAAACCTTATTAAAAAAACACCACCTAAAATAAGAAAAAATTGTCTTAGTCATAATATTATAGCAGGATTAAACTATGATCATAGACCTTCTATAATAGAAGGTCTATGCTATGATCTTCAACAACACAGGGTTAAAAAAAACTGATATCACACCTTCACATATGGGAGTCAAATTATTCAATATACTACCACAAAACATTAAATTAATAAATAACAAAAATATATAAAAGTCTCAAAAAACAACGTTTATGTAAACCATACTACAATTATTAAAAAAAATCACATTACATAAAAAAAACCACACACAAGTTTTTTTCCATTTTAATGGGCCTTAAGGTTCCACTTATGTAGCCCGATGTACACTGCAGTCTATATTTGTCCTTTTAACATAATTTTATTTGATATCGTTAAAAGGACAAACACAGACTGCAGTGTACATCGGGGCTACATAAGTGGAACCTTAAGGCCCATTAAAATGGAATTAAAAAATAGCTTTGTGTGCTTTTGTGTTTTTTTATGAAATCTGATTTTAATCTTTAAAAACATTCTTTTAAGTAATTGTAGTACGGCTTAAACAAGTTTTTTTTTTGATACTTTTATATTGTTATATAACGCACACAACGTTGTTTATATTGTTAATCAATAAACGGTGTAAGAAAAATCTGTCAATAACGCATTCTGAGCGTGGGCGGAGTTATGGGGGGCATTGCCCCCCCAACCTTCGTGTGAATTTAAATTTTTATTTATAAGGAATATAATTTTATATAAAAGTTCTTAAATGAACGATGAACTTAAATGCATGTTAACTCTATATATACTAATAATAATAAATTAGAATGCCATTAATCAAAAATGAAGAGCAGTACGAGTATTAGCATCCCACTTATACAATACAATTACGGGTTGACTTCGACTACCTACCATCTACAAATTGGCGCGGCTGACTGAATCGAGTCGTGTTTAGCGCGGTGTTTCAATTATTCGGCAAGTCACAACAGGAGTGCTATATCGTTTAGACACGTGTGCGCCAGTCTGCCCGGCCCAGTCAGTCAGCAGTTGTCAGCTAGTGTTCATGCTCTGTTCCCGCTTTCGTGCTTCATGTATTAAAATAAGTGTATTTGTTTGTGTCATTTAAGATGAGATGAGTGGTGTTTCTATGTTAATTAATTACACTATTACCATTTTTCAGTTTTGTTTATCTATAGAATCTACAGTTTAAACAAAATGAGTAAAAAAACAACAGACATTAGAACTTTTTTTTAAATAAAAGAACCAGTGACCGTGTCTAAGACCGACGAAGTAGCGGAATCTGAGTGTTTAATAAAAGCTTCCCCAGCCTGTTCAAAGTCTTGCTATAACGTAAGTAAACAAACTGATTCAGTTACTTCTTCTTATGATGAAGAAGCCTACTCAAAAAAATTGGACCTTGGTAATATAGAGACGGGTCCATCGCGCCCAATGTTGACTACATATCCACTTTCAGACTTTAAAAATTCAAAACGAGCATTTACACCATTTAATTTTAAGGAATTTGAATGGCTAGAATACAGTATAAAGAAAGTTGATGTATTCTGTTACGCTTGCAGGATATTTTCTTTTAACAATAAAGAAGTATCTGTAACTGAAAAAGGCACAAGTAACTGGAAGAAGACAAGGGAAAAATTAGAAAAGAATGCGTCCTGTGAAAGTCCTTATTTTCCATGGCGAAGTGGCGTAACTATAGAAAGCCAAAGGATACAATTGCTTCTGAAATATCACCTCATAAAGAGCTTATTTCTGAAAATCGTGAATATTTTAAGCAAATTTTGGACCTTTTGTTATTTTTGGCCAAACAAGGAATGCATTTTCGTGGACACGATGAAAAAGAAACGTCAGGCAATAAGGGAAATTATTTAGAGCTATGTGAATTATTCTCAAAATATGATGCTAAATTCAAAGGAAAATATGAACGATATTTCAATTTAACAAGTCATGACTTTCAAAACGAAATTTTCGAAATCGTTACTGAAGAGGATTTAAGTACAATAGGGAATGAGGTAAACAAATCTGGATTTTATGCCTTAATGATCGATGAAGCAAAGTCATACAGAGTTCAACAATTGTGTATTTGTATAAGATATTTGTTTGAATCAGAAATTAAAGAAAGATTGCTAACAATGAAGGGTGTTTCTCTAGATCGAAGTGATGAGTCCTTAGCAAACATTATTTTGAACTACCTTAAGGAAGTAGGTATAACTGCTACTTTAATAGGTCAATCACATGATGGCGCGAGTGTAATGTCCGGAGTAAAGAAAGTAAAGAATAGGCTACAGAAAATCATCAGGGTTACCCATTCTCTCGCCATGTATGCGCACTGTTTAGCACATAAAGTTAATTTGGTTCTTGTAAACTCTTGTGAAAGCAATAACTACAGTTGTTTCTTCTTTAATGTGATGCAGTCACTATATGAGTTTTTTTCTAACCCTGATATGCATGCGGAATACAAAATACTGCAAGAGGAGCTACAGATCAAAGTCCCAGGCCCACATGAGATCCATAAATTAAGTGACACTAGGTGGTCGTGTAAGGCTACTGTTGTCCAATCTATTAACAGAAATTTTGATGCAATTCGTGCCGTCCTCAAAAAGATTGCTAATGATCTAAGGAATTCGAAGTCTCCTCAGGCCAAAGCATTAATGGCTTCAATTACATCCATGGACTTTGTAGTATGTTTAATATTTTATTGGAGTGTTTAACTGATATAAATATCCTCAGTAAAGCGCTTCAGAAGGGGGATTCTGGCATAGCAAGATGTGCAAAAGCAGCAGGAGCAATTATTATGAAGCTCTAGTCAAAAAGAAGTGAAAACGCCTGGGAGAAAAAGTGGAATGAAGTAATGGAGTTTTCAAGGATTCAAGGACTACATTTATTCCCTGAAAATATTTGCATCACAACACAATCCAATGAGACTACCACAACATATCGTTCCTTGGAAAAAGAAAGTCATTCGACTTCAAGTTCACATGTTGCGCCCAAACGTCGACGAGTTATTTCAAAAACTCTTAATGAATATTTTATAATGTCTACTGTTGGACAGTCAAGAGGAGTCGATAAAGAGAGTTTGAGTGATAACAGTGAAGTGAACAGCAAGGTACAGCACCGTTGTGACCTTTATTACTCAATACTTGATATTTTGATCAGTGAACTCAAAAGAAGGTTTGCCGGTGAAGCAATGGAAGTAGCAAATGCGAGTGAAGAGTTCCTTTGCCTCAATGTAGAGAAATCTGAATCGTTTATACAGAAATATCCAGTGCCCGGATTGAACCAAACTATGCTCATATCAGAAATGAGCATCATACGGTGCGTTCTCGAGTCAGATGGTATCAACCCCAAAGAAATACCGCTTAAAGAGTTGATTAACTATTAAAAGGACTGGTTTTAATTCAAGATGATATTTATCACAATTTCAAACTGCTTTTGATTTGTCTTACCCTTCCATCTAATATTGCTACTTGTGAACGATCGTTCTCGACAATGAGAAGCATTAATCAATGGCTTAGGTCATCCATGGGCCAAGAACGTTTCTCCAATTTGGCTGTCATTTATTCAGAATCAGATTTAGTAAAAAGCCTCAACTTGGATAAAATAACGGATAAATATGCAAACAAAGGAAATAGAAAACTGCCTCTTATTTAATTATTAATAAAGGAGTGCTAATATTGTAGTGCTAATGTGTTAATATAAGGGTTACATTGCTTGACAATATGAGACCGTTCTATTGTAGTAAGTAAATATGTATATACCTGGTTTATATTGCTATAAAACCAATATTTTGTTTATATTTGATAAAAATAAACATCAATTTTACGTTCTGAGTTTAAGTATTTTTCATCCAAAAAAGGTACCTAAATATCATGTTTTTAATCTGCAATTTTTAAAAATGTCCCCCAGACCGCCGGAAAAAGTAGGATACAGGAAATTTAATGCATGGTAAACTTGTTACTTGTGCCCCCCCAACATACAAGGTCTAACTCCACCCATGATTCTGAGGATGTTTAGTGTTAGTTGAGGCTGAATCTCTGTCAGCTCTATATAACGTAACCAGGAATGACGAATTTTTCGATTAATATCAAATGTATCTTTGTAACACAGGCAATGTTCACTTTATTTTGAGCAAGAAATACAATAAATGAAGAGCGTTTTACCTTCAAAATATTTGCATTCAAATTTATTATATTTAAATTATGAACTGCTTGTAAGTTAAAAACCATTCTTAAAAATCGATAAATGAATGATTTAATTGAGGAATGTAAGGCACCAATATTTAATTATTTGTGTTAATAAAGAATTAAATATTGGATGGAGGAAGTCATGTTCTGGTTGAACATGACTTGAGTCAGTAATATTATTTACAGGACGTTTAGGCTGTGCACCGTTGACAACGCTAGCATAGTTGACATGCGGTGAGCGTATACTACTACCCTTTTGGTTTTTTTGTAGGTAGAGCACTTTCATTTGTTTTCAGCGTTGGGAAATTACTAAGAGTCGCATTAAATGTCTCAACATTTTGAGCATTTTTTGATGTGAGCATATTTTTATTTTGTTTGGAACGTGATTTTAGGTCCAGGAAGTAAGTTCATCCCCAATAATTGGCTGTATGTGAATCACCACAGTTGACACATTGGTCTTAATCTTCTTTCTTTTTTGAACACTCAGACCTTTTTTGTATGGTTACCTGTGCATTTGACACATCGAGGTTGGAGTTTACAATAATTCTTAGTGTGTCCGAAGCGTTGGCAGTGAGCGCACTGTGGGATGGACTTAGATTTACGTTTCAATTTAATTTGAATTGTAGAGTGAAAAAGAAATACAAGACCAAATATTTAATTTCCGATATCTGAATCTTCCAGTTCAATAGCGCAAAGAGGTATAGGATATTTGTCTTTGTTGATTGGCCGCGAGACTTTTAACACTGGGTAGTGTTTAGACTTTAGCTCATTGTGTATCTCTTCATCAGATAGAGGAAGAGGGATGTTCCTCATGATTACAGAAAGTCGCTTGTTATCAGGAGATCAAAAGGTACATTTACACTATCAAAATGCGATGTCAATGCGCAGAAGTCGTCAGAGGTCGATACGTCAATCTTGATAGAGACACCTTTATTGACAGTGTAATAACCATGTTATAAGACGTTGTCAAGGTTTACAATCAATGTTGACACTTAACAGCTGATCTAACATGATTTGTGAGTTGTGATTTTCTATTTTTGTGATCATATTTAAGTTTTAATTTGTTTTTAAAGTGATGTTTAATACTCAGTTTATAGTTTGTTATCAATTTCATCTAGTTGTTAATTGTCAAAATAATAATTACTTATGCATTCAAATATTTCTTATCCAAACATAACCTGCTGTCAGTGATCCTTCCCTTTATTTATTTTTCTAAATATTTCTCCATTTTGGTGTATCTGCCAGCTCATTGTGGGGTGGATTGAGTAGCTTCAAAAGTGAGCTGGTGGTTCACCATAAATTGTTTACCTTCATATTATTATATCTACTGATACGATGAACCCCAGTATGAGGCTGTTTGCGTTGTTTGTGTAAATATTGTTGGTGATGGTGATGAGGGATTGCAGTGTGTCGATTCGTGTAGTAGATGGTTTCACCGTGCTTGTGTTGGGGTTATGAAGGCTGAATATACCAAACTGGCTGGTGATTTGAATAGAAAATGGCATTGCGCCAGGGCTGATTGTATAAACTCTGCTCCTACTAATCTAACTGACATATTGGGTAAACTGCTAATGAAAGTCGATGATCTAGCTTATATGGTGACCAAGTTAAGCGATGTCCCAAACGATACTAATATTATAAAGACTGAAATTAAGACTATTCAGGATAAACTTATAGGTATCGAGCCGAAGTTAGACGAACTCGATAAGAGAGTCAGAAACCTTGAAGGTCATGTTGACAGGGTCGAAGATTTCAGTTTTGATGGTATAATGGCTGAAATAAGTGAAATAAACCGAAGGAGAAATAATGTTGTATTATTTAATGTACCTGAGGCATCTAGTAACCTCGCTGAGGTAATCAAATCCCGTGAGTCTGATATAATTGCTAAAGTCATAAATTGCGTCGTTCCAAATCTTGTTCCTGCCAGAGTAAAATATTTCAGACTAGGTGCTAGATCTCCTAAAAAGATTAGACCTATTAAACTTGTTTTTCCTGCTGAGATCGACTTTAGTTCTGCACCCAAAAGTTTTTCTTCTGAGAACTTAATGGCAGTTGACCCTCGTCTATATGAAGTTAGAATGTCCAGGGACCGTACTCCCAAGGAAATTGAGTCATTAAAGAAACTTCGTAAAGAACTTGAATCACGAGTTGCTGCTGGGGAGAATAACATAACAATTAAGTACATCGATGGTGTACCAATGATTGTTAAGACTAAGCATGTTAATAAAAAACTAGTTAATATCAACGGCAATGCATGTGTTAAATGTTTCTATCAAAATGTTAATGGTATTAGGTCTAAGATTCCAGAATTAATTCAGAATGTTAATTTAATTGTGTTTGATATAATTGTCTTCTCTGAGTCAAAACTATCGCCTGATGTTTGTGATGCTGATTAGGGTCTTGGGAGTTATAATATTTTTCGTTGTGATAGATCTTCTAAGACCAGCAGTAAGAGTAGTGGTGGTGGTAGTGTTTTGATGGCGTTGCAAGCTAATCTCAATAGGTATAAAATTGACTTTGATTTTGGTGAAGTTGAAGCTCTGTGAGTCTGTGCCTATTCTGGTCATACGAAATTGTTTATTTGTGCTGTTTATATACCCCCAAACTAGCCTAATAGTAAATTCCAACATTTTTGAGACTCACTTGAACAATTAAGATTGCAAATTGGATATGATGGGAGTTTACTAGTCCTTGGTGATTTTAATATTGCTAGCGCTGTGAGTTCAGCGTCTGTGATTGACTTGATCAATGATACATCTCTTACTCTTGGGTTAATACAATACAGTAATGTGTTTAATATTCATGGCTCTCAACTTGATTTGGTCTTCTCTGATGTTGCTTGTAATGTCTCTCGTTCATTGAACTCTCTGGTGCGTGAAGATTTGTACCACCCAGCCCTTGAAATTGATCTGACGTCATTGGCTCCTTCAATTGATGCCCAGCCTAGATTTGTACCAAATTTTCTTAAGTGCAACAATAGTTTAAGTAGCATGTAAACGTTTCTTAAATAATGTATTATAGTTGTAGCTTAGTTAATTTATTGAACTTTATTATTACCTTTTATTAGTTAATTATTTATTGTACAACTTTGTATTTATACATTATTGTATTGTAAAGATTTGACGTGTTCTTTGTAAATGTACATTTGAATGAATAAACTGAATACTGAATACTGAGGGTATTAGAGAGGGGTTGCTCACGTTGAATAACTCCTTACTAGCTGAATCACTTACTAGCAATGACAAGGTTTTTAATAAATATATTTTGGGCCTTAGTGGTCTTGTAAAGAAGAATACTCCTCTAAGGAGAGTTAGCTTATCACCGTTTCTACGCTGGTTTAATGGGGAACTTAAAGGTTTAATATTCCAAAAGAAGATGTTGCACAGGAGGTATAAGCGGACAGGTTTTTTAAGTGATTATAATGGTTTTTATAGAGCTAGAGCTGCTTGCAAATCCCGTGTTATTGGTTGCTATCGCTCTTATATGTCACACATTGATATGGCTATCTCTAAAAACCCAAAAGTTTTCTGGAGCCACGTTAACTCTACAAAAAAAGTGAATATTACCCAGACTACTATGAAGCTAAATGATGTCGTTGCTTCATGTCCTCGCCACATATGTAACCTTCTTGCTCGTCACTTCTCCAGTGTTGTCTCAGCCTCTTCGACTGCCGCACCGTCCTTTTCAACCAAGGATAACCCCTTTTCTCTATTATTTGTTCAATGTAGCCCTGAAGAGGTCAAACGAAAGCTTGACGACCTTGACATCTACAAAGGTTGTGGCCCTGATGGCATTCCTCCAGTTGTATTGCACCATTGTAGTGATCTTTTTTGTGGAGCACTGGCACGTCTCTTTAATGATAGTCTTCGGCATGGTTATTTTCCTTCTACTCTTAAGTCAAGTTTTGTAGTTCCTATTTTCAAGGATGGTAACCCTGGTGATGCTACCAACTATCGTCCAATCAAAATTCAGTCTCCAATTGTAAAAATTTTCGAGTCTGTTGTACTTGAAAGACTTAAGCCTGTTATATCTTATGTTCTGATTCCTGAGCAACATGGTTTTATGTCTGGTCGCTCCACAGTAACTAATCTTGTTTTTTTTTAAGACTATATATTAACAGCTATGTCTAAAGATTTGTAAGTGGATGCTATTTATCTAGATTGCTGCAAGGCCTTTGACAGGGTCGACCATTCAATTTTTGTCTCAAAACTTAAGTCATGTGTTATTGTGGACCATCTTTTGTTTTGGATACGATGTTACCTTTCTGGAAGATCTTCTACTGTAAAGTTTGCAAATAGCTGCTCTGACCCTTTTGAAGTTATTTCTGGGGTGCCCCAGGGTTCTGTACTTGGACCTTACCTTTTTAATCTGTTTATGAATTATATAAGTGATGTGATCGACAGCAATTTTCTGGTTTTCACTGATAACATCAAGTTGTTCAATGGTGTGGGTTCTTTGGAGGACTGTCTTCGTCTACAGGATTCTCTTGACAGAATATGCAACTGGTGTATAGTCAACAGGATGCAACTTAATACCTCTAAATGCAAGGTAATCTCTTTTCACCGTAACAATTCTCCTCGACCTACTCAGTACCAGATAAATGGGACCTTAATTCAGCATAGTGATGTCATCAAGGACTTGGGTGTTCTGCTAAATAACAAACTCTCCTCTGATAACCACATCGATTCCATTTGTAGTAGAGCTAGTAGATTATTGGGCTTTATGTGGCGTGGTGCAAAATTGAGGTTTGTCTGTATACTCCATTGTAATACTACGTCCAATTCTGGAGTATGCTTCTGTGGTTTGGAGACCATTCTACATTCATCATATAGTATAGAGCGGATTCAACGAAGATTTTTGAGACTGGTTGTTACCAGATTGGGCTTCAACTTCCCTGATGTTCCAATTGAGAACTTGATGAGCCAGTTTGAAATCTTTTCACTTCAGGCACGCTTTGATTTACATTACATCATGTTTCTTTTCAAGATTATAAATGGGATCATTAACTGCCCCGAACTTCTGGGCAAGATTGGCTTTCGGACTCCAAGTACCACTAGATCAACTGATCTTTTTGTTCACAACTTCTACAGAACCAACTACTTGATGTCCGGAACCATTGCTAGACTCCATCAATAAGGTAATTCAATTCCGGCTGAAGTTGACTTCTTCTGCGATGGCCTGTTATGCTTCAGGAGGAGCATCCTGAATTGTATTGCAGCTCGTCATTCCTGTTGATCTCATTTTACTATCAAATCATTTATATGTTACTGTTATGCTGTAATGTCTATAATAATATATATATATTATAATTTCTAAAGTACTTTTTCTGTCGGTACGCCATAATTTCCTTAATTCTTCACCAATTTTCATAAATGAGGTGTCATTTTTAAGCTTTTTTTACCCACTACTTGATGAAAATATACAAATCTCTCATTTTCCAATAGTTGTTTTGGAAAAACGACCTATTATATCATTCTGCAAGTAATTTAAACTTGAAATGTTTATTTACATTATTCGATCAGCTGTAACATGTGAATTAAATAAATCAAAACAAACACAAACATAGTGTTTAAAGAGGTACTTTGAATTTGTAAATATGCTGTTAATTTGTAAATAACTTAACCTAACATTAATAAAATAAATTATATTAAATTTAAACTCACATATTTTATTTCTTCTTTAATCCATATTTAAATTAGGTTAAATTGCACTCTAACTATGCGTTACTAACTATACTGTGTGCACTTTAATTAAGAGGGATTTAAAGAGAATACAGTGCGAATGCTTCGCACGGGTCGGCTAGTTACCATTTATTTTGAGATTTATTATTGTTATGATTTACCATTCTCTAGTCTTGTAATTTTTGCTAATGTGATAACCAGTACAATTTCTAATTAATTAAACCTTTCTTTCTAAGTTATTAATTACTAGTTGTCATTCAAAGAAATTCTAATCTTGTCTTGTTCTAGCACTTAAGTTTGTTGTATGTATTCCACAATGTGTTTTTGTTATGTATATTGGCATTGCTGTTGAAAGAATAAATAAATGCTTGGTAGTTGTTTGAGCCTTGAAGGTAGATGGGTGGAATATTTGGGATTTAGGAGACGCAATAATGTTATTGTCGTCGCTAGGAGTAGATACAGGTTCAAATCTATTTTGAACAACGGTTTTGAAACGTTGATTGGGAGTCTGGATACGAGATGACGACGATTTGGATTTTCTATTCCTTACAGTTTCAAAGTCATTTATTGATAGGTTACCGGAATCAGCGTTACTTAACTCCATGGAGTCAACTTTTACGTAATTAATTAGATCAATTACAAATTTTTGAAGTTATACTTCTTTGCGCCCGTTAGACACTTTGGGATGGGATGTTGGTCGAGAAACCGCGTCACGCTGAAAAGTAAGAACAAATTTTTAAGAACTATCGATTAATCGATTGTTAATCGAAGAAATTTAATCGAAGAAATTACTGATAATGATAATATAGGTGTATAATATAATAATGAAGTCACGTATAATATATTGAAGATAAATATATTGAATAATATTGAAAAATGTCTTATATTTCATTTATATATCCTGTCTGTTTGTGTGCGTGAGTGGGTGTATGAGAATGGCCAAAGAAGTATAACTTCCACCGTGTGGTCCGACGCACACCCAAATGTTTTTTTATTTGCTGGAGAAATGTTGTCTTCAAGCGTGTGCTTCACATTGTTGATCCCAGTAGTCAGTCACTACTCGAGGTAATGTAGAGTAGAGGCATAATTATGGTTTAACGATGAGGTTAGGATTGCTGGTTTTACCACTAGTGATGTTTATTTGTTTCTACGGTAAACACCATTACATGAAATTACAATAGTTTGTGATACATTGAAATTGATAATTTTTGGTACATGCTGGAATTAAGCGACTTATGCTAATAGGAGTTCAACAGATACAGTGTGCTAAGCGGTGTTTACATTGTAATTAAATGTACTTGATAATGAGAGTTAATATGAATCATAGAATATATAACAATGAATATAGTAATATGAATAGAATGAATAACAATGAAGTAAAATTTAAAGAATAATAATATAACAATAGAATATGTACGAAATAGATTAATATAAAGAAATAACAACGAATAGAATAATGTAATAGAATGACCACTTAAAAATGGAATTTTTGCACTATGCACTTCAGGAGATTCACTGGGTATATGATTTGATGTACTCTTTTGCTCGGGCTTTGAAGGCAACTGGGCTGGAGCCGAAGAAGTCGACATGGTTTGCAGCCGAATTTCCAAGTTGAAGAAGTCGAGGAATGGTACTGTTGAAATGGTAGCTAGTGTTGAACTGTTGTCTTGTAAAAGGCTGCTCCTTTCGAATAGATGTTGAGTGAGGTACATGAATAGATATACGTTCAAGCAGTTTAGGGCACTTGACCATTCCGTTGACTATTTTGTAGAGGAATTGTAGATCCAACAGTTCTCTCCTTTGACTTAGAGTGTTCAAGTCCAATTGCATCCTTAGATCTTCTGTATGAACTTCTAGATATCCGAAGCCAGTTCTAACACCCGGTATTCGGAGAAATCTTGTTTGTACCTTTTCAAGTTGGTTTATGAGTCCAACCTGGTGGGGTGACCAAATAATTGACCCAAACTCCAATTGTGGTCTGACAAGCGACGTGTATAAGGTTTTTAGGGTGCCCACTGACAGACTTGATGTTCTTGAGATAAACCCCAATGTGGAATTAGTAGCAGTGCAGACCTTGTTGATATGGGCTTCGGGGTGCAATGTGGATGATAAGACCCCAAGGTCACTGATTTCCGTAACTTGCTGAAGTTCTACCCCTCCGACATTGTATTGGTATTTTCGGTTTCGCTGCGTTCTGCTGAAGGTCAGTGACTTACATTTCTTCGGGTTCAAATCCATGGCGTTCTGAGAGCACCAAATATTGATTACGTCAATATTCTGTTGTAGCCGTCTTTGGTATGATCGGTTTTTATTTCTGCGAAAAGTTTGAGATCATCAGCAAAAAGCAGGAAATCAACAGTTAAATGCTGTCCAATGTCGTTAATAAATAGATTAAATAGGAAAGGACCGAGGTGGGATCCTTGGGGTATACCTGAGGCAGCTATAACAGATCTGGAGAATCTGGACAAATATCGAACTGTAAGTGGACGGTTAGTCAGATAGGATGAGAACCACTGGAGCAGAGTTCCGGTGATGCACATTGACTTGAGTTTGGCTAGTAAATAGCTATGGCTGATTCTGTCAAAGGCCTTAGAAAAATCCGTGTAAATACAATCAACTTGGCTCCATCCTGAGAAACTGTTCAATGTGAAATCACGAAAAACTGCCAGGTGTGTGATTGTTGAGCGCCCTGTTCTGAAGCCATGCTGCTGGTCAATGATGTAGTTTTTGAACTCGAAGTCATGCTTTTCAAGTACATTCTTTCAAAGACTTTGGAGAGTGTGTTGAGGATGACTATTGGTCTGTAGTCTTCAACATTCGAGGGACTTCCTGATTTCAGGATTGGTACGATGTAACCTTGTTTGAGAACTTGGGGGAATATGCTTTGAGGGAGAGACTCGTTCTAGAATACTGCGAGATGAGGAGCAATGACTGATTTTAAAAGCTTGAGGTTTGAAGCATGGATTTCCATCTGGTCCAGGTCCTTTACTGGATCCAGTTTGTTCAGTTTGTTTTCGATGTCCACTGCTGAGATATAAATAGATGAGACTGGAGACTCGTGGTTATAACTTGGAGAGGAAGTAGTGGACGACTTGAAGATAGTGTTGAAAAAATCCATAAATAAATTGCTAGCTTGATTGGGGTCGTCAGTAACTTCTCTATTGTAACGGACTTTTTTAGAGCATTCCTTGTTAGTCCTCATTTGTTTCACAAATCCCCAACAAGATTTAGGGTTTTTATGAACATTGGCATTGATATTGTCCAGGTACGCCTTTCGACATGCTTCTGTAGACATCTTGCATTCTCTTCTTAAATTGGAAAATTCTTCTAGGTAGGCAATATCAAGAGTTGACTTGTACAGCATGTGAATGGATTTTTTCTTGATGATCAGTACTTTAAGCTCGTTACTGAACCATATTGGAAATTTACTGGTACCCACTCTCTTCATTGGGCTGTTGTTCATGATGAATGAGGCTAAAATCAATACAAAGGGATGAGAAACATTACTCCAGGTTTGCTATGGGTTGGCTAGGATAAGGCAACCTTTGCAGCCAGTCAAAGACAGGTTTTATGTAACATTTTCTTGGGTTTGGTACATATGTGAAGTTTGAAAAATGGTTATCACCTCCGAAGTTAAGTTGGTAAGAGAGGGCTGGATGGGCGATTTCTTCGGTCAATAGGGGGTCCTCTGCTCTAACTACCTCAACTGGATCGGATGAAAAGATAAGGTCCAAGAGTACTCCCCTGTGATTTCGTACAAAGTTGTATTGATTTAGACCCAGGAAGGACGATAAGTTGTGCAGTACGTTGGAAGAGGCGTTGAGAGTATCAGGTGGAGTTAAGAGCCAGTTTGTTGACGGTTGGTTGAAGTCACCAGCAATTACTATTTTCCTATATTGATCACCCACACCCAAGGCCTCCTTACAGCGTCAGAGAAACTGTTGTAAGTGTAGCTGTTGGAACCCGGGGGAATGTAAGCCATGCACAAAAAAAGGACTTGCGTTGTAATCTTGGCAGCAACAAACACACATTCAATGTTTTTGGCAGAGGTTTTTAGTTGCCAGGATGAGTACTTACTACTAACAGCTATCAATACTCCCCCTTTAGATGATTTCACACTTGTGTCGATTGATCTGTCCGTTCTATATATGCTGTACTCTGTAATTCCGAGCTCAGGCAAAGTTGATATCATCGGAGAGGTTGGTTTCACAAAGACTTATTATGTCATATGGACAACAAGATACGCTTTTTCTTAGTGTTTCTAGCTTTGTACGCATTCCATTCACGTTCTGGAGATACAAAGCACAAATGTGTTCATCGTGGGGATTTGCTAGTTTTTGTGCCAATATTTGCCTTTAAAATGATAGGTATTCCGTTCCTGAATTTTATTGCGAGGTTATTCTCACCATTGTCCGATCTCTTCTGGAGTTCTTCTTTCAAGGAATCTAGGTATTGTTTTTTCTTAGGAGTGCGGTCGTTACCCATTTTGACATTGGAAAATGAAGGACTGGCGTTTTTTACTGGGTCGATTTTGAAGTCGCGCAGAATAGACTTCACATCAGAAGGGTTGGATAAGATAACTTTTAAAGGGCGGATTTTGCCATTTACTAGTGTGCCAACGCGGAAGCATTTCAATTTGTCCTGATTAATGATTGGATCAGTTAGAGTAAACAGCTGCTTGATCAGTTCTACGCCATGCTTATTTCTGGCAGAGTGCTGGATTGATTTAGACTCTTCAAGGTTAAATATAAGGATATTGTTTGCACGCATGTTGCGTTCGCTGATTTCTGCTATGATGTCTTCGCCAGAGTCATTATTTCTCAAAGCATTGCCGCCGAGTCTTTGTTCCATATTTTCAATGACACCTATGCGGGTCTCATGAGCGTCGAGCTTTTCTCCGATGGCTTTCAAACTGGACTTAATACTATCCATTTTCGCGGGAAGCGAGCTTAACTTGTCTACTTTCTCGCGTAGAGTGGTAATCTGCTTCGAAAGTTGGGAAAAATTTTCAAGTAACTTGTCCATGGGATTTGAAGTCACGGTAATGCAGTCAAATCTATTACAAAGCCATTTAAGGTTTGAATTAGTTGAGATTTTTGCATACTCTGCTTTCGGCACATTCTCTGTGAAACCATCTCGTACAGGAACCGTCGCACTCTAGCCCTTCCTCAGAATCGAGCACTTGCTTTATACATATTTGGCACACTGTTTTAGGTATTTGTCATTGGGCTATTAATTAATGACACTTTCTAAGGAATAGTCGGCCTTAGTTTGTAACAATGACTGCATTCGCTCAACTACACTCATCACACTCATTCGAAATCCATATTCGCCCATATCTTGACGATCGGCGTCTTATGAATAAATAAAATAAAATAAATATCGAATATCCATTAGGATGGCTCGAGTTACGATGATTGAGGTGTATTGTTGATGAGAAAGCCCTTTTGAGAGTCAATGAAGAGTGATATTTGTATGTAGGTTAGAGTTATGTAGTTAAAATAAATGGATTTTAGAGAATTATGGCACAGAAAAGTAGCAGAGAATACACAAATTATATGGTAGTTGTGTTTTGGTTATGTTTGGGTAAAAAATATTTGAATGCACAAATAATTATTATTTTGGCAATAACTGGATATAAATTGATAACAAATTATAAACTGAGTATTAAATAACACTTTAAAAGCAAATATTTATAAAAAGTAAAATTATAACACAATAATTAAAACTTAAATTTGATCACAAAAAAGAAAATCATTTAACTCACAAATCATGTTAGATGAGCTGTTGTGCTCATTTAAATTGAAGTCAGTTGATATTATAACAGAAATCAAAGTACGTAAATGAATCAAATTAATGAGTTAAAACGGTTAATAAGAAACAATACTATACAAAACTATAAAACAAATCAGGCACATAAATAGAAATAAACTGTAGTGTAAGATCACTAAACAGCTGAACCAACCTCAACAACTCTTAAGTTTGTTTTAGGATATGTGTCGCCTGCTACTGTAATTGTTTACTATAGTAGTTTTTGTAATAATGTATTATCTGCTGTTAATAATAATTATGATCTAGATATTGAGTTTATTGATCGATTGTGTTATTGTGTGCTACGAAATTGCGTTAATATAATAATATAGCCTATAAATGGCCATGTAAAATATAGTGGTGTAAATATTAATAAGATCTGTGAAGAGTGCATCAAAATAGCCTGTTAAAGCCAAATAAAGTCATAGGACTAAAGTACTTGTCTCACAGCAATATGAACTCCCTTTCTTCAAAGTGTGAGTATTGTTGTAAAGAATTTAACAAAAAAAGTAACTTTATAAGGCACTTAAAAACAGTACATTCCAGACATATTTCAGGAGAGTTAATTTCGGAAAAAGAAAATTTCCCATGTACCCAGTGTGACAAACAGTACTCTGCTAAATCCAGTTTGGATTATCACATAAGGGCCATTCATTTAAATGAAGAAAAAAATTGTCCTTTTTGCCGTTTTAAAACCATCCATATAAATGTGTTAGACAAACATGTACAAAGACACGAGGAAAAAAAGAAACTTAGTCAGCTTACTGTAAAGCAATTCAAATGTTCAGATTGTGGTTCATCTTTCACTCAAGAAAAAACTTTAACAGCTCATAGAAAAAAGAGACACAATACTAGTAAATTGAGAATGTCTAGGCCTATTAACAGCAGAAAATGTCCTCTTTGCCCTTTTACAGCTGTAGGTAAGAGCTCCAAACCTATCAACCTTCATTTCATAAATATTCATAATATTAACTTAAAATGGGAAAATCATAATTTTAGTTCAATAGAAGAGTTTAATACTTGGAAGGATGATATTGAAAAAAGTACGGTTGCATCTTTCATTAAAAAAAATACTTATTTCAAAAATGACAAAGCAGCCTGTATAACTTATCAGTGCCACCGAAAAGGTATTTATAAATCAAGGAGCATGAATAAGAGACGTTTAAAGATGTCAGGGTCTTGCAAAATAAATAGTTACTGTCCCGCTTCAATCAAAACTACAATCAATGACAAAGGGGTGCATGTGAAATATTTGTCTACCCACGTTGGTCATAAGAATGAACTCAAATACATAAGGCTTACAAAAAGAGACAAATATATCTCCTCAAATGAAGAAATTCTGCCAGAGTTTATCAAAGATATTCCAAGTGTTAGTACAAGTTCAAATTTACAAGATGAAGTAATACATCTGAAATGTGAACTAATGAGATTAGCTGACATGGTTAAAACTAAAGAACAGCTTGCATTTTTAAAGAAAGAGACAACTAGTCTACAAACAACCATTAAGTCAATGGATTTGATTGTATCTAACACTCATATTTTAATGGTGAATATTACAATATTAATTACTATAGTTCAAAAAATTTACAAACATTATTTGATTGATCGTATATCATTAGGAGATGTTTTAACTGTTTTATTAGGCCTCTTGTAAAACTACATAAAAAAAATTATGTTTTGTGCTGTTTCCACAGTTTATTTTCTGTTGTTTTTTATATGGATTTTAGCTTTGTTGCTTGCTTGAAGTTATGGTAGTCTTCTGTACTTTTAATTGTTACCATTTTATAGTTATCTTTGTATAATTTATCTATATTCTATCCAAGGAAGGCATCATCAAAATACAATTTTAATTATTAGTTTCATGTTGTTATTTGGTTGCAAGTTGAATATTTATAACAATCAATTATTGCAGGTTCAAAAAACTAATTCGTAAGATAATTGTTTTTAATGTCAACAGTTTTTATAACATGAAAGATGATTTTATTGTATATGTAAATTATATATAAATATATATATTTATTCTAGGCAGCTAGAAAAAGCAATTCCAATGCAAACATTGATCAACAACATAGATTTGTGTCAACTAAGAAGCATACAGCTACAAATCATACCTCTGAACATACATATAGTAAAGCCCTAAACTATGAATAGAGGAAAATGATTAGTTTTGATTTGCTTCGTCTAAAGGTAAATAAATAACTATGTTTGATATTATATATATATATATTGTATCTACTGCATAAAATGTATTACTTGATTGATGTAAAGCGGCGATAACAAATTCCTTTGATGACTTACACCATTTTTTGGTCCATAGCTAAACAAAGCATATATTGGCATTTGAATTTGTTGTTACAGTGACCTTGTACAAAGTCATAACAACATAATTAAATAAAACATTTCTGAATAAAGTCATTATACAGAAGTTATAATTTTTAATTTGTAAATTACCGTACTTTATTCTGCATTTTATTCTCAACCATATGTAACATATATACATTTTTAACTGTTCATACAACTGTATGGCACCATGAAAATACCTAGCACTACTAAACAATGTTCAACCCTGCACTTGAGGATAAGAAATCTATTTGTTTTAATATCAGTAGGCTATCTAGGTATATAAAACACAGTCCTTAACCCAACAACTGCTGACTGTCACTTTTGCGACGGTCAAACACTGCTCTAAACTAGTCACTCCAAATAGTCGATCAATCAATCTATAGATATAGAAATACCTAATTGCATTTCACTAGGATGAAAAGGTGACAAGAAGTATAATTTTTTTAATTTCACCATTACTGTTGTGCTATGTTTAAGTTAGTTGCTATAAGTGTCTTGTTTTTTAATGCTTTTGTTGATGTAACATTTATTGTATATTTATTTTTGTTATTGTTATTGTATTATTGTTTATGTACATTTATTTTATATTGATGTAAATAATATTTATTTTATTTCTCACTGTACTTTGCATACCAATTTTACAAGTTTACTTCAAGATGGCAAGAACAAAATAATAACAATGAACGACAATACCAAAATATACAAAAATATTTAACAATAATAATTAAAAAAACTAACCATAACAGCAGTTAAGATAACAATTTTAATTAATAAATAAAATATTAAGAAATATATACATCTACAACAATAAATTAATAGTAATAGCAAAACGTCCATAACGAAAGAAATCATAAATAGACTGAACAGTTTGGCAACAAAACAATAGAGCAGTCAGCTGGTGTTACAAGTAGTGAAAGCACTTATAATTTATTTCTCCTCAATTTTTGTCAGTTTTAATATTATTTTTCAAGTTTATGCTGTTAATCATGTTTTAATTGTGTTTTTAAATCTTATTAACCCTATATATTTGTTTGTTTGTTGTTATTACGTTCTAAAGACTTAATTTAATATAAATTTATTCTGTTCTTAACTGTTAGGTTAGGATCGTTATTATCGAGCAAATCACACACTATGCATCCTCAATTACTTGATCATAATTACGTTCGGCAAGAATTTCCAACAATCAATGAATGTGAAGCAAATCGAACAGAATGTAATCAGCACTGGCAAGTCCATACTACCAACCAAAAGAAAATAAATACCTGCTTCTCATTGAGTGCACTCCCCTTAATCATGGATATGTTACCTGATGAGGAGGTTTGCGTAGTGTGTATGCACAAGGTTCTTGACTCTGAAAAAGGTATAAAATGTGAGAAAAAATGTTGTCGTTGGTTCCATTCCTCATGTGTCAACCTCTCTAAGACTGAGTATGCGGCTCTATCTTCAAACAACAAGAAAAAATGGTTTTGCAATCGTGTCGACTGTATTAATCCCGAAAATCACCCCTCAAAAACATTGAAGGCTCGTTTCGATGTATTTTCTGGCAAGATCGATAAAATGTTGGATATGATGAATAAATTGGCTGGAGTACCAGAAGATATTGTTGCTATGAAAAACGAACTTGCAGGGGTAAACCAGACACTTGCTTCTTTGGAACCCAGGATTCTAGGGGCAGAAAAGTGGCTTGACTCCCTTGAGAAAGAGGTTAGCGACCTGAAAATAGCAACTTCAGAATCTGTCAATTGCGATACCATCTTTGAAGAAATTGCCGAGCGAAGTAATTGCTCACGAAATATCATAGTATATGGGCTTGTTGAATCTAAAAGCTCCAATGTAGCCTTGAGAGTCAATCATGATAACACTACTGTAACCCTACTGGTAAATAAATTCTGTCAGCCTAATCATGCATTACATTTATTTTTAACTTACGTCATGAGGATCATGTTACACAATTTTTTCGCCAAATATCTGTTTTGAAGTTGAAACAGCTTCGAGATTATCATGTACTTACTCTTCTTCATAAAGTTTTAAATTACAGAACTCCAAGCTATCTGTCCGAGCGTTTCAAGTTCATTTCTGAAATAAGCATTAGGAATACTCGTCAGGGAGCCCTTTTATTATCAGTCCCAATTCATCGCACTGCCCTGTACAATAGATCTTTCACTGTATCCGGGTGCCGATTATGGAATATGCTTCCTGACAATATCAAAATTATAGGCGAGGGCCCTCGCTTCGGGGCGGAGCTAAAGAACCTATTTTTGCGGGACCTGTAGACGGAGCGGGCGGTTGCGTTTGGTGGTCATGGTTTGCGGGTGGTATGTATGAGTGATGGATGATTGTGTTTTTGAAGACTTGTATTATTTTGTGTAGATATTCATTTGTTAGTTATCTAGTTATTTTTTATGTTTGATATGTTAATTTTTTTTTTTTTTTATTGTTGATTACGGAATTGTTGCAATTGGTTTATATTGTATTAATAGTAATGTTTTGTGTTATTTTTATGATTAGTTTTGTTATTTGTGATAAGGTTAGGTGGTAGAGAGGACTGTCCAGTCCTAACCTCGCCTTAAAAATAAAGTCGTTTTTCATTTTCATTTCATTTCATTTCATGACTTAGGATATAAGACTTATAGAATTGGGAAACCGTCTCACAATGGACTCTCTAAAAGTTATTTTCAAAGAACAAGCTATTGTCATGGATTTCATGAAGAATCTTGACATCGAAACTTAAAGGAGTCTTGACCAATCCCTCGCCAATGCGTCTATCTCAAAGAGACCGAACCAAGTGTGAAAGGAAACAGCTCAGCCACTTGCAGGAAGATCTGAAGTCTCGTACCGATGCTGGAGAGGCCGGGCTGAAAATTAAATATCGGAACGGAATCCCTAAAATTGTACCAGCAAAAAACTAGAAAAAACACATTAGCTTGTGTTGTTAATCTATCACGTTGTTATGTTCGTTATCTTCTGTTATTTATTATTATAGTTATTTATTCTAGATCCTTATATTATTATTGTTTTCATCATCATAGTATTTATCTTTTCTTTGTCACATTACAAATTCTATTAATATATCCTATCATTACATAACATCAGAATCTATGTAACTCCCTAATCTGCCTAATATTTTCAATTTATCAATACTGTATTATAATTTCAGCATGTCAACCTTGTAAAAATGGTGTAACCGTTAATAAATAAATAAATAGCTATACCCCTAATATTAACACCAGACAACCATTAACATTAATATAACTATAAGACTATACAAAAGAGATCATCCATATATGACTAAACAATACTGTAACAAACAAATACTATACACCCAGCTAATATTAACAACCAGATGTGGGGAGACTATGTCACCTCTAACGCAGCCACCAAGAAATCACACAATTCACAGACTCACTTGTTCACATATACTTTAATATTGACATGGTTGAGGTAGAGTACTACACCACATCATTGACGGCAGAGAAGAGAACCATCCGTGTGAGGAATTTCATTAAAAACATGTAGAAGTCCACAAGATGGCAGATTCTGTTCCCCTCTTTCATCATTCTGGGAATAGGACTGTGCAGCTGGTATTTAGTCCCCAAATGCCTAATCTCGAAAATGTGTTGTAGTCTTGTAGCTGATGAGACCCTGAAGCTGATCTGTTGAAGTAACGGTGGACAACAGCGCCATTTAAAAGTTTATAGAGAAATGTGGGATTAGCTACAAGATGTATAGGAACAAGTGGTGACATCCCAAGGTTACTTTAGCTTTGATTTCAGCAATTAGACCATCCCTGTAGTCAAACCCTTTCTTCACGCCCAAATTCTTATAAATCTTCTCTGAATAGACTGGATTCTATCTGTATGTCTGATCTGGTATGGTGACCATATGAAGGATGCATATTCTAAATACGGGCTCCCTAGAACCTTATATAATATGACTATTGTTCTGGAATTGAGGCCAAATCAAGCCAATCGTAAAACAAATCCCAGCATTCCAGATGCCTTAGAACAAATAGCATCAATATGATCACTGAAGTCCAGAGAAGTACTCATCAGAACCTCAAGGTCTCGTACAAAATCACTCCTCTCGATCACACTACCATCTAATTAGAAGTTAGTGATGATTGGGGAAACCTAATGTGCTTAGACTTTAAAGGATTTATTGTCATCTTATTAATTTCACACCAGCGGAGAAGCTGGTAAAGAGAATCCTGCACTGAAATAGAAATATTTAGTCAAGTAAGCATGATAAAGGTTTATATATATTTTTGAAGTGTAATTTGAGTTTGTTTTTGTCAAAGAAGTGTTGTTTATTTCCGTAATTAGTAGGCTACTAGGGATTTGCTGTATGTATTTTATAACATTGTATTTATTTTTTCAAGAAACTGATATAGTATTAAACTGAATAAAACATAAAAAAAATGTATCCAATGATTTATAGACTGTTTTCAAGGTTATATAGGATTTCATAAAAATGTGCTATTCTATGGTGGTCAAATAATGTCCAACTAAGTATATATTTGGTGAAACTAGATAACATTTCTGGCAATTTGTATATTTTGGAATTTGTAATTATTCATTTCCTTATTTTCTTGGTATGGTCCCCCCTTCCCCCAAAATGCCAAAAAATACTAAATTTTATTATTTACATGGAAAATATTTTTTTTAATGTTTGAAGACTATGAAAGCTATTATATCAAAAAGTACTTGCCTTAAAAGTGATGAATTATAACATCCCTTTTAGGATCAGATAACAGTTACTATTTTTAACGATTTAAAAAAAAATTACCTTGCACAATATAAAAAGATGGCTTGTCAATAGAGGATTTTTAGTTACCAGAAGATGGGTTAGAAAGTTTTATTAATCATGAATATTTGTTTTTTAATAATGTTGTATGTACTACTACAACATTATTAAAAAACATATAGTAGTATAGTGTGTGTATGCGTTCGTGCGTGTGTGTGTGCGTGCGCGCGTGAAAAGTCAAACATTTTCAAAAAGTCAAAAATTTCGAAAAGTAAAACATTTTGAAAAAGTCGAAAATTTCCAAAAATTTCAAATTTAACCACACAATATATGCCTACTTGATATATTGTGTGGTTAAATCTGGTTATTTAGTACAATCAATAATCTATATATATTATTATATATATATATATATATATATATATATATATATATATATATATATATATATTATATATATATACAGTATATATATATATAAAAGCCAAAAACCACTGACTGACTTGCTCACTCACTCATCACGAAATCTCAAAAACCACCAAATGGATTTACACAAAATTTTAAAGGAAATTAGCTTTAGTATTGAAAGGATGTTTTGAAATTCCTTTCCTGAGGGGTACAAACAGTCCCTCAAAATATCCTTTTTTCCATAAGAATAACATTGGGTTGATTTTAGTAAATTAATAACAGCTGTTTTGTAAATAAATAAACTTGTTTATTTTGTATACATGTGACATTATCCTATTGAAGCATTAAGAGGTTTAATCTTCAGCTGTTAAACAAAAACAAATGAAATAAACACGATTGAAACAGGCTAAGTAAATACTATTCTCATCACTAAGCAACGCAAGTAGTGAGTGAGATACTGTAAATAAATTTAATTTTGTGATTTTAAACAATATAGTTAATCTACTATTATTAGCAGTACAAATTCACATGCCAAGCCGAGGGTATCGAATGCAGCGAGAGTCGGGGTTGGCATGTGAAGCGTGCAGTGATGTCACCTAGTTATTTATATATCAAATGCACAATAAACTCACAAAATATAACTGTTTTTCTTTCTTTTTTTTTATGAACGCCAAATGCTCCTTTTAGATACAGACAATACATGAAAATAAACTTTTAAATCAAAAACAGTTTACTTTCAATATATTTTTAGTAGGATGCTTTTATATCATAATGAATAAACATTCAGAATGATTATTTTGTTATTGATGTGTATATCATTGTATTTTTCAGATTGAAGAAATAAAACCACAACTGTACATACTTGTAATTAGATTTAATTTGTAAACAAAACAATGTAAATAACCACTCTTCATTATCACTTCATATTGAAGGTAAGTGCCTGCTATGAATGGTCTATAAAAATATGGAATTAAAAATTATATCCGGATACTAGTACCTTAGAAAAACTAAAACTAAGTATATTTTCATCGGGGGTAGTGACCACTAAAACAATAACTTGAATTGAAGTGTGATCGAACAGTGATTCAGTAGCACCAACTATCGGATTATCTACTATGGGACTTTTGATTTTAGCCCCTAACTTTGTGGCGCTACTATATTTACAAAACAAACATTTAAAAAATGTAATCACATGTTCATGTTCAGTGTTTAATCTACTTTATAACAGTACAAAAGGTTTTTAATTATTGTATTGTAATGGTTAAAATGTATTGTACTATGTAAGATGTATGTATTACGAGTTATAACTAAAAAAAACACGGGTTTTCATGCAACTTTTTATAACTTCATTCGCCAGTTGAACGTGTGAAGTACTGACCGTTGGCTCAGTGGGACTTGAACCTTGGGCTTTGCCCTCTGTAGTCCAAAGCTTTATCCACTGAGCCACCACGCCAGCTAAATCAATGTTTATTTCAAAACAAAAACATAGTATTAACTAACATATGATTTTATCAAACATATGTGTATTATTTTACTTAAATACCACACTTTTCCCTTCTTGATAAGCTACAATTCTCTTTCTGGAATTGCAGCTCCTCCTCCATCAACAATAGCACCTTTTCTACATCTTATCTTACTACATCTCTACTTAGCTGATCTGAGTGTTTCCTTTTAAGGATTCCCCCATACATTACTTCATACGAGTAAGGTCCATTTAGTTTTTTGACTATTCCTGCTGTCCATCCAGGTTTTGTTTAATTTTTGACCCATACTTCTTCCTCCTCATCAGAATACTTAGCTTGTATTTTTACATCTTTTGCAGTTTGTTTCCACTAATTCCGTTCAATTTTCTTCCTTAAATTTGGTCTTATGTTGTCTAATATTGTTTGCTTTCGCCGTCTTAGAAATAATTCAGCTGGTGACATTTCCGTTGTTTTATGTGGTGAATTTCTATAGCTGAACAATACATTTTCATAACTGGTCCCTAATCCCTCTTTTAGTGGAATAGTATCTTCTTTTTAAGGTTTTGATCAGTCTTTTTATCATACTGTTGCTTCTTGGGTGATAAGGAGTCACTTTGATATGTCTAATAGAATTCTTTTTAAAAAATTTGTCTATCTCAGATGAGGTAAATTGTGAACCATTATCAGTCACAATTTCAGACAGAATCCCATATTTGCTGAACCAACTCCCCAAATGTTGAATAATAGACATAGATGTTGTCCTATGAAGCCATTCCAATCTCAGCCCACTTTAATAGTGTGTCAATTCCAATGAGCCAGGTGGCACCATCCACAGGACCGGCAAGATCAAGATGCAGTCTTTCCCATACTTTGTCTAGGACATTCCAAGGGTAAACGTTGAATAATAGACATAGATGTTGTTTTATGAAGGCATTCCAACCTCAGCCTACTATGATAGTTAGTCAATTCCAACGAGCCAAGTGGCACCATACACAGGACGGGCAAGATCAAGGTGCAGTCTTTCTCATACTTTCTCTGGGACATTCCAAGGGTACACAGGAACCTCCTCTTTGTAGTTCGGTTTTCTTGACATGCAACACATATTTTATTATTTTTTTTATTTATTCTTAAGAGGCCGATCGTCAAGAAATGGGTGAATATGGATTTCGAATGAGTGTAATGAGTGTAGATGAACGAGTGTAGTCATTTTTACTATCTGAGTTTGACTTAGCTCAGAAAGGACTATTTATTAATAGCCCAATAGCCAGGGCAACTATGGGACCTACAGCTTTACGTGGAATCCGAACTACGTAGTGTTTGTCTGATTTTCAGCTAACTGACAAGTCTGACACTCGGTTCTCTTCCCCACACAACATCTCAACCTTGACTACCAACCAACATGGACAAGTAGTTAAGTTTAAATGGTAGTTCCAAGTATACGTTTAAGAGGTTTATGGTCCGTAACCAATATGAAGTGCCGGCCATATATGTATTGATGAAATTTTCTTTACTACAAATAATATTGCTAGTGCTTCTTAGTCAATATTAACATATCTTTTCTCTGTAGAAGTTAGAGCACTGCCAAACGCTATCGGCTTCCCTATTCCATCATGTAACCTGTGCATCAAGACACATCCTAAACCATCTTCTGACGCATCGCATGCTAACATCACTACTTTCGATTCGTCGTAAGGAATCACAGTATCATTGCTTGAGAGAATGGAACACATTTTCAAAACATGACTCTTCATTATTAGTCCACTTACAGTTTGACTTTGTACCTGTTAGTTTATGAAGATCTGAACATAGAGCATGTAGCTTTGGTATGAATTTCTCATAGTAATTTATTGATCCCAAAAATGGTCGCAATTGCTTGATGTTAGTTGGGGATGTCGTGTTTTTTATTGCTTTGACCTTATCCTACGTTAGATATATACCACTTTCGTCAATTTCTTGTCCTAAATATTTTACAGACATCTGAAAAAATTTACATTTTTCTTTAATATCTTTTAGGTCAACAATCATTAGCCTTTTTAGAACTTCTGTTAAGTTTTTCACATGTTCATATTGATCTTTCTCAATTATGATTATATCATCTAACAGTACACCAACTTGTGGCAAATTACTAAGTAGTTGCTCCATATACCATTGCAAATATTCCGGGACTAGCTGATATCCCAAAAGGCAGTCTTTTGTATCTACAGTTACCGTTTTGCGTGGCTATTACCAGATATTTCCTGGGCTCCTCTTTCACTTTCAACTACAAATAAGCATATCTTAAGTCAATGATTGAATACTCTTTTCCGCAGGATAACTTTTTTGTAAGTTATGCAAATGTGGGTACTGTAATAATGTTGATTCCAAATTAAAGGTTGGGTTCAAAGTCACCCATAAATCATCGCAAATTTTTATACCTCCCTCGGGGTTTTCTATATTCACTGTAGGAGTTGCCCATTCTACAGGTGTTTCTGCAGGATCAATTTTCTCCAGTACATCTGCTTTAACCAATCTATCTAGTTCCATTTCTATTCTTTGTTTCATGGGGAATAGAACTCTTTGTGCTGGGAAACTGTTACTTCTGACGCCAATTTCATCTTAAAGGATAACACGCAAGGTAATCCAAACAATGACTTCTCATTTCCACTAATTACAGCCACTCACAACGTTAAAATATACTACGCTTAAAAAAGAAGCTATTAATTTAAAATTAGCTTGGTCTTCAAAAGGGCCTTTTTTATGTTTTGTGGTAGCTGCCATAGCTGGAAGATAAAAAAATCGTGACAGTCAAGCTACCAGATTTGATCCTCGTTAAGAACTACTCAGGTTGTACATAAACTTTAATTATTTGCTGTGAACACTAACAACTTCACATCCCCCTCGTTTCGAATACCCTGTTCTCTATGTTGGGGACTTTAACAGTCACCATAGCCAATAGGGCTACAACACCGATGATGAGAATGGCAGAAAGCTTGCCGACTGGGCTGAAATGAGTAACCTTTTCCTGATCTTATACCAAATTCCTAATTATGTATTAAAACAACTATAAGGACAACTACAGAGTGGGAGGAATTGCTATATGTTTTAAGTTAAATATTGAAATAAAACCTATGAAATTTGATTCAGCTGATATATTGCATTGTACTATAAAAGCACTTGGTTGTAAGTTTGATATTTTTTCAATTTATAGATTTAATTTTTATTCTTAGGAAATATTTATTAAGAGGCAGTATTTTGATGATAATATTAATTTTAAAAATATGAAAAATGTCTTATGATTGGTGATATTATTTAAAACATAAATCTGGTTAATCATTTAAGCAGTATTGTGTCATAGATCGAAAGTTGTATTGACCATGTGTTTTGCCGATTGTCCAATAAAAATCTGATTAATGTAGAGGTGAGGATTTTGCATTTAAATAAAACTGACCACAGTCTTGTAAGAGTGACAGTGACAGCTGGAATGTGCTGGCAGCGGCCCTTTAACAGCAATAATGGTTGATAAGAAGTCACCTGCTAACTGTCTAGACTAAGCAACACTTAAATGCCTTGTAGATAACGCTGACTGGACTCAGGTTTACTGTCAGGAGAATTATTCTTCACTAGCTTTTGATTCTTTTATTCAATTTTTTAAAATGTTATAAATAAAGCCAAAATTAAAGTTCTCAGTGATAATAATGTCAAACAAATAAAACCTTGGATTAATAATTATCTTCGTTAGAAAATTATAGCTTGAAATAACAATTTTCTCAATTGCAAAAAGCATCTAAATAATGATAAACTAAAAAAGTACTTCACAGGGTATAGGAATGAGCTTAATTTTGAGATAAAGAACAGGAAAAATTATACTATAAAAAATATTTCAAGATTGTAATGAAAATAGTAAGTTGATGTGGAAAGTTAAGGCAGATAATTTTGCTGGTTGGGAATTAAAAAACTATTTCAGGCAAAACTTGGAAGTAAGCTCTATGTATATATATCCTGTCATGCATCAAGATTTGTTTTTAATAGTAAAATCATGGAGGAATTAAATTGCACCAGGCATTGATGCATGAAATATACAGCACTGTAATATCGACCCACCTGCCCACCCGTACACGCACTGTGGCATTGACCCACCCGCCCACCTATACACACACTGTGTTTTAGACCCACCCGCCCAACTATACAAGTACAATGGTATTGACCCACCCGCCCACCCATACACACACTGTGGTATTGACCCACCCGCCCACGTACAGTAGAATTTCCACGGGTCAAATTTTTCTCTTGTGAACGGGATATGACCTCAAGGATATACAGTTACAAGACAAGAGGTGCATTGCTGGGTTGTGAAGGATTGGCAGAAAGCATTTCTTTCCTAAGAATATTACAAGTTCTCTTCAGTGGTATTGACCCACCCGCCCACCCATACACGTGAAATGGTGTCTACCCACCCGCCCACCCTTATTACACGTAAAGTGGTATTGACCCACCCATACACGTACAATGGTATTGACCCACTCGGCCTCCCATACAGTACAGTAGTATCGACCCATTCGACCTCCCCCATACAGTAATAGTACTATCGACTCACTCGTTCTCTCGTACAGTACAGTAGTATCGACTAACTCGCCCACCCATACAGTACAGTAGTATCGACCCACCCGTCCACCCATACACATACAGTGGAATTGACCTACCCACCCTCCCATACATGTACAATAGTATTGACCCACCCACCCATACATATACAATGGTATTGACTCACCCACCCTCCCATACATATACAATGGTATTGACTCACTAACCCTCCCATACATATTCAATGGTATTGACTCACCCACCCTCCCATACATATACAATCGTATTGACCCACCCACCCACCCTCCCATAGATATACAATGGTATTGACCCTCCCACCTCCCATACATATACAATGGTGGGTCAATACCAATGTACGTTTGTGGGCGGATGGGTGGGTCAATACTACTGTACGTGTATGGGTTAACGGGTGGTTTAATGCCATTGTACGTGTATGGGTGGGCGAGTGGGTCAATACTTCTATACGTGTATGGGTTCTGTATGTGTATGGGAGGACGGGTAGTTTAATACCTCTGTACGTGTGGTATTAGCCAGTGGTATAGCCAGTGGCCTTGACCGGAGGGTTCCGACGTTATCGCAAGATAACAGAGTCAAGCAACATCAAGCGTGGCTGTCCCTTGGATGGGTGACCGTCGTCTGAGCGATCCCGTGCTTGCATGCAGCCCGCCTGCCCGGTCACTGGTGGTGGTTCGGAAGTCACCCTTAAGCCGTTGGTCCCCAGGTTAAGTGTTAGAGAGGGCTTATTAACCCTAACTTCGCCTGGTAAAATAAGACAAACTTTAACTTTTACGTGTATGGGTGGGCAGGTGGGTCAACACCACTGTACGTCTATGGGTGGGCCAATACCACTGTACGTGTATGGGTGGGCGGGTGGGTCAATACCACTGTACGTGTATGGGTGGGTCATTATCACTGTACGTATATGGGTGAGTGGGTCATTACCACTGTACGTGTATGGGTGGGTGGATGGGTTATTACCACTGCACGTGCATGGGTGGGCGGGTGGGTCATTACCACTGTACGTGTATGGGTGGGCGGGTGGGTCATTGCCACTGCTTGTGTATGGGGGGGGGGTGGGTGGGTCATTACTACTGCACGTGTATATGGGTGGGTGGGTGGGCCAATACTAATGTATATGTATGGGTGGCCGGGTGGGTCAACACCACTATACATGTATGGGTGGGCTGGTGGGTCAACAGCATTGTACGTGAATGGGTAGGTGGGTGGGTCAACACCACAGCATATGTATGGGTGGGCAGGTGGGTTAATGCTACTGTACGTTTATGGGCGGGCTGGTGGGTCAATGCCACTATACATGTATGGGCGGGCTGGTGGGTCAATGCCACTGTACGTGTATGGGCGGGCGGGTGGGTCAATGCCACTGTATGTGTATGGGCGGGCAGGTGGGTCAATGCCACTGTACATGTATGGGCGGACGGGTGGGTCAATGCCACTGTAAGTGTTTGGGCGGACGGGTGGGTCAATGCCACTGTACCTGTATGGGCGGGCGAGTGGGTCAATACCACTGTACGTGATGGATGGGTCATTACCACTGCACGTATATGAGTGACACATCCTTATACGAAAGGGTTCACAAAAGAATGAGAATGTTATATCAATTTGACTTACTGACAGACCTTGTTAACCAAATAGGCTCTTTATATTCCATATTAAAAAGCCTATTTCATTAAGATACTGAACGATACATCGTCTACTCCAAGTACTAATAATATTTTACAGTTGCACTTCCACTACGTTGAGATAGAACGTTTACAACGTTTTACAAGATTGTCCTGAAAGATATTCTACCACAAGAGATTGGAGTCACTTTGTGTTCCAAGATAGCATTAACTGGTGAGTACAACGAAAGAAATGGGGTAGAATCAATACCACCGAACCTGTAGAGGTGGCCGGGTGGGTCAATACGTGTATGTGTGGGCGGGTGGGTCAATACCACAGTACATGTATGGGTGGGCGGGTGGGCCAATACCACAGTACGTGTATGGGCCTGGTTGGTGGGTCAATACCACAGTATGTGTATGATGGGTGGTCGGGTGGGTCAATACCACAGTACGTGTATGGGTGGGCGGGTGAATCAATACTACCGAACGTGTATGGGTGGGCGGGTGGGTCAATACCACAGTACATATAGGGGTGGGTGGGTGGGGCAGTACCAGTGAACGTGTAGGGGTGTGCGGGTGGGTCAATACCATAGTACGTGCATGGGTGGGTGGGTCAATAGCACCATACGTGTATGGGTGGGTGGGTCAATACCACAGTACATGTATGGGTAGGGGTGGGTAATACCACTGTACACGTATGTGTGGGTGGGACAGTAAAAATTTACGTGACAGAATGTGAGCTCGACACAGGAAATACTACTTGACGTGACAGGAAACACAACAGTGAGACTGATCATCGTTCACATCTCATTCACGTGAGCCAAGACTCATATGTAATCGATTGCCTGCAGATCATCACCACGCCTAAACTGACGCAAACGTTACTGAATAACCTGATGCCAACATTCTGATAGACACTATCATGTACAATTAGTTAACACATAAACTATTGTTCGTTTATGCGAGGGTGGATGGGTCAATTCCATTCTACTTGTATGGGAGGGCGGGTGGGTCAACACCATTGTTCGTTTATGCGAGGGCGGATGGATCAATACCACTGTTAAATGATAGAAAAAACTCAACATACGCGAAATGTTGAGTTTTTGCAAAAATAATCAATCAGAGTGTATCCAGTTACTATTGTATTTAGTAGATTAGGTTCTGACAGACCGTGTTCGGTTAAGATGACTACATCTGGGTTGTTGTTCTTTAGTGAATGCCACCATATGTGTATGGGTGGACGGGTGGGTTAAGGCCACCATACGTGAATGGGTGGGTTAAGGCCACCATATGTGTATGGGTGGGCGGGTGGGTTATACCTCAAGAACAACACATTTATTTGATCTACCTATACCATGGTCAATCTGTTTAGAATCTGTATCTTATGTATGTACTTAATCTGTTTTAAGTTTAAGTGTGATTTACTTTTTAATTTAGCTTTTCTTTTATAAAAATTGTGTATGAGAACATCAAGGATGTCTTACTATACTTGACTAATCTCAGTTTTTAAAGTGGAATTTTCCCCTCAAAATTAAAAACAGCTGTTATGATTCCCATTCATAAGGGAGATTCTATAACTGATTGTAATAATTTACGAACCATTTCATGTTTAATAAACCTTTGAGAAAATTATGAAAAATGGATTAATCAGTTTTTTTACAGAGGACACATTATTTTAGCAGAGTTTGCACTTATAAACTTCATGCTCTTAGTATTTAATGGGCTAAAATCCTCAAAAAAGGTTAGTGGTCTTTTTTAGTTATTAAGAAAGCATTCAACATGGTCGATCATGATATATTATTAATTAAATTATATAACTGTGGAATTAGAGGTATTGTTTTTGAATGGGTCAAAAGTTATTTGATTGGAAGACAGCAATGTGTTCGAATTGGAAAAGGTTTGAGATAAATAGGCAACATTTCTTATAGAGTCCACAAGGGTCTGTTCTTGGGGCAATATTATTCTTAATTTATATTTATGACTTCTGTGATGCTTCTTTTGAAGGAACATAACGTTATTTGACAAAGATACTACACTGTGTTACATAGAAAATAATTTTTTATGTGGAAAGAACCATGAATATGGATATGGGGACACTTTAGTGGTGGTTTACTAAAAATCACACGCTGCTGAGATCAGAAAAACTGTCTATATTAACTTCAATCTGCGCAAAGATATTAATTAAATTAATCCAATTGTTTATAAATGTATAAACTATTTTGTGCTATAGTTAAGAAAAAATACCAAATATTTAGGTTTAATATTAGATAGTCAACTAAACTGGACAACTCACATTTCAAAATTGAGGATGAAATTAAACAGTGTTTTAAGACTTTTACTTTTTAAAAGATCTATGTTCTTAGAATGTACTAAGAATGATATACTAATAAAAAGTATATATATTAGATTATGCCATAATTTTTGGTGTAGTAAATATGCGTATGAGAATAATATCCATTCAATTTTATGGAGATTCTAAACAGCTATTCCGCTTTAGAAGTCCTAAGTTTTCCCTCAAGTAAATGTATATATTTAATGTAAGAAATCTTATTGTTATTATTAATTCAGTTTATATTTTTGTATTATACTTGTTTTATTTCCAGCGTAAAAATATTGTAATATATTTGTAATGTTTTTCATGGGAAAATAAATATTGTTATTATTAAGATACATTCACACAACAGTTCAATAGCATTCAGTTCGCAATGAGTGCCAAATTAATTTAATATCTTTTCCAGAATCATTTATTATTATGTTGGTAGTGACAACACTCAAGCAGCCACAACACACTTGTAAATTTTTTTCATAATTGAAGGGTTAAATTCATATTGTCGCATAACTATAAAAACAACAAAAATAATTGTACATTGGAACAATTACGCACAAACAAGTACGGCTCAACTTCAATACTGAAACTGCAAGGGTAAATAAAATCTGGTAATAAAGGTTCAGTTATTGTTGAACGAAAGTTACAAAAATGGGTATCTGTTATTGATGAGATAAGAAGCAATGATGCACTTGTGTCTATACAACAATATAGAACAGGTGTGGTTTGACAAAAATGGATCCACTATAAACTGACTGTACAATATTTATTGATCCTGTAAAATTTTAAACAATCTGTAAATTAAAATTTTTTGAAAATTTATTATGACCATTAATATAGTGTATTGAGTTTGGTAAGTAGTTCTGTAATCAAACATATTAAGGAAATACAAGAAGCCTGGAAAAAACATTATTAACTGAGTAATGGTTAATTATTTAATCATGAAATTTCAATATACTGCACATAATAGCACTGTGTAGCTACAATTAGTGAACAGGAAAAGAAATAAACCCTAATCCTGTTTTTAAAATTATTTATGACGCTATTATACAATGTATTTATTGTAAAAAATCAAGATATTTGAGTTCTGAGTTATATCTGTCGGCACTGGTGGCGCAGTGCTGTAACTCAGCTACTTGGGGACAAAGTGTTTGGGAGATTGTAGGCGATAGCTTCCATGCTCGGTTCTCTTAATACCGACATGGCGTCCACTCAATGGTTGTTATCAATATAGACACTACTAGAGAAGTCTGTAGTGTCCGTGTTGAATGGTAGTCAAGGTTCGGGTGTTGTGTAGGGAAGAGAACTAAGTGTCAAACTTGTCAGTTAGCTGAAAATCAGACCAACACTACGTGGTTCGGATTCCACGTATAAAACTGTAAATCCCATAGTTGCCCTGGCTATTGGGCTATTAATAAATAGTCCTTTCTGAGCTAAGTCGAACTCAGATAGTAACAATGACTACAGTCGTTCATCTACACTCATTCACGCCTCATATTCGCCCAGATCTCTACGATCGGCGTCTTGGAGATGAATAAACAATTGAAAGTCGCTAGTTTCACAAAGTTTGTAAACTTGGTTCCTTAATTATAACTCGCATACATGTTGTTAACACGTAAAATAAAAATTAAAAATCGTTGGTATTGTTATAAAGTAGATTAAACACTGAACATGAATATGTGATTTGATATTTTTTAAAGTTTGTTCTGTAAATACAGTAGCGCCGTAAAATGAAGTGTCTATAATAAAAATCGTCAGTAGCAGACGACGCTCGGCGGCACACATTAATACCGAGTTTGGAGGTTGTTTACTATGAACTCCAGTCTCACCACTGTTTTCCTCGTTTAATTTTGCAACGAGAATTACAACAAGAACAAGTTAATAATTTTACACCCTCTAGAAGCCAAGAAAACAATGTTTCAGGAAATTTATAAGAACTTGTTTCTTTTAAAGTTAAAATCCTAAAATGTATAAAACTTATCTACCACGTACTTAAATATAAATGTGATTCATTTACGTGTGTTTTTAGTAATAACGGTGTAAATCTGATGTAAAGTGAAAACTATTTAAAATTCCAGTATTTTTCTTTTTGTTCCAGCTAGCATAAAAATTATTAAAACTCATAATAAAATTTAAAAATGCATGTCACTACGCAAAATTAAACTAGGAAAACAATAGTGTAATTGGAATGTACATAGGCTTCTTAGTTCCTTAGTAAACAACCTTTGAATTCGGGTGCACATCATTTCTGCTCTGACCGACAGTAAATAAATTAAATTCTCTTAAAATCAGCTGTTCCAACGAATATTACAAATACCATGACAAACTGATAGAGGAGTATTAGTGCGTGCGCATGTTCCCCAACACCATAACACCAACTTCGCCATCCCAATTGCGTTTAGAAGGTAGGAACTAGAATGTTTCGATTTCACGTTTCTGTTGCTAGGCGTCTGGCGTCTGTTCGGTGAACGCTAATGCGGTTATTTATATTATGGTTATGAAGTTGTTTAGCTGGCCAGGTTAGGTTAGAAGACGTATTGGAAAAAGCATAATGTACTAACTTAATTATACACTGTTTTAATATAATGTTTACCATAATAGTTAAATTATAATTTGTAGTACAAAAGTGTATATGGTGAAACATTGTTAAAATGCGCCTAGTAAGTATTTTAAATCCTAGTCTGTAAACCAAAGTGTTAGTCCTAGTCTTCTTGGTAATTATGCAGTTTCCATTCAGTTCAAGAAAATGATAGATTCAAGATCTATCATCTTGATGTATTGTCATAAAACACATAACAGTGCATGGACAAAAGACAAGATTTTTGTCTTAGTTTAACTAAGTTTAACAAATAAAATAGACATAAGTACAATTCAATATACAAAATGGCTAAAAAGAAAATTATATTAAACACAATTGGTAATTATGCACTTTCTTGCCACCAAACAAATTTGGAACATTTTGCTTGAAATGGGTCTAGAATTGGCTGTATTTTCACGAGATATGCTTTTTATTCCGCGGAAATAACGTATTTTACCGAAAAGTTCGAAAAAACTAATGTCACAACTTTTATTATTTTTGTCATATTTCCGTTAATTTAAATGGTATTTTAATCATTTTTTTATTTTGATGTGTTTTTTTGCGCTGAATACAAATTTGAAAACTATTTTGGGCTATTACAAATATTTCTTGAGAAATAACGGAAAAACTACTGTCGCGGCGGATCGCGATTAGCGGCCATTACGCGATCATTATATACAACAACTATTAATCACAAAAACCGAATTCTCATATATTCCCGCCGGAGTGACGGCTGACAGGCCGTCACGGAGGCCAAAGGCCCAAATTTAACGCAAATTACGAATTTTTGTTGAGAAAATAAGACAATTAGGATAAGTTAGGTTATGTCAACAAAAATGCATTTTTCGAGCTGAAAAAATAATTTTACTACAAAACCAGTTATATATTTGTGTTCAGCATAAAAAAAACACGAGAAATGAAAAAAAATGGTCAAAAAATAACGATTTTTAAAAAAGTTGGTTTTTTTCATTATTAGATAAAAATCTAGTTTTTCGATTTTTCGGTAAAAAACGAGTTTTCCACGGATGAAATCAAACTCCTCAAGAGATATAAACTCATTTTTCACCACTTTATTAACATGAAATCGTATTTTCAGAGGTGGCAAGAAAGTGCATAATTACCAACACAATTAAAGATAAATTAATGTAAGACTGCATAATATTAGTAATGTTAACATATAATCTAGGTCATAATTCTAAACCTAGTTATGGCTTTCCCAATTTACAGTTAAAAAATCATCAATTTTATATAGACATTCATCCAGCAGAACATCCTTGATTTTTTCTCTAAATTTAGAGTGGGGCAGTGATTTAATTCTATCCGGCAATGAATTATACAGTTTAGTAGAAATATATAACCTGTTTTTCTGTGAGCTACTATACTTAAACTGTTGAACTCTTAAACAATCTATATGTCTTGTATTATAAGCATGAAAGTCAGCATTGATATTAAAGAAATCAAAATTTCTATGAACAAAACTGAGCATATGGAATACATAAAGAGAGTAAAACGTTAGAATTCGAAGTTATATAAACCAAGGTTTACAAGATGTTAATGCAGGTAAATTGCATATTAATCTAATAGCCCTTTTTTGGAGTATAAACAGTTTCATACAATTACCACTAGATCCCCAGAGAACAATTCCATATGTCAAAATTCTTTGAATGTGAGCATAGTATACAGTTAGTAAAATATAATTATCAACTGAGTTTCTTAATCTTCTAAGCATATATAAACCTTTAATCATTGTTTTGGATACATAATCAACATGAGAATTTCATGATAATCTAGAATCTAACAATAGCCCTAAAAACTTTAAATTACTGTTCTCTGGAGAGTGAAACATTTCTATTGTAGCTAAAAGATAAATCACAAATTTTTCCGTGTTTAAATACACCAGTTCTGAAGTAATGTAAAACTAGAATTTAATTTATCATTAACTATTTACTAATATTACTGACCTTCAAACCCAAGTCATCTGCAAATAAATATCCATCAATACCTACATTCTATGCTAATTGGTAAGTCATTAATATATATTAAATAAAATTGAGCCTTGGGGCTCACCATATTCAACTCTCCTACCTTTAAAAAAAGACCCATCTTTAAACACAAATTGAGTTCTATTTGTTTAATAGGAAAATACAAGCTCAACAGAATAAGGATTAAATCTGTAAAAAGAGAGCTTTTTACTTAAAATACTATGTTGTACAGTATCAAACGCTTTAGACATATCGTAAGACCTAAAAATTACATTATTACCTTTTTCTAGATCATTAACCACATTATGAACCATACCTGTTAGGCCTATAACCATACCTGTTAAAAAGATGTCTTAAAAACCTCACTTATATAAATAGCAGAAATCTTCATAATGTTAGTGGTTAAACCATATACATCCAAGCACTTGCTATTGTTTAAACTATTAATAGTCTTAAATATATTTTCTACAGTAACTTGTTTAAATTGAAAATTACACTCAGGTCTAGGATATTTATGAACATAAAAATTACTTCATTAATTCAAAACTTTCTTAACATGATCAATAAAAAAATTGTTAAATTTATCAGGTGTTATTCCAACAGGAGTTTTGTTGGATAAAGTTTTGTTTTAAAGTGATTAAAATTGTAACTACTTTAAAAAAAAATCCCATTTTATTTTGTAGGCCTATGTTATTTTACGTTAATCTTGAATATGTAATTAGTTTTACGGTAAAATAAACTATGCTTCTAAACACATTCAAGATTTGCATTGAATTCTGGTCTTGAGGATAGTCTGCCTCGGACATCTCTTTGGTCAAAATTTAAGCAAATTCGTGTTGGTAGTTAATTGTTCCCGTTTTTAACGATTCTGTAATGGCTGCTAATCGTGATTCACTGTAACAGTAGTTTTTCTGTCATATCTTGAAAAATAGTTGTTACATACCAAATTACTTTTCAAATTTATGTTCAGCTTACCAAACCACATCCTAGGTATCTAAAAAAATGATGAAACATTATTTGAAAGAACTAAAATATTTCAGAAATATTAAAGGCTGTGTGACTGTATTTTCCGATTTTTTTGGTATAAAAACATAATTTTCGGAAAGTGAAAAGTAGTACCATCCAATCCATGGTAAAGGGCATCCACACAGAGAAAGTGCTACAGATTTTGTCCCCCCCCCCTTTTCATTGTCATACGTTTTTAGAACAGTCACTAATAGAAGCAATGATGGAAAGTGAAAAGTAGTACCATCCAACCCATGGTAAAGGGCATCCACACAGAGCAAGTGCTACAGATTTCCCCCCCCCCCCCCTATTCACTGTCATACGTTTTTAGAACAGTCACTAATAGAAGCATGGATCTGTTATTACAACAATGATCCCACTTGCCAAAGTGTTTACATTAGATCTTCTATTGAAGTATTCTTAGTAGGGTTCTCAATCAGGTTATTAATCAGGGGTTCCTAAGTATGGTGGTATGTGGGAAGATTTCAGGTGGTATGAGTCACGTGGGTGAAACGAGGGATCACACTGGGTGCCAGTATGCGTGCGAGGATATTATACATAGTGCAAGATTTAAAATAAAGTAGATTTGTTGGTTTTTTAGTTAGTACAAAGTCGTTTTTCCGTTGAATAAAAACTATTTTCCTTAAAATATAGACCTAATTCTAGCCACTGGTGATAATAATGTCAAGATTTGCAAAGCGTCTAGAAGCTGCCTCGATACCAAAATGAGATTGAACATTCTATGATGTTCTAAGTATAAGAATGCTAATTCGAAGTACTGTAAGTCTCATTTTAGGAACTTAAATTAGTAAATGGTGGAAATTGTATCTAACTATTGTTATTTTGAAACATATTTGTATAACTTCAATAAAATAAAATTGTTTATACATTAACTTATAAAAAGAAAGATTTTGCAGTTGAAATTTTTTAGTTTTAAAAATATGAGCCAGGTAAGAGTTTGTGTACCATATAGAATTAGGTAATTATATGAGTGTTAAAGATAGTGATAGGATATAACGTTGAAACATTACTGCCAGCTCAACATCCAAGGTCTTTCAAGAGCAAGACAGAAATTTAACAACACTTGATAGGGACAAACAATAGAAAATAGAAACCCCTTAAGCTCTTTATTATTTCCTGTTTAACTTTATTTACATGACCTTACCATGACAAATTTAAATCTGGTATTACAATACCCAAAGTAATTTATTTGGGTCGTGTCATGAACACGTGTATGGTTTTTGCAACATAAATCATAATTAATAAAGGCGTGTTATATACACACTGCCTACTAGTTACACATTGGAAAATTATGTGTTAATGCTAGTAAGACACACTGGTGTGTGACACACCCCATGAAAATTTCATCTTCATTATTTTACTCTATTATTTATTGAGAGCGGATTTATTCTTTCCATGTAAATTCAGTTAACACCACTGCCTGCAGGTACCATAGACGGTCCGTGTTAGTACTGCTTTCTGTGAGTCACCAAACAACTTAATTTTTTTGTTTGGGGTGTCTGTGTGTCTTTTATGTTACAATTTTTATTCTAGTCCTTATAGCTTTAGCGCCTTTTCTTGTTGTATGTTTAGATACCAAAATATGAAAATAAAAAAGATTTAAGGTTTTACTTGAAGAAAGGAGACTACATTCTACCCACAAACATAGAAATTATACAGAAATGTCTAGAACATGTTCGTAGTATAATAATTTATATTTGATGAACTTTGTCCCCCTGGCTAAGATGTTAATATGTATTTTTTGTTTGTTTTTGTATTTAGTGTAGTATATACAAATATGACTTGTATATACTAGTTTAAAATTGTTTTTAACCCAATATTTTAATTTGTTGATATTTTTTTAATGATCATATTACTAGCTACATGTTTGTGATACATGCATTCTATATTAAAAGTGAAACAAAATGCTATAAAAATGATTAAAATGTGTTTAATTCAATTGTTTGACATTCCAGAGAAGCCACTTTATTATATAAGACGTAAAATGCCCAAAAAGTACAAAATTAAAATAGTTATGCAGTTTATATAAGTGGGGTGTGACACACCCCAGTCTGTCCTTTGAGTTACTGAGCTGTGGTGGCTCAGAACCTAAGGCTTTGGACTGCCGAGGGCAAGGTCCAAGGTTCAAATCACCACTGAGCCAACGGTCAGTACTTCACTCGTTGAATAAAGTTAACGCACAAGCTTGGAGCCCATGTGAACTGGCGAGTGAAGTTAAAAAAAATCACAAAAATTAAGTGTGTTTTAATTTGTTCACTGATAACCATAACATTTTTGTCAAAGCAGAATTTTCATGTATTTTGTTATAAATTAAACATATTCTAATGGCATTTAAGCTGTTAAAAAGTGGCAGTTTGCTGATGTCTAGCTCTCTTATAAAATAGGTAGAGCTAATCATATACGCAGAGTTTTCAATGATTTTTGTGGTTTGGGTCATCTATAGTCATTTGTTTTCAATCTAATTTACCTTCTAAATTCAGATAATTATTGAACTTTCAACAGGCCTACATATATTTTACTGAACATATTAACCTATGAATCACTTAGTAACATTCAAGGCACGTTTGTTTCAGTACTGTCTGAGTAGTCATCCGAACAAGCCGTGTTATGTACTTACTTTCAAGGGAATAACTTTGATGTTAGATTGTGGACTTTCGGCTCACACAGCACTCAATTTCCTGCCACTTCCTCTTGTCCACAGTACTCGACTCAACAACTTACCTACATGGATGCCAAGAGAGAATTCTGATCCTGATCTGGAGGGTGTAAGTTTTGGTTTCCTGCTTTAGACGTAAGTTTTGTTTAATTACTTTTGTAAACTATATTTAATAGTGGAATCATATTCAGATTAATAATATTAAATTTGTTTACACATTTTTATGACATATATACATACAAGTTCATTTTAATCTAATATTTCATGCTTATTTCACAAGCTTATTGTAAAGTGTCCCAATTCCTGCAATTGGGAAAACACCATCTCCTTCATCAGCATTTCTCCCATCACAACTCATCTACCATGAGTTGCAGTGCTGTGCCTCATAGTTCCTCCTGAACTATGATGCAAATCTACTCATTTTGCAAGATATCCTAAGGGGGAACCTCAAGAATAATCCTGTATATGAATTAAACATTTCAAAAGAGCTAATTATCTTCTTTTAACTCGCTCACTGAAGGTTGCTGCTGCGTTGCCAAAGCACTGCGCACGCTGTAGTGTGTCCCTCTCAACTACATTAAGTCTGAGTGTGGCACGCTTGCGTAAGGTCACAGTGCATTTTACCCATGTTTCGTGTAAGGTACAAGCTATTTGGTGTTGGAGTTCTTTTCTTGATATCAGTGTGCATTTGAGTGTAGAATAAAGATTTGGGTATATTTGATACACTAAAAATATAAGTAATCTGATATAGTTTATTAATTGTGTATTTCAGTTATCTTGTTTTCTTACGATTATTTTACCACTACAGGAGTTAAAGGAGTGCAATGGGCGCGTGTTTGTGGACTCAGCACCTGAGTTCTGTCCGCCGTTGGCCAAAGTTGTTGACTACTCTCAAATTGATGTGATTCTTATCTCCAACTACATGTCAATGTTGGCTCTGCCATTTATCACTGAAGGGACAGGCTTTGATGGGATTGTTTACTGTACTGAACCAACTCTGCAGATTGGAAGGTATTCTTCATTGTTGCATTTAAAAAAAAGTTATATAATTTTTGTACTGTTGCATACCTTAAAATCTCGAAACCCACCTCTACGTATTGCACTCCAGTTGAGCAGATAAAATTTCTCGCCCAATGCTAGCTGAGCTTAATGTGGAACAGTTTTGATGAACGAAATAAGTCCTTATTAACAATCCGTCAATACTTGTAGGTGGATAGACCTCACTCGTAGAGAATGGACACTGTTAACTCGGTTCTGAACTGGAGTGGGCAGATGTAACTATTGAAAAATACAAATGGGGATTGACACTAGATCAGTCTTGTGATTGGGGGAGTCTATCCAAACAATGGATCACATAGTTTCAGAGTGCCTCCTGCACTGTTTTATGGAGGGATTAGCTAGCATAAATAGAAGCAGGTGGTCTTAAATGGCTTGATGGATTGGATTTAGCTTTGTGACGGTAGATCACTTGAAATTTTAATTTTTTTATTAATATATAATGACTTGGAGTTTTTTTCTAAGTAATCAACATAACTTTTAAATAATTTTAAATTAATAGATAGTAGCTGACAAAAAAACATATGCTCTAAATATATATACTGTTACATATTGAAACATCCAATAGTTTTACAAATCTGACAATTATTATGAAACAGAAGTTATAAGTAATTTATTGAACTTGCCAAAAAAGACAGTTAACAAAAATGATGTGTATTATAGTATAATAAGTGTTAAGTTGTACTAGAGCATTGGTTAGTTCTATTGTGGTAAGACAGATTATCTCTTCAGCATCATCAGATTTATAGAGTTGTTTTACCTGTAGGTCTACAGTTTATTTGTAGTCTTAAATTTCTAGTCATACATTTTAAACAGTTTTTCTTTAAAAGTGGTTCACAAAGCTGATCCATTTATACTAAACTAATAAGACAACTCTGTTGAAATGCCTTATAGTAAATTATCTTAGTTAATAATATTTTGACTATTCCCTTTTTTATTTGTCATAATTTTGGCAGGTTATATCTTGAAGAGTTAGTTCAGTACACTGAACAAAGCCCTCGTGCTACACAGGCCTCTCACTGGAAGGAGTTCCTTCACTTGATGCCTCCTCCTCTTTGTGACTCCAGCAACAAACCTCGCAATTGGCAACAACTTTATAGCCTCGCACAAGTCCATAAGAGTCTGGCACGTATTCAAGTGCTTGGCTATGACCAGAAGATGGTGGGTTTCTTTCCTAGCTTTTGCAGTGATACTGCTGGTTGGTTTGACAATATTTTGAAATTCTTCAATGGAAAATGGTGCTTAACAATTAACTGTTTCTTTTAAAATATACTTGGAAATGTTAATGTGAATAACTATTTTGATAGTAACCAACCTAACTAGGTTAGTTTGTAAATATACATGGTGAAGAATTTTTTATTTATTTATTTATTCATAAGACGCCGATCGTCAAGATATGGGTGAATATAGATTTCGAATGAGTGTAGATGAGCGAATGTAGTCATTGTTACAAACTAAGGCCGACTATTCTTTAGAAAGCGTCATTAATTAATAGCCCAATGACAAATGAACAGCCGGTGATTATCAGCTGATCCTTCTCAAAATGTATTGACTCTGATTGGGATCGAACTGAGAACCTTTAGCACATGAAGCTGGGATTGAACCAACTACGCTACCGACCAATTTAAAGTATTTCTAAAGCTATTTTGTAAACAGGATACAAAAACGATTATGTGACCAATTCCTGTTATACTAATTACTATTGCAATTGTAGTAGTTAAATCGGGTTTCTTTAAAGTTCATAATGACGTTGGCTTATTATTTATAACTAAATATTACTTATTGGACTTATCCAACGTGTCAGTGTTTAACAACACAACGTTTCGAGAGTTACAAGGAACTACTCCCGTTTTCAAGTGCTACCTAAGATTACATTATTTAATCCTACTCATTCTTAACACCTATCCTAGGTCTACTTAAAAAATAATTATGGATACTACATAGTTAATTACATATCTAAAGTACCTCTAAAAAATACAAATAAACTATAATAGAGTAAGTATGTCAAATGAGCCTGAAAAAAGAAAGACAAACAACTATACAAATTGCACCAATACAAATAACCAGCTCCGACACGCCTCCAAGCTAGCGAACGGGAACTTGACACTACCCTCCATGAGCACAACTGACTAATAAGTGATTAGAGTGGGGGAGGTAAGATGTTTTCTCCAGGGTACGCTAGGGGCGCTTGTGTCGAAGCGTCATGCGGTGGGTCCTCTCTGATGACACTGAACTCAAAGAAAGGACTAAAATACCAGTGGAAGTAATAATGGAACTTCTCAATCTCTGCACTGAATTAAATTATTTTGAGTTAAATGGCCAAATTTATCGCCAGGATGAAGGCATGGCAATGGGTTCGCCCCTTTCTCCTATCTTTGCTAACATTTACATGGAAGAGCAGAAAGCTATTGCCACTGCTGCTTCAAACCTAAAGTGTTAGTCAGATATGTGGACGATACCTTTGCCATCTGGAGTCATGGGCATGATGAATTAGATAAGTTCTCCAACCATCAAAATAGTATTCAACCTAACATAAAATTAACAGTAGAAAAAGAAAAATATGGAAAATTATTATTTTTAGATGTCAATATTTTTAGGGAAAATGGTGGCCTAAAAACTATAGATAAGTTCTTCTTCTTCTGGGTGGGTCTGACATTGACATTCTCTTTGACAGTTTGAATGTTTTCAAAAAAAAGATTAAGTCATCGTTGGCTTAAGATGCGTAAGCCAATATTCTCTATTAGTTGCTACCTAGGGTGCTTTGTTTTTTGTGAGGGATAGGGTTTACTTGTATCTTTCTTTATATATTTCTGTATTTAATATTTCTGTATAATTTTAAAATTTATATGCAAATAATATTTATTATAATAATATCATACTATATTTATTACATTATTATGAGATTATATTTATTAAACTACTATATTGTACCCATTACACTGTTATATTATTTATTATTATATATTATTTATATTATATACTTTGCATAATTGTTTATTCTTGATGGATTGCTTGCAAAAATTGTATTTATTAATATTTGTGTGGTGGATGTGAAAATAGTGTGACATGAACTTTATAGCTCAAGCTACTCATATTTATTGTAAAATGTTTTTGAACTGCTGTAATGTTACTAGGGTAAAACCTGTTTTATAGCATGTAAATAAAATAAAATAAAATAAAATAAAATAAAATATAGTTTACAGAAAGACGAGACACACAAGCAGAGAGATGTAACATCTAAATTACAAATCTAATCATTGTGAATCAATTAAAGAAGGTGTAGCTTTTTCTCTTTTCGATAGGGCTAAAACAGTCTGTAAGCAGGAAAAAAGTCTGAACCATGAATTCAAACAAATAACCATAAAAAAATGGTTACCCTCTCAAAGTTATCAACAAATGCAGAAAACCCCCAAATAAAAACAAACAAGATAGCCAAAATGAAAAATCTAGGGCTTTTATTAACATCGCCTATGTCCCCAAAATATCGAAAAAAATTCGCCGCATTGCCAGGAAATATAAAATACAAACAGCTTTAAGGACACAAAAACTACTAGACCCAATACAAGCTTCCAAAAATGTAGTTTACAGCATACCATGTGAATGTGATAGGGATTACATCGGTGAAACTAAACGGCCACTAGAAGTTAGAATATAAGAGCACAAAAATAACACACAAAAAGGTGATACAGCCAAATCAAAGTTAGCCAAACACGCATGGGAAAATGAACATAGGTTTAAATGGAAGGAAGCTAAAAATCTACATACTGAATCACATTTTTAGAAACGTAAATTCATAGAAGCTGCTTTAATAAAACTCAATAAAGAACCAATTAGTCAAAGTAGTATTGAAATCAGACCACTGTGGCTCCCGTTTATTAAAACTCATTACAACAATAAAAATGACACCCAGAAAAAGTCGGTACACATTTAAAGCACCAGAGAGGACCCATCCCATGACGCTTCTGACATACTTACTCTATTATAGTTTATTTGTATTTTTTAGAGGTACTTTAGATATGTAATTAACTATGTAGTATCCATAATCATTTTTTAAGTAGACCTAGGATAGGTGTTAAGAATGAGTAGGATTAAGTAATGTAATCTTAGGTAGTACTTGATAACAGGAGTAGTTCCTTGTAACTCCCGAAACGTTGTGTTGTTAAACAATGACACGTTGGGAAAAGTCCAATAAGTAATATTTAGTTATAAATAAATTAGGTTACTCAAAAATATTTAATAGTACTAAATTTCATGAAAATTCATATTATACTTAATATTCAAATCAGACACCTTCAAATTAAAAGTCAGCAGAATTCATTAAACATTTTAAAGATACAAAATGTTAGTGTTTTATTTTTTGTTGTTTGTTTTTTTTTTTACACTAAATTACACATTATACACTAAATTACATGGTTTCATAATGTGAAATTCTTACATTGATAACTTTTCCTTTAATCTTAAGAGTATTCTCTAACAGCAAAATTTTAGATCATAAATACACATTCTGTTACATAACAAATTAATACCTATTTACTGTGATATTAAAACATGATTAATGGTTCCAGGTGATATTGGACAAAAAAATAACAATCATATGTAAAGGGTGTATCAGACCACCTGGACACCGACTAAATGAATTGAAATGGAATATTTCTTCCAACTGTAACCCTAAATTTTCGACCCCAAAGAATTCAAGGAAATTATTTGTAAGATTGTCAGTGGCACAAATGGCACTTTTCAGGGTGGTGGTGGAGAGGTTGCTTTTGGGAAAGTATTAAATCGCAAAATATTCTTATACTTTTTACAAAATAAATACCTAAAATAATTTGAAGTATTATTTTAGCATTTATTAGAAAATTCATTTCTTGAGGAAAAAATAAATACTTAATGCTACACTACATTATTGAATAAATAACGTTTATTTTAATAAATGTTACAATAAAGCCTTGTGTATGAAAAAAACGTTTGAGATTCCTTTGTGAATCCCTCTGGTCTTAGGATGGTTTAACAAAATTGATTACCAGAGTATTGGCATATTTTGTAATTTTATTGTAATGTATTTTGTTGTGTGATTCACTAGTTTTAGATTCAAGACATTTTCTAAACAGAATGTTAGATGGTTCTAGTGTTAACAAAATATGTACTTAATGAAAAGAAACTAATTATTTATTTTGGTTTGATTTTGAACCATTAAAATGGTCTTTTAACTTAGAAATAATAACATGCAACTTAGTTCAAACTGAGAATTAATTTCAGTTTCCTAAAAATGAAAAATTAACAGGATTCAGAGATTTTTATGACTGTGAAAATTAGCTAGATCTATCTCAGACAAATACTAAAAAAATTTAGAAGTACAGTACAATCTGGCCTAATGTGGCGAAGGTCAAGCCGGATACTATAAAAGCCGGATAAAACATAAGTCATAAACAACTTGGTTTTATTGGAGAAATACGTTTAGTAACTGATAACAGACAGCATGTGTAAGAGGGGCGCCTACAATTGCATGTGACCCAACTACACTACCGACCAATTATTAAATAACCAAGGTTGTACTGTACTTCCCTTAACATAATATTAAAATGTTTGCTGCAATAATAACTCATTTCTTGGTGACTCACACTTCATAAATCTCGCTAGCTGATGTGCCCTTTATTTACATATATTCATTCACGCCTATCCAACCTCCAATACACACCTCTTTCAGTCTACTCTCAAACACCACTCATGGTGAAAACATGACTCTTGGTAACTCTTATATTCCTAGAGAATCACTTATTATTAAGGCCTTCTCTTATTAACGTTAATCACTCTATTATTGTCTAGGATGTTTATGGATCCTTGCGAGTAACACCGGTTAGCTCTGGCTACTGTTTGGGCAGCAGCAACTGGGTGATTAGTTCGGACCATGAGAAAATTGCGTATGTGAGCGGCTCCTCCACACTCACCACACACCCCAGGTAAAATTGCTTATGGTTTTAGGTTAGGTTATATGATATAAGGCTAGGAATTAATATTAGGAGGCATCAACATTGGCAGAGGCAGATTTGAAATGAAATGAAAAAATGCCTTAATTGATAAAAAAAATTGTAACAATTGGTGAGACTGTGACTAAAAAGTCCTCACTACGTGAGAAGACAAAACCAAATTATCTTTACTGGATATAAATAAAACATACATAATTCCAACTTATGATCCCTTCAAACTCTACAGATCAGTTAGATTTTATTTATAAAAGGATTGTCAAGACATACAGTCTGAAGTGTCTCTGTACAGGCATAGAAAAGTGCCAGTGGCTGGGAAAATTTGTGTATGTTGTGTATTTCATCTATCTATTCTTTGTTTTAAGTGGACCTATCAATTCAGTTCAAATTCCTTTATTGTACATCACGTTCCATACATATTAAAATATTAGTAATGTGAACTGGTACATTGTCAGAATCATAATATACTACAACTAATTAAAACTAACAAATAAAACTTACAAACTAACATAAAATTGGCTTTATAATTTGAAGGGAAATCTTGTACTATTAATAATTATCAATAAAATTGCTGTTATTTAACATATCATTCACAGTAAAATATATTTTATTGAGAAATATTGTTCTAACTTTGTCATTGAATTTATTGTTACTCAAAAATTTAAAAGAATTAGGAATTTTGTTTTATAAACATATTCCCATGTATAAAGGGGTTTTTTTTAAAGGAGTTAAATGAATGAAATGGTACATTACGTTTTTCTGTATGTCTAGTACCATAAGAGTGTTGATGTTTATATTGCTGGAGGTTACTTGGCGAATTGTGTACTATTTTCAGTATTGTTAAAATATAAAGACTACTGTAAGAATGTTAGTTTTCTTAAATAATGGTCAGCAGTTTTCCATATATTTGGATTTCGTCATGACTCGACTAATATTTTTTTGGGCTATAAAAACTTTCTTTGAATATGATGATGTCTTCCAAACTGAAATCCCATACTTAAAAATTGACTCAATATAAGCATGATAAACAATTTTTAAAACATCTTAAGAAGGTATCTCATCCTCCCTGAAAAGGTTGCTTAGCTGAGCGATGTTTTTCCTTACAATGTCCTCTGATACATGTTTATCACAAATTCAGAGGAAAGTGTTTGAATGGGTATTTGATATGACTAGTCAAAACCATATTGTCTGGAATATAAGTAATTTCACAAAATAAATTACCTAATGAAAATGCTTTATGGCCAACTGTCTGAGCTTAAAAGCACTAAGTATATCTTTAAAATGTTAACGCTCGTTTTTAAGAGACTTTTTTTCTTCTGCCCAATTAAAGCGCCAATTATTTTGTTAGTGGTATAGGCTACTTTGTAAATGTTTTATCAACATTTATAATTTTGCTGGATTCATTGGCTTACAAAGCCTTCCTTTATATCAGCAACTTTATTTTCAATTAATACTTCTAAATGACAGTTAATGACTTTTATTGAATACTTCAAATGGTTTCACCTAAATTGGTTTTTCTATATACTTTAGGTGAATAGTACTGATTTGAAGAGCTATCAGTACCAAAATTGTTTGATTCCTGATACCAATCCAGATACTAGTAAAGTTATTTGTATATTGGAGAGATAGAACATCAGCAAACTTACCTTAGAAGACAAGTTCACTAACACCAGAGTAGTAGTAAGATATTCAAAAGAATCACATAATCACAGGAATTTTCAGTACCACTGTCACTTTATCCAGGTGAGTAGAGAGAGAGAGAGAGAGAGAGGGAGAGAGAGACCTGAAGAAAGTGCCACTGGTACTGAAAATTCGTGTGATTATGTACTGCTATTCTGGTGTTAGTGAATTTGTCTTCTAAGTTATGTTTGCTGATGTCCTATCTCTCCAATATACTAATTCCTGGCCTAGTGCCCTTTAACCTAACCTGAAAGTTATTCGTGATTATCAGTACAATTTTATTTGAAAAATCATTTACAATTTAAGATAAAAAACAAATGAGTTTTCAGTAATATATCAATTGTTCATAACTAAATATTTAATAAAATAATATAAAAATGGCTAGATGGCCGAGTGGTACGCTACTCCCCTATGGACTTTGATTTCCTTGTTTTGATTCCTGGGGCAGTTACGGATAGAAAAAGTGCACTGCCAGTAAACACAAACATTCTTAATGTCTGCGAAATATTCATAGCATGTATATTACATTTCGGTTGTATCTGCTTAAAAATAACTAAAGATTAAACATTTGAGAATTTCAAAATCAATTGAATTAAACTTGAACGAATTGAAATTTAGTTTTTAATCAGCATATAACTTGTTGGTGAAAATGCAAAGCAAGTGAATGTCATACAACGCAAATTTATTACAGTATGAGTTCAAAATTATTCAAATATTTTGGTGATTGACTTTGGTAAACTTCATTTACCATCCCCAAACCAGAGGGATTTGCAAAGGAATGCACTGTAATTAAACTCAAATTATCTGGGATATTTTATTATTTACGAAGAGTAGAATATTAAAAGTTGTAAGTTTAGTAAAAGCCCTCAAAAGACTTATCCAAAGGAATTTTAAAATTTAAGCTGCTTTCCTATCACAAAATCAAATTAATTATTCATTTAATTTTTATAAAAAGTGTATGTGTTTACTACAGAAAGAGTATATTGTGTTATCATTTCTAACTGAAACGAATAAAAAATATTCCCAAGACTTATGGTTAAATGTTCAATATGGTCTAATTGTTTGATTGAAGAACAGTTTATCTAAGCAAGTGCAAAATGGAAGATTCGTCGTGAAGTTAACATTGGGTATATGTTTCTTACGTAGGCCAATGGACCAAGGATCGCTGAAGCTCAGCAACGTACTGATCCTCACAGCCCTTACACAAACTCCTGTGGCCAACCCAGACAGCATGTTGGGTGAACTCTGTATGACTGTTGGTAAGGAAACTACTTATCCTTCTGGTGATATACAAGCATAATATTAAAAAAAAATGAATTCCTATCATATATAATGCATGCATTGTGTCTTCTGAGGAGGGAAGCAATTCAATTACATAGTAATTCCTGCAGCTTCATATACAAATATTTTGAAACTTATAATATTCAAGTCTGACGAATAGATTGAAAAAGCTCAGATCAGTACTATAAAACTAGATTCCAACAAAACATTTCTATGTTATTTGGTTCAAAATTTATCAACAGTTTTCTAATTAACGTCTAATTCTTAATTCTAGGTTAGGTTAAAGGCCACTAGGCCAGGGACTGGTGGTGCAGTGCTGTAACCCAGCTACATGGGGACAAAGTGTTTTGGAGATTGTAGGCGATAGGTTGGATGCTCGGTTCTCTTAATACCGACATGGCGTCCGCTTGATGGTTGCTATCGGCGTGGACACTACTAGGGAAGTCTGGGGTGTCCATGTTGGAGGGAGGGGAGAGGGAGATTACTAGTGGGCTGGATTGTCATCACCACTGTTTGAAACTGGTAAGTGCACTGTACAGTGGGAGTGACCCACCCAACCACTCCCACTCATACACGTACAATGGTAATGTTTAGGTGGGTAATCGTTATTGTAAGTGTCTTGAAGAGTGGAAAGTTCACCATCACTTTATGTGTCTATGTGGGGGGGGGGGGGGGTCATGAGTCATGACCACTGTTAATGTCTGGATGGGTGGGAGAGAAGCAATTCAATTACATTGTAACCCCTTTGTCATATAAAAAACTGAGCGTCAGTATGATGTAAACTACAAAGTTGTCTGATTTTAAGTGAGTTGGTGGTTGGTGGCAGAGAAAAACGCTGATATATTTAGGTTACTGCCATTGTTAGGCAAGTTATCATCTATTTCTATCCGCACTGATCACGGTTTCTCAAAAACCACAAGACCTAGAACCATACAAATTGGTACAAATGTTCTTCATGTGCCCTAGACGCGTACTAAGAAAGGATTTTTCAAAATTAGAATATTTAGGGTGGTTTGGGGGGGTGGAAATTTGACAAAAAGCCGTGCATATCCCTTGCACAATTTGGCTTATTGCGTGAAAACTAATGGTTGGATCTTCAATCTGACAAAAATCGTTAGTGTGAAATGAAATTATCTACAACTTTTGTATTTAACATTTTTTTCTATCTCATTTAGTTTACGAGTTATATTGCAAAACGTGAGTAACGCGAGGTTGCAAGCGCTACACGAGAGCGCATCGCTTGAAAAATAACGGTTGGATTTTCAATTTGACAAACATAGTAAATGAGGAATTAAATAATCTACAACTTTTGTATTTAACATGTTTTTCAATATATTTAGTTTATGAGATGTTTTGCAAAATACTTAGAACCATTTCTGAGCACACTTACTGATGGCTACCCGATTAGAGTTTACAGTGCCACAGCGGATATTTCCAGAACTAAGATTGGTTGTCGCATGCGCAGATCCTACGGGTTTAGCTACTGCTGCTGTTAATACTGTAGTTGTAGTCTGCACTTATTCGTAGCCTACTGTTAGTGTACAGTCACCTCAGCTAATCACTCACTCTGCAGTCTGTATTTAGTATCACTCCCTCTGCAGTCTGTACTTGTTAATACTACTACTGATATCTTTACAATTGATTTATTTTTGGTTTACCGTTACACAAATCGCCCTTTATTACTCATAGCCTACTTATCCATCCAACTATTTTATTTTTGGTTTACCGTTATACGACGAGTTTAGTTACTGCAGTTGTAACTACTAGGCTGTTTATTTTTACTTTTGGCGTTACATTATTACACATTTGCAATGGAAATAATAAACGTCAATGGAGTCCCTACTCCTCACAGAGTAATACATACCAGGCCTGATGGCCAATGTTTATTTTATTCTTTATCGTATGTAGTTCATGGCACTGAGTCACGGGGTTTTGAGGTACGAAAAAGAGTCGTTAACCACGTAGCTAATAACTGGAGCAGATTCCAACCTTACACTCTAAAGCCATCGGGGGGGATATATATACAGTACCAAAGAGGAATATGTGGCTGAAATGAACCAATTTACAACTTTTGGCACCACATGTGAAATTCAAGCCGCATCTGAAATATTCCCTTATGAGCTGCAGGTGTATAGGGAAGGAACATTACTTGGCGAGTTTTGGGGAGCCTGTTGAGGGAAGGTTGTGGTTCACTGGTGAACTAAGAAAAAGAAGTGATATGCTTTCCTTTTTTGATATGCTCATTCCTGTCACTTCTTTACCTAATAGTTCCGTTCCCACTTCTATAATAGATGTCCACGAAGTTGACCAGCTTTCAGATAATGTTGTCTCTATTTCGTGTTTGTCATCTGACACTGTTGAGTCAGATCATTGTTCTGAAGTAACCTCTCAAACCAACCAAAAACATGGAAAAAACGGCAAAAACGTTTTTCTAATACTAAACGCACTAAAGCACATAGGGAGGCAGCTACACGATACAGTCAAAAAAGTCCTACCGTGAACCGGGAGGCAGTAAAAAAATACAATAAAATAAATCCCACTGTGCACCGCAAGGCAGTAAACAAATACAATGAAATTAATCCCGCTGTGAATAGCAATGCAGTAAAAAAATACAATAAATCCCGATGTGCACTGCGAGGCAGTAAAAAAATACAATAAAATAAATCCTGATGTGCACCGTGAGGCTTCCAAAAAGTACAGCCAACATAATCCTAAGATTAACAAGGCTGCTGTTCAAAATTACAGTTTAAAAAGAAATCGTATAAATATGCTTCCATGGTCTAAAAAATTGATGTCAGGGTTTCAATACAACTGCAACACCGATTATAACGAAGGTAAGGCAGGTGAGGTTGGCCCCATGACTCCATGTAAATGGTGTGGAGCCATGAAATGGAAAGATGAGTCGCCAGGTCTCTGCTGTGGCATTGGAAAAGTCCACCTACCCTCCCTTCAGCCACCTCCGGAGCCCCTTTTCAGTCTGTTGAAACATATGCATCCTAACTCGGAACATTTTTTATCAAATATCAGGCAATACAACAACTGTTTTCAAATGACTTCTTTTGGTGCAAAGGAGATAAAAGAAGGCAACTTCATGCCAACGTTTAAAGTTCAGGGACAGGTGTACCACCTGATAGGAAGTTTGTTACCGTCTTCAGAGCGTGAGCCTTCGTTCTTACAAATTTACTTTGTTGGTGACGAAGAGAGAGAGAGTGTAACCTTAGGTGTAATAATGCTCCAGCTATAAAGCCGATGTTAGTAGGCCAATTGCAACAAATGCTCCATGAAACAAATCCATACATTAAGGATCTCAAAACTGCTATTGAGAATGCACCGGGGGAACCGATTTTCACATGGTTATAAATGCAGACAGAAAACCCGTAGGTGCACATAAAGGCCGATACAACAAACCTACAACATCTGAAGTCGCTTTGGTGATAGTAGGACAAACGTTTGAGAAACGAGACATCATTCTTCGTGGCAGAGACACACGACTGACCCATATAAGTGAGATGCATCGTTCTTATGATGCGCTGCAGTACCCACTTATGTTCTGCCATGGAGAGGATGGTTACTCCATCAACATATCTCAGATTGATCCAAACCCTAAAGCTGTCTTAAGAAAAACTGTATCGGCCTCTTCCTTTTATTCGTATATGCTCATGAACAGAGAGGGCCAAGAAAATTTAATTTTCTGTTACCGTAGTCTTCTTAATCAGTTTTTGACTGACATGTTTGCCAAAATCGAAACAGAAAGGTTAAATTTTCTAAGACACAACCAGAGTAAGTTAAGAGTGGATGAGTATTTGCATCTGCGGGATGCAATCAACGAACGTGACGGCAGGCGTCTGAGCTGGGGAAAGTTGTGGTGTTGCCTTCCAGTTTTACAGGGGGGCCTCGCTATATGCATGAAAGGACACAAGACGCCATGACCTATGTATGCCAATACGGTCGCCCCGATTTATTTATAACCTTCACATGTAACCCTAAATGGCCCGAAATACAGGAACAACTACTTGATGGGCAGGCACCTCACTGCAGACATGACATTATCGCGAGGGTGTATCACCTGAAAGTAAAACAAATTATGAATATATTTAAAAAAGGGTGTATTTTTGGGCAAGTTAGGTGCTTCATGTACACTGTAGAATGGCAGAAGCGTGGACTTCCTCACGTTCACATTCTACTGTGGCTTAACGATAAAATAACACCTAACCAAATCGACATTGTTATTAGCGCTGAAATACCAGACCCTGATCTTGATCCAAAGCTCCATGAAATTGTTAAAACCACCATGATCCATGGACCATGTGGAGGTTTGAACCCAAACTCTCCCTGTATGGTTAACGGCTCTTGCAGTAAACGTTACCCTCGCCCATTCACTAAGGACACTCAGACTGCAGACGATGGGTATCCACAATACCGACGTCGCTCTCCAAGTGACGGAGGCTTTAGTGTACAGATAAGAAATATAGATGTAGACAACAGGTGGGCCGTGCCATACAATCCTGTCCTGTTACGAACTTTTGATGGTCACATCAACTTAGAAATTTGCAACTCAATCAAGTCTATCAAGTACATTTGCAAGTACGTAAACAAGGGCAGTGATCTGGCATCGTTTGGTATCCAGAATGAGTTCGATGAGGTTTCGCGGTACGAGTCCGGTCGCTACATCAGTAGTTCCGAGGCTGCATGGCGAATATTTGGCTTTCCAATCCATGAGAGGTATCCACCAGTCTTTCGGTTCACCTTGAAAATGGTCAAAGAGTCTATTTTAATTGGTAATAGTCTAACCATTTGAAGACAAGGTTTAAAACCCTCCAAAAACTATGTTATTAGGGTTCTTTGATCTATGTAAAGTAGACTCTTTTGCTCAGACACTACTGTACAGTGAAGTTTCTTCTTATTACGTGTGGAAAAACAACAAATTTTGTAGAAGAAAGCAGGGAAAAAGTGTCCAAGGATACCCTGGAGTAAAAGAGGATGATGTTTTAGGTCGAGTTTACACTGTTCACCCTATGAATACTGAGTGCTACCATCTTCGTCTTTTACTTCATGAGAAACGAGGCCCTAAATCCTACAGTGATCTAAAAATGGTGGATGGTGTGGTTCATCCCACGTTTCAATCAGCGTGCAGAGCTCTGGGATTACTGGAGGATGATAACCACTGGTGCATTGCAGCTACCTTACTTACAGGGGGGAAAACAGCGCATTCGGCTTTGAAATTGCCTGTGGACCTCAATCGTTATAAAACCCCAATTTGCAATATTTCCAAACAGAGTGACATGGCTCATGTTTTGCGAACTTGCAAATTGATTGTGTGGGATGAAATTACTATGGCACACAAAGGAGGTGTAGAGGCACTTGACAGGACACTAAAAGATCTTAAGAATAATAGGAGCTTGATGGGTGGAGTGACGATACTTCTTGCTGGAGACTTTAGACAGACCTTACCTGTAGTTCCTAGAGGAACTCGTGCGGATGAAATTAAGGCATGTCTAAAGTCTTCAAACTTATGGACATTGGTGAAAACTCTTACATTGAAAATTAACATGAGAGTTGAAATGATGGGTCAGTCTGGAATGGAAGAGTTTTCAAATGTACTATTACAAATCGGGAACGGTCAAGTACAACAGCATAACGGTAAAATATGTATTCCAGAGACCCTGTGTACTATTGTCAACACAATGCGGGGTTTTATCGATTTTGTATATCCAAATTTAAAAAGTATCACTCTCATTGACCCGAATTGGCTGAGAGAAAGAGCTATTCTCACTCCAACCAACGAATTCGCGACCGGTATCAACAACATCCTGTTGGATCAACTTCCCGCAGAGGAGATGAAGTACGAGTCAGTAGATTGTATGGTGGTTGTAGAGGACGCAGTTCACTACCCTGTGGAGTTCCTCCATACATTAAACCCACCGGGGATTCCACCTCATAGCCTCCGACTTAAGGTGGGAGTACCAATCATGCTGCTCCGAAACATCAATCCCCATAAAATGTGCAATGACACCAGACTGCAGGTGAAGGCCCTATCCAAACATTTGATTGAAGCAACCATCATCACAGGAGCAGGTGAGGGAGAAACAGTCTTTATACCGCGAATCCCGTTAATCCCATCTGATTACCACTTCACCTTTAAACGTCTACAATTTCCTGTTAAAGTATCTTTTGCCATGACCATAAACAAAGCACAAGGTCAAACGCTAAAAATAGCTGGTGTAGATTTGCGGCAAGATTGTTTCTCCCACGGTCAACTCTATGTTGCCTGCTCTAGAGTCAGCTCTTCAAAGAATTTATACATATTGCAGTCGGAAGGTCAAACGTCTAATGTAGTTTATAGAGAAGTACTACAATAAAAGGTTAAATTAATTTTTGTTTTCGTCGGAATGTAAGTTTATTTAGTAAAGTTAGCAATAGCGAAGCATTGCTGGGTCAGCTAGTTGGCTATAAAAATTTACTGCTGGTAATTTTTGTGTTTTTAGAATTGAATAATTGGCTGCTGTCCTTTCCAATTCTTAATATAGGGGCAACAATCAACTATCTCTTTTTATCATCTTCTGAGATCATGCTGCACTAAAAACAAAGAAAAAACATCACTATAGCTGGATAAAATTTAAAGTAAATGCTAGAATTTTAAAAAGGTTGCATAAAACAGCTTTGGAATGGCATTGCAAGAGTTTTAAACAAGCAAACGTAATGCTAGTAACTTGGTAGACCCTGGACAACTATTTTGATTTTAAATTGAAGATTTACTCTATAATATATTTCCAGTACACTTAAACCACTGTTTCAGCATCCACAATCCGCAACAATGGCAGTGTTCTGATCCCTTGCTATGTGTCAGGCACTGTGTATGACTTGTTTGAGTGTCTATCCACTCATCTGGACAACGTCAACCTGGCTAACATACCTATGTTTTTCATCTCCCCTGTGGCTGATACATCAATTGCATATTCAAACATTTTGGCTGAGTGGTGAGTCTCTTATTTAACTCCTACAGTTAATTACTTTTGAATTCAAATATTCTGTGTAAATTTGAATTTAGACAAGTTCTATTAGGTTAACTAGCAATAAATCCTTTGATAAAAAACATAGGTGAAGCAGTTTTTTGTCAAAGCAACTCCTCCCTCATTTCTTGACCAATTTAAACGATTGAGGTGTCTAAAATTTTCCTCTGTTCATAGATATGCAATAATGTCTTAATCCTTGAATATTTTCACCCTGAAGGGTGTGCTCAAAATATGTTTTTTGGCCATAAGAATAACATGGGGAGAGATTTAAATGAATCAAACAGCTGTTCAACTGTAAATAATGATTTTCTAAAAGTTTTAACAGCTGTTGGAATGTGAATAATGGTGTTTGTAATATTGAGGAGGTTAGATCTTTCATAATTAATTATAAACCAGGGAAGTACAATAGCATGGTTTTACTCACATTTGATTGTAGGGCTCCGTTATTATACTGGACTTGAACATTTCAGTTGTAATCTAGTGCAGTTATTTAAGTTATTAATTAATCTTAAGATGTTAAACAAATGAAATTAACACGTTTAAAGTGGGCTAAGTAATACCATTGGGTGTTTATACTAATTAAAATGGTTAGCAACATAAGTAATGTGAGTGAGATACTATAAATAAATGTAATATTGTTATTTTACGTTATACAGTTAACCTATAACGGCCGAAGGTGTAACGAGCGCAGCAGGTTTCGAGGGTGGCACACAAAGTGTGCAGGGGTGTCCCCTAAGAAATGTTAGTTGTTAACTACAACTGTATTTTTAATTTTACATTTGCATTTGTTTGTTTACTAGCATTAGATGCTATGTCATGATTTATTTTATTTTATTTTATTTGCATGCTTTAGAACAGTTTACAAAACCAATTACACTAAAGCAGTTCAATTTATTCTTAAAGTTCATGCTGGGGTTTCTTGAGCTCACTTCATGCACATAATATAAACCATAATATTACTCTTATTGATAGATAAGTTAAATAAATAACTAAAAATATTATCAACAGTAACATGCTTTAACCTAAAAGTAATAATAAATACAATAAATATAATAAATAACAAATGAGAAATATAGCCAACTCTGAAGATTCATAACAGTAACTTAATATTGTATAAATTGGTGACTGATCATTTCTAATAACCAAATGCAAACAGTAATAAATACAATTTAACCTTAACAACATTTAGTGTGCATACAATTTTCCGGAACACATAAAAAATATATATATATATATATATAAAAAATAAAAACAAATAAATAATAATAATAAATAATAATACAGTAAAAATGGTGATCAACATACATCAGATAACAAGATTATTTTACAACAAGCTATAAAAATAAAAATAGTTATACATTTAATAAACTCAACGCTGTTAGGCATTTTGATTTAAAAATGTTTGGAGGGTCAAAAAATATATCAATTTCCTGCTTGCTAGAGATTAGTAAATTGTAAGCTCTCATGAACTGAAAAAGAGGGGAAAAAAAGCATGAGAGGCTGTGCGGCAGTATGGGAGAGTGAAAAGAAGTTTATTTCTACTTTGGAAGGTAGGCACACGGATAGACAGACCGGCCAAGCAAGCGGCATCATCTACCTCACCTCGGGCCAGTCTATACAGGAATACCAGACCCATGAGTGTTCTCCTCAGAGCTAGCTCCCGAAACCCAAACATCACTACAAATCACGATATGGAACCACATAAGTGTAAACATTAAAACATTTGTAAAATAAAAACCTTAAAAATCGCTTTTGAACTCTTTCGAGTGCATCTCGGTAAGTTGTGTGAAAAGGGTTCCAAATGACCGCTCCACTCTCCAACCTTGACCTGACCAAAGAGTAGTACAGGTTAACTATGGTTTGAATATTTCTAAAATTAACACTTTGTCTAAAGATCAATCCCATCATTTTACTACTTACAGCTATACATGATTCGACATGAGGATTAAAAGACAATGTATTAGTCATATGAACTCCTAAATCTTTAATCTGATTCACTCTAGTTATTGCAGTTCCATTTAGGAAATAGTCTGTTTCCATGTAATCTTGAGCTCTTGTAAAAGTCATCAACTGACATTTTGTGACATTAAAAGACATTTTATTATTGATACTCCATTCTAAAACATTGTCTAAGTCTTGTTGCAAACTAATTGTATCCACAGGGCTCCTAATATGTTTAAATAATTTTAAATCGTCCGCAAATAGTAGGGCCTTTGACGATAAGATACAATCACTTAAATCATTGATTAAAATAGTGAACAGACAGTGAATGATCCTTCCTCAATTGCATTTCTAAAAACTGTGGAAGAGCTAACCAATTAGTATAACTAGGATAGAGAGCTAAGCCAAGTACAATTTCAAATGACATACACTGAGCCGCTGTTACTAATCTTTAAAATACAAAAATAATAATAGTATATATATTCCATCTTTTTTTACAATCAATAACAATGTTAATGCCTAGGAACTAATGCTAGCCACGTTTCCAGTAAAGTGGCTAGCAGAAAAAAGACAAATTGACTAGCAAAGGTTCATTGTGGCTTCTTTTACCTTACTAGTATCAATGAACTTACTCTTATCACTGATTGCAACTTGTATTGTCATTGATTATTTGTGTGGTTATTAATGTAATTTTGTCAACTTTTATGTTTTCTATTTTGGTAGTAACTTTTACAATATTCATTTACATGTTAGAAACATGTAATTTCTATGGTAAAACAATAATCTTATCAGTTACTAGTTCAGATGGATTTTTTTATTACTATCGAAATTATCAGTCATAGCCATTTGTACCATTTGGCATTTTGTTTTGGGCCTACCTGGTCTTGTGGCTTCTGGTGCACTCTTTAGAATTTTGTTGTCATATTTTTCTAGTAAATGTTTATTTTATTTAATATGTCACCTCTCCAGTCAATCTTTATTGATCTCTTGGTTCTGGACCTTTATAAAGCTGTCTTATATCCTCAATATATTTGGCTTTCCATTCACCGTCAATTGCCGTGCCAGAAATTTTGCTGAGGATTTTATTGTCAAAAAAATTAATTTCCTTTCTTCTTTCTAGTTAAAAATCCAATTTTCCGATCCATACAGACAAACAGGTTTTTTATGGTCTGATTTTCATGATTCATTACAGAAATCTTTATCTCATTAATTTATTGCAGGCAAACAGACTTCTGTTTCCCGCATTTATTTTCTGAAACTCTTCTATTTATTACTACTAGTTACAATGGAAAAGTTATAAATTTACCCAATAGTCTATTTGCAGCTGCATTTTTTGTTCTGCTACTGTAATTGGGCTGGACAGTAAGCAACGTGTGTGTTATATTTAAAGCATGTATGAGTTCTAGCAGCAGAGGGGATTCGTTCCACCACTCAGCTGCCTTACTTTACGGGCATGACTTAACTTCCGCATTCAAGAGTTAAACTTCTCCAACATTATTTCATTGACATGAATAACTGTACAAGTTTGTGTAATTGCTATTTATAGTTACATTATTATTCATTGTGTTATCGATATTGATCAGTTTTTCTAACCCATAACAATTTAAGAAAACACTAAAAATTACATGCTTATAGACTACGGTTTACTGTCAAGGTAGTCACATGTTCTTAACAGTCAACCATTATTGTTATTCCTAACAATCTTAAATTATTATGGATTTAGGAAAAAAAATTGTTTGCAATTGTCATTGAACATGATACTAGGCCATAGTTGGACAAATGTTGTCAAGCGTTGAAGGTTAAAGCGCTTAAGTCTTCTTATTTGTTTTAAATTTAAATATAGAAAAAAATTTGTATTGATAAACAATGAAGCTAATATAATTTAAAATATTTAATTTGTTTGGACTTTATAAAAAAAATGTACACATTTTAATCTAACTTATTTCAAAATAAATATAATCTATTTTTTAAAAACAGAAGTGAATTTTGTTATTAAAAAAATTATCCACACACTTTTAACTCCCCTTTGCTATTTCATCAATACAATACTAGTGGAAGGCTTATTCCCATCCAGTCTAAAAACTTCTATCATTGTTCCCATCTATAAAAGGAGACCGTATGAAAGTTGATAGCTATCGTCCTATCTCAAAAATCTCTAGTATCTCTAAAATAATTGAAGGAGTCATACATAATCAGCTTTGTAAACATTTTGAAACATATAATCTCCTTAACCCTGCTCAATATGGTTTCAGAAATGATTCAAACACCATTAAAGCTGTCCAGGATGTTGTGTCCTTCACACTCGAAGCTTTTGAAAATAAATGCAATGTTGAGGCAACGCTGATCGATCTCAGCAAAGCATTTGACTCGGTTTGTCACAAACGATTAATTAACAAACTGAAATCCTACAATATAAATGGTTCTGAACTGGCTCTTATCCACTCCTACCTTAACAACAGGTACCAAGCTGTGATTTCAAATAACAAAATATCTGACCTTTTAAGGGTCGAAAGAGGCATTCCGCAGGGTTCTGTTTTTTCTCCTTTCCTATTTACTATTTACATGAATGACTTTCCCAATTCTCTGCCCTGCAAATCTGTACTGTACGCAGACGACACCACCTTCCTGACATCAAGTAATAACTCTCAAGACTTACAGAAAATGACTGCATCTGCGATGACAGCCTCAATTAATTGGTTTAATACAAATTATTTAAAATTAAATACAGAAAAACTGAACATCTTCTTTTCTCAACCACCAAACAAAATGACAATGGGCCAGACAGTGTTAAGCTCTTGGTATAAATCTGGACAGTAAACTCACTTGGGAGCAACATACCAATCTACTTTGCAATAGATTGGCTAGAGTCATTTTCCTCCTCCAGAAACTTAGGACTTGTATCAGCCACAACTATTTATTAATGACTTATCATAGTCTATTTTATTCCCACTTAAATTATGGGATTATACTCTGGGGTAATTCCAGTGGCGCAAAACGTGTATTCACTCTACAGAAAAGAGCTGTAAGAGCCATATTGGGGTTTAACAAATTCACATCTTGTAAAAAATATTTCATTGACTTGGCAATTTTAACTGTTTCTTGCATCTTTATCTCACATTGTTTATTACATGCCAAGGACAACTTAACACATTCGCTGCTGAAAAAATATGTTAAAAACATGTCAGAAACTAAAATAATATTTTGTAATAAAACAATACCTTATATAGTCAGGAAACAGGGTTGATACACCAAATCCAGTTTATGGCCTCAATTCTGGTAGATCGGGGCTTCCGAAGTGATCGTCCGCCGGCGGTGGAGCCGCACATCGCAACGAAACCCATGCGCGCCGCGAGACGCTGCCGCAATTAGTCGCGGCAGGTCGCATTCCTGAAGTTGAAATACGCCATACAGGAGTATCATTTCCGATATCAGAATCATCAGATTCATAAGAATCAGAGTCATCTGAAGCATTTCCCATTATCTGATGTTGGATTGGGTCATCAACTTCACCATCACTGTCGGCAGGACAAAGTCAGGAGCCGAAGATGGCCCAGGAGTTGGTTGAAACATTGCAGAAAAGAATAAAACGCACTATACAAATATATTTACAATATAACTAAAATCACAATACAATATAACACAACACGATACTAATGTTTCACTATTATACACAAAAATAAAATGGTAAAACTCCGATGCAAGCCAACTGGCTCAAAATGGCGCGATCCACGAACGGCGAACACCGAAACGTGACGCGAGACACAGGCAACAATGCAGCGCAAATCCGACCGTTATACGGCAAGTGGCTAGACCACACTGAATTCCACAAACAAGCATTGCTTCGTCAACCGCCGGCAACAGTTCCGCTGCGCGCGCAGGCACGCTAACCCCCGCCAACTGGCTCAAAATGGCGCGATCCACGAACGAAGAACAAGGAAATGTGACGCGAGAAACAGGCTATAATGCGGCGCAAATCCGACCCTTCTAAGCCAAAGGGCTAGACGACACTGAAGCGTACAAGCCGGTATTGATCCGTCCACCGCCTGCGACCTATCCGCTGCTCGCGCAAGCACTGCTATCACCCGCGGGCGTGTGACCCGCACTCAATGTGTTAACTAACTGTGTTACTAGGGACCTCATTCATTCTTATAACACTAGGCAAAAAAGTCACATTGATATGCTCCATGTAAGATTAGCAAAATCTCAACACCACTTTTCCCATATCAGCTTAAAATATTTCAATATGCTCCCTGAAAATGTTAAAAGTGAACCTAGAAAAAGTTTAAAACTATAATACAAGAATGGCTGACAACTCAAGCCTTTTATGAAGTAAAGGAATACGAAGTTTCTGTTCACTCCTTAGACTGCAGTGCTTAACCTAATTTTGTCATCTCAGTAGGTAATTTGTAGTCATTTTTAAAATTCTCTGTTTTAGGCGATAAGTATGTAGTTTACTTTTAACTAATTTTAGTATACTCTAGTCTATTTAGCTATAACTTGACAATGTCGATTGCAATTCTTGTAATTGTTCAAAGACAATAAAGATATTCTATTCTATTCTATTCTAATCATAACTCTTCTTGTAGATTTTAGTTCGAACTGTAATAAAATGGAAACTTGGCTTATAAAAAAATGAATTGATGCTATTAAAAAATGATTCCAGTTTGAATTCATGTGAGTAAGCTATATTATGTTTACTATGGGAGATTAGTTGTAAAAAAGATGGAATGTTGACACCAAGTTTTCCATCAAGAAAGAAGGAAAGGTCGACAATAAGAAAAGACTGGATTCATGAAATGGAATAAACTTAGCAAACAAAGTACAGGAACATAGGGCAGAATTAATGATTTTTATGTCTTTATTAAGATATAGGAAGGAATATCCTCAAGAAAGTGTGAAGGTAAAATGAAAATATGTAAACAGTGATTTTTTTTGTCCTTGAGGTTTTATTATTTTCTACCACTTGCTTGACTAGCAAAAGGGAGATAAAAAATAATATTATTGTGTTTATATCAAATAGCAATCAGTTATTGTTGTTTAATATAATCAAAACTGAAGCTACATGATTACACAGGCTATCACAGGCAAAGCAGAACAAAGTGTATCTTCCTGAGGAACCTTTCCCCCACGCACATCTCATTAAATCAGGCCGACTGAAACACTTCAAACACATCTATGATGAAGGTTTCAGCACAGACTTCCGGCAGGTATTATCTCTAGATTAAGTGTTTTTTATTAGTTTACAAAATTTATACAGATATTGTAACGTTTTCTTTAATATATTATAGTATAACATTCAATAATTATTTTAACTGAAAGTGCTGAGTGAGGAAATGTGGAGGTATATAAAATATAACATGAATGTTGTGTAATGTATAATGAATCAAGTCAACTAATTTTGGTGTTATATATATATGAATGGCCATAAAAGTGTAAATTGATAATGGATTCTTTTGTGTTTTGCTTTGTTGTATTACATATAACTAATCTCATCTAACACAAACAAATTGGTTGTTGCGTATGAAAATCAATCTTGATATAAATAATCCACATATTTCACTTTGCTCTATTCGTTTAGCTTGTTCAGTCACTCTTCAAATTATTATTACATTTTTTTAGGCATAGCAGACTCGTTCCATCTCTTATTTTTCATTAGAAATAAAAAAAAGTTAAGGCTCTTAAGTGAACAAAAATTACTTTCAGCAGTAATTTAATTTTGAAAAACATGTTTTAGAAGCTTTAAGAATGTAGTTTGTAATGAATTCCTCAAATAATTGTTAATTCAACCCAATTTCATATTAAATTAATTGATGTAAATACCACAAGGATGGATTTAAGATGATCAGATAATTCTATACAAAATGGTTTAAAAATTAAAGAGAGTAACAGCCAGCTATTGATGAGCTTAACAATCCAAAAGTGAATTTACTTATAAGTTTTAGTTGGGATTGAGAGAGATCAGGATGGGTACAATTAATGCTTTTCTCCACTCTGTTCAAAAAGGATAACCACAATCAATTATTCTTACTAACGGTCCTAACCCTCAGTACAATTTCCCCTAAAATCCATCCACATAAAGTTCAATCCTTTTAATCACCACCATAAATATTGAAACAAGCTAGAAGTGCCACATAGTGAAAACTAGACTAAGTTCAAACGTTGGCTCAGGTTCATATAGTACTGGTACATTCATTGGAAGAAGAGAGAACGTGTATTCTCTTCTTCTATAACGACTAACTTACTTGTGACTAATTCTTGAGATGTCAACTGTCTAGATGATTATAAAATCAAAATAGGATGATTTTGAATAGTCAAATGTAGGCGTTACTAGTAATTAAGATCATCTAATTAATGTACTAATAACTTCCAGAATGTATTGCATAGCTTTGATAGGGATCATATTAGTGACTTGTACATGAAGTAGATAATTGGTATAAATAATAAGTATATAAATTGGTCGGTAGCGTAGTTGGTTCAATCCCCAGCTTCATGTGCTAAAGGTTCTCAGTTCGATCCCAATCAGAGTCAATACATTTTGAGAAGGATCAGCTGATAACCACCGGCTGTTCGTTTGTCATTGGGCTATTAATTAACCCTTTCCACTCAAGTGGCGGGGCAGCCCCGCCACGCAACTTACCGCACTAACTCCAATGTCGGGCCGGGCCCGACGTCTCTATAAAAACGTTCTATGATTGTATTTAGACTGACGTAGTTACATTATTGACCGCTAGGGTTGTTGTTTGATATGTGCTGCTACCTGTAGAATTTTTTCGGAACCGTTTGAGTTTAGTATCGGTAAACAAACCTCATGAAATGTAATGTTTGTCGTCTGTGGCTGCTCCGTAAACAGCTGGCTGACTGCAACAGCTATCTGCACTCACTTTGTTCCGTCATATGTTATCGTTCGTAATGAGCTTATAAAACGCATTGTTGTTGCTAGGTTATCGTTGTTGTTTTACTGTTTATTCATAATATTTTTATTTTACGACGATGATTCCTGTCGAATAAAAGAGCGTTGCAAGTAGGCTATTAGATTTTGTCTGTTTATATTTTTAGCTGATAACATGTTTTGAATTATTGAAAAAAGCTTTACTTACAAATTTGGTCTAAATTATGTACATTTTGACTGTTGCTAAGCAATAAAATAAAATTTACGGAGCAATTGTTTACTAGTTGCAGTGAAAATAATTTTTTTGGTAAAAATGTTGTTTTTCAAAAAAATTCGGTTTTAGAATTATATATTTTTTTTATGTATAATTTAGTCCAAAATATTTGAAAATGAATTTTTTTTGTTTGTAAGGATACAAACAACAAAAAACAAACATTAAATACTATTCTTCCTATTTAAAATTTTTCAAAAATTCTTCTTGAATCCGTTTTTTTGTTAGAAATTCAATTTTGTTCCAATGAATATATATAATTAAAAAATTTTGAAAATAAAAATATATGTTTTATTTTATATTAATCTATACTTTGGTCATAGAAGAAACAAAGAAAAAATACATCAGCTTTTTGGAACTATCAGATATATGTTTTTCCCACTGAACAAATGTAGTAGTCAATCTTTGCTTAAAAGTAAATGGAGCTGATAGGGAAACTGGGTTCCCAGTAATTGGAGTGGAAAGGGTTAATGACACTTTCTAAGGAATAGTCGGCCTTAGTTTGTAACAATGGCTACATTCGCTCATCTACACTCATCACACTCATTCGAAATCCATATTCGCCCATATCTTGACGATCGGTGTCTTATGAATAAATAAAAAAAATAAATAAATTAAATAAATATATAAATAAAAAAATAAATAATTCAGATCATTTATCTACTTCTCAATTTTTAACATGATAAAAAATTTGAATAGAATAAAATAAAGCATAAAGTAATTAAAATATTTATTCTATTTCAGCCTTGCGTGGTGTTTTGTGGACATCCAAGCCTGAGGTTTGGCGATGCTGTTCACTTTGTGGAAATGTGGGCCTCCAATCCCCAACACACAATAATATTCACAGGTGATTTGGCAAATGTGTTTTTTTAATTATTTGTTATAAAAAATAAGATAAGATATCGATGACAAAACCCACGAATACAATTTATTTAATGCAACAGTTGAATTATGTAGATTTAGCAGTAGCCGTATGAGAGAATAAGAAGTCTTTTTGTATATTCAAAATCATTTAAGGCAAATGCTGATTTTAGTTTGCATAGGCTTGTTAGGTGAAAATCGGACCAACACTACGTGGTTCGGATTAAATGTAAATCTGTAGGTCCCTTAGTTGCCCTGGCTATTGGGTATAAATAGCCCTTTCTGAGGAACAGTTGACCTTGGTAACAATGACTACACTCGTTCATCACACTCATTCGCCCATATCTTGACGATTGGCATCTTACTGATGGTTCAAAACTAATTCTTCATGGTTTACCTTTACTTTTAAGGCTACAACTCATAGTTAATTGTCTTTCTTTCGACAATTTACCTTCATTCTATTCTAAATACTAACCATTTATCTGATTTGATTTGCTCCTGTTACTTGTATTCTGTTTATATATCTCTGCCATTCCATCCAAGATCTATCAACATTCATATTTCCTATCTTTGACTGTTTATTCCGATTTTCAGCATAATTTTGCAGTATTCTCTCTGTGTGTCCCAGCCTCTTTTTCTCAACAACTCTTTTATTCAATTCAGTTCTTTATTAGTCACATAAATCATAATTCTCAGAGTAATGTATGACCTGTCACATAAAAATATATTTTTTCTAGTGTCCCTTCTACATTGTTGTAAACAACTATTATATTTAAACAATTTAAATAATTGTCTGGAAATGTTAAGTTGTCAAACACTAGAATTTTTTTAATAGTAGCATCTTCAAATTTTTAACTGTCTGGGTTGCTAAAACCTACTTTCAATAAACAATTTGAAAGAGGAATGTCAGTTTAGGTTACATTCCACCAGTTAAGATTCCTTTGTCTGAGGAGTCAAAAATGAACATCGTTTATTGAAAATGATCATTTTAATATACAGGGTGTCCTGGAACTCTCTGGAACTTTTCATCAAAAATTGTTCCTTAGGTCAAGACAAACATATTTCACAATATAGACATGGGTCTACGGTGACCAGTTTACTGTCTGTCTGTCTGTGTTTTTTAAAAATTATTTTATAACTCAAGAACTATTTAAAATAGAAACTTCAAATTTAGTATACATATTTAGCTAAATATGTAAAACAAGGAAGTAAAATATCATTACTGTAACTAAATTAATTTCAAAATGGCGGCTTTTTAAAATCTTACTGTCAAATTTCATGAAAACCGTTGTAGCTATAAAAAAGTTAAAAGTTAAGTAAAAAATGCACAATCAAGAGACAAATCAAAATCTTATTTACTGAAATTGAATAATAAATAACTCAGGTGTGACAATTTTTGTAAATCAGTGTAATTCCATAATACAACAATGCATATGTAAAACATTTTTTCATAAAAAATGAAAAGTAATTATTTGTACAAATTATAAGTCTAAAATTTGCATTGGTAATAATTGTTCAGAACCAGATTTTGCCTATCTGGAGGCGTTAGCTCCCTTCCAGCCTGTGGCCATGAAAGCTCTTCACTGCCCCATAGACACTAGCCTCAACTACAGTCAAGCCAACAAGCTGATACGTGAGTTGAAGCCTCAACACTTGGTGCTTCCTGAGTGTTACACACAACCTCCGGTCAACTTCCCTCTCAGACTTGATCTAGTCGTCAGCAAGGAACAAATCACGGTCAGTATCGTTTTCACAATATAGCTCTTCATGTCTTAAATAATAATTATGATAAGATAAAAACTTATAGTGCTTTCTCTAGAAATAATCAACATACGTATTGTGCACTCGGGCTGTCAATATTTGACAAAATAAGTGTGATATGTTATAACTGTGGATGTAGTACTTATCAGTTATAAGTAATGCAAACTGTGGATTATAAAACAGTTTGCATTATTTATCAGTACACTAACTGCAGCACACTATGAGCTCTAGAGTTTCTTATGAGGACAGTTTTGGAGCTGATTTTATTTTGAAATGTAGAAAATGAGATTGTACAAGAATAACTTGCTGTTATAATCAAAATAAGATAGTCTCTCATATTTAACAAGTAAATAAATTCTTACTTTATGTTTTAGGTTAGGTTAAAGGGCACTAGGCCAGGAATTAGTATATTGAAGAGATATACTAATTACCTATCTCTCCAATATACTAATTACTTTATGTTTTAAATGGAACCTATTGTAAAATCAATGCTGTACTGCATTCACTTTTTATGTTGTATATTTTATTGGAGTGAAAGGAAATCAGCAAACTTACCTTAGAAGACAAGTTCACTAACACCAGAGTAGTAGTAACATACACAAAATAAACACATAATCACACAAATTTTCAATGCCACTGGCACTTTCTTCAGGTGAGGAGATAGGGAGGGAGAGAGAGACTGACATGACTTCCACTCAGTCTCTGGAAGCCATGTCAGTCTCTCTCTCTCTACTCACCTGAAGAAAGTGCCAGTGGCATTGAACATTTGTGTGATTATGTGTTTTTTGTGTATGTTACGACTACTGTGGTGTGTGAACTTGTCTTCTAAGGTAAGTTTGCTGATTTCCTATCTCTCCAATATACTAATTCCTGGCCTACTGCCCTTTAACCTAATCTATGTTGTATATTTTGACACATCTCTTTCTTAGTGATTTATAGCTGGCGTTGTGGTGTAGCCCTGCTACTGGGGAGCAAAGTGTTGTAGAGATTGTAGGTAATAGGCTCTGTTCTGTCATTTTAAATCTAACATGATGTTCGCTCAATGGTTGCCATTGACGTGTACATACTAGCAAAATTTGGTTTGTCCATGTTGGCTTGAGCCAGGGTATCTAGAGAATCAAACTTGTCAGTAAACCAAACATCAGACCAACACCACAAGATCCAGATTTCATGCCCAGCTGTAGGTCCCCTATCGGGTTTCTAATAAATTGCTCTTTCTAAGGGACAGTTGACTTAATTTCGTATCAATTAAAACCAAACTCGTTCATGTACACTCATTACACTCGTTAACTACTCTTATCCTAATCAGTCTCTGTTGTGGTGTGAATATAAATCTTTTCAGTGCAATAACGTTAAATAGGTAGCCTTTTTTTATTTTACAGTGATATTCAAAGGACTGCGTGTTTGGATACAACTACAACTAGGGGTGGTTATATTTGTCTCAAGATTATAACTGAAGTTAAATTAATACTGTCCAAAGCGTCTTGAAGTTATTGAAAAAAGAAAAAAAAAGGATTGTTTTTAGTGAAGAGTGAACAATAAGTGTGCAGCATGAACAATAACAAACACAATTGACTAATATATAAAAATCTTTTCAGACAAAAAGGACATCTTTTATATAAATAGATTTTTTTATGACCTATTGTGTGTTGAGGTTATTGCATATCAGGACTGAATGAAAAGGTGCAAAATTGTTTAAACCCTTCCATGTAAGATGTTAACAAAAAATTTTATTATATAAATGGATGTGAAAACATGTTTTATATATGGATGTTTTTCTTTTTTTTTTACCATTGACAGGGTGAACGCAAGCTGGTGACAGCTCCTCAAATTCTCCCTGTAAAGCGAGGTGATGTACACAAGTTACCAGTGCGCTGTTTAAAAGCACAAGTTCAACTGGACCCAGAGCTGGCCAGGGAGCTGGTACCAGTGGATGGTGTAGGGGTGTGTAGTGTCACTGCCCGTCTCACTGTCAAGGACAATCAATATGTTTTGCAGGTACAGATAATTAATTTGCCTTTAGTAGACTAAGATTGCATTTTAACAAATTTTCTTGCTCTGAACTCAAAGCAGTTAACCCATTGGTGACTGAATTAATAGTAAAAAAAAAAAAAAAAATGCAAGAGCAAATAAGTGGTAAGTCTGTGGAGAGGCAGTGGCCAAGCTGTCTTAAGGTATCAGGACCTTGTACCTGAGTTAGAGACAGCGCAGGTTCAAATCTTGGCCCTTGACAGTTACTTTTTATCAGTAATATTCACCTTGTAATGTACTGGTTCTCCCCATTAATCTGTCGGATAAGTTTCTTGGTTCCCTGCACAGATCAATAGTTACGGGGAATGGGTAGATTGAGGTATCGGGATTCCTAGGCACAGGCCGGGCCAGCTGTGGTAACCACGCATATGTTGTGGTAGCCGATGCTACTCAGGAATGTATTCTCGAAACCTTTGTACTATGCAACAGGTTTACCATAAATTTTTCATGAGTTGTTTGGACGCATACGCACTACAGAGTTGATTCAAAACACTTGAAGTCAATCTAACTAATGCCAATAGAGAGAATAGAAGCATATTCATATGAAAAATGGATTGAAGGTGTATCCACACGTAACCTTGGCAGTCACAGTTGAATAATGCATACCATTACAAAACATCAGCTGTAGCATAAACTTTCTTCATTTTATAAGATGGTGGAAATTATTTAGCGTGTATTTCTTTTTATGATTTACTGTTTATGATATTTATGCTGTTCAGTGCTCATTAAATTTTTTTACCTTTCGTGTTAATTTGTTATATGAGTATTCGTTGTAAATATTCTTTTTATTGTAAGTAGTCACCGAATATATTACAAAAAGAACAAGCCAAGGAGAGCGTGCCATTTGTGCAGATGGGTCTGTCACAGGTTACCTTTGTCGGCGAGCAGCAATGCAAGGACATGATTTGGATATATCACAACTGTTACATTGTCCTATGCATCCCGGACTGATTCCCCTAGTACCACACCCTGACCAATTTCTACAAGTAATTTTATTTGTTTATTATCAAAAGTTATTTTCTAACAAGTTTGTAATTATAAAAATATAATAACACATAGAAGGCAAAAGAGATATAGAACAATCCCACTAGTCAATGGGTTAGTGAGGAAATCAGCGTCTCCTTAAAAGAAAAGTCAAATTAAAGTTTAAAATATTAAAAAATTAAAACCAAAACTGGTAGCGGTAACTAGTGTTGTTGACTACTCAGTCAGCATTACATTAGCACCCTCCAATCACTTCTGTCATGTCACTACGCTGTTCTCTAAACATGAGCCTGAGGCTCTGAAGCTGCAGAAAGATGGTGCTAATACAATTGCACCAGTCACTTTTTTGCTCACTCACTGGGATTCCAACCCAAGCCTCAGTCTCTCTGATCAAAGGAGACTAACCACTCTATCAGTGAGGCTTGACAGGATGTGGGCCTAAACAAGTTCATTACAGCTATAGAATGTTGTACAAGAACAGGTTGTATTTCTTTTTTTGTCACCAACATTAGAAGCTCTTTAGTGAAAATTTTGTCCCTTAATCATCTTTACTGTTTGATGTATTTATTCACTGCTCTTCATCCATGGTTTAAAAAAATCCCTGCAAGTCTAATCACTTATAAAATTTATTGATGAACATATTTTACGGAAATAATTTATTACTGTTTAGTAGAGTTTTTTGAGCACTCAAAATTTGAACCAAGTTTGAATCCATAATACTCGAGCCCAAAGAAATTTCCGCGATTTCATCCCATAACCAAACAAAAAAAATTGCAGAATGGAAATATCTCTGTGACTGGATATCTTCTGAGCAATTCTCTCTGTATTGCAAATTTGAAAATCGATTTCATGTAAATTTCTATTGAATAATTGCAGTTTTATATTTATTTACCAATATTAAAACCCATGAGTTACCTGTTTCCAATTTGCTAGTTTGTACCTTATAATAAATAATAAAAAAAAGTAATTTACTTCTGTCCTGTTATTCAAGTAATAAACAGATTAAAAAATATGTCCTATATTGTATTCATTATAATAAAAGTTAGATTGTTGACTATATTTTTGAATTAGCTATGATAAATATTAAGTTATCCAACAATCATTAACTGTACATTTATGCTCAAATGCAAAACAAAATGTATAAAAGCAATAATGAAATAACCAATTTTTAAAAGTTTGATTTATAGTATCTGTTGCATGTTACAAGAAATTTAAATATTTGTTGTATCATCTTTTTACAGCCTTTACAAAATGGCGATGAGGGAAGTAGCAGTGGAGGAACCCCCAAGCTGCGCAATCCTGGAGAACCCATGAGAAATCTCAAATATGAATATGGGCCTTTGGAGATAGATCAGTTTGTGCAGAAACTGAATCAAGAGGGTATCACTGACGCTAAAGTTGAACCTCGGAGAACAGGATATATAATTCATTTGGTTAGTACAACAATCATATTATTATCAAGAAGGCCAGAGTCACAGTCTATTTTATTTATCTCAGTACAATATAACTTTTCAAAACTGGGTGCAATTTGAATGTGAAACTAGGATCTGGCTCAGATAAAATCTCCTACAAATAAAATAAATATATTTGTATCAGTAATATCAGGCAGATAACAAATTCTTAGACCTTGTAATTTTTGAGTTCATGTTAACTTTTAAATGGGGTGTGCTATGCACTGAAAAATCAATTGATTTAATGCAGAACTAGACAAAATGTTGATGCATTGAAAGTATCACAATGCATCAATAGTACTATGATGTATCAGGATTATGGATGTCTCACAATCATTCTGATGCACCAAAATGACAATAGTATCACAATGCATCAATAGTACTATGATGTATCAGGATTATGGATGTCTCACAATCATTCTGATGCACCAAAATGACAATAGTATCACAATGCATCAATAGTACTATGATGTATCAGGATTATGGATGTCTCACAATCATTCTGATGTACCAAAATGACAATAGTATCACAATGCATCAATAGTACTATGATGTATCAGGATTATGGATGTCTCACAATCATTCTGATGCACCAAAATGACAATAGTATCACAATGCATCAATAGTATACTATGATGTATCAGGATTATGGATGTCTCACAATCATTCTGATGCACCAAAATGACAATAGTATCACAATGCATCAATAGTACTATGATGTATCAGGATTATGGATGTCTCACAATCATTCTGATGCACCAAAATGACAATAGTATCACAATGCATCAATAGTACTATGATGTATCAGGATTATGGATGTCTCACAATCATTCTGATGCACCAAAATGACAATATACTTAAAAAAATGCCTTTTCTATCACCAATATTTTATTGGTGCATCTTTTAAACTAATCATTCTGTGTAGTCATTCCAAGTGGATGAAAACAAGTGCGGTCAGACATACAAACCTGATTAGATTGCAGTATCAAACATAGAGTTCCACCAGAAGATGTAACTTATTCTGATATGAGTGTACCAAGCAATGGGTATGAGAATCTTAATTTGTATGCAGCGTACTGTGAATCAGTGGTACATTTGCATATAGACAATGCTTTTATTTCAGTTAGTTGGAAATTATTTTTTGATCTGTATTAAATAAAAAATAATAACAATTGGCATGTCTTAACTGAGTATAGATTTGTCTAGGAATACAGCTAAAGCGTGTTGAGTCCTTCTGTTATCATCAACCTTCTAATCACTTCCTATCTGATAAAGAGCACCTGACATCTACATTCTATCCTTTCATACAAAATTTCCTATACAATACATAATTTTATCTTGTTAACATTTTTAAACTCGCAAGTGTTGCACTTTTGAAAATCATTTAACTATTCTCGTTTCTGTTTGACTGTCGGTAATCTGTTCTAAAATAAATGAATCTAAATCATCTTTATTTTGAAAAAGTTGAATTAAATTTTGATTTGTTAGTTATTAAAAAACATCATTAACATTCATTTTCAAGCTTTTTATTAGAAAGAGAAATAAAGTTAATATAAACCTATCTCTACCATTTTCTTGGTATCCTTTCCTCTTCCACATCCTTATTACCTACTTCTTGATTTTTCAATTCTTTTTCTCAGACTTTTCTCCACCAGGTCTATATTCTATCTCACCCTTAATTGCTCTAAAAAAATTAATTTCCCCCACCTGTATCTTTCTCCTATTTCTCTCTGTCATTACCAAATCTCAGCTGTATATGTAACTGTAGGGGCATAACAAGCCTTACATATTAATGTAGCTTTCCTTTGCACTCTTGTATCCCACACCAGGTGTTTCACACTTTGACATCACTCGTCATCATTGCTCCCAAGTATGTAAACTGGTTCACCAATTTAAATTCTTATCATTCTATCTTTATTCGTCATCCAAATTTACATTTATTCCTACTACCATCACCTTAAATTTATTTTTTCTTGTAATTCACTTTCATTGCTACTATGCTTTTCACCTTTCTTAGGATGACTTCCATGACTGCTCTAAATATTGGGGAAAGCACACCCCCTTGCTTCAAGCCTCTTTCTTCTCTAAACCATTCTGTATTTACTACGAAGTTTCTTATTCTGCTATCACACATCATATCCAGCTCTTTTATCAGTTCTATGTACAGTTCTTCTATTCCAATTTCTTTTAGACTTTTCCAAACAGAATAACACATACCTTCTTTATATCTATAAATATTAATGTCAGCTTTTTATTATAGTGTTTTTCAATATAATCAAGTGTCTCATGGGGAAATAAGGTGAACTGTACTTCTTCCAGGTCTAAAGCATTGCTCTTCACTAGTGCTTCTTCTATCCTTTATTTTTTTAATCAAATATATTAACACATTTCATATACAATACCACTCTACCTTATTATTAGGCAAAATTATCTCTGATCATTGAAATTACTCTAGACGTGTGTTTCAATTAGCTTGTAAATATGTGTTTCAGCAAGAACACGACACATTAATACAGATAGATGACAACTCAACACATATTTATTGTGGAGTTGCAGACCAGGAACTCAGGTTGAGATTGCGGAATATACTATTGCAGTGTCTCAATAAGTTTTGAACTGACTGTAAATAACTATTTTCCTTAATTTGTACATAAAAATAAGATTTTTTACTTTAAATATTTTGTTTTTATTGTCCTTGCTTAAAATAAAAACTGTACAGAATTTTTTTTAGAATACATCGGCATTGATTTTATACACAAATAGATTTCCCATCAAATGTTAAATTTTGAGTCTCAAAATATCAGCTGTTTTTGTGGTCCATTGTGGAGCGCTAGTGTAGTCCCATGTAAATGTAATGCAGCTTAAACCAGCTGTGGTTGCGGGCCTCACTAACTAACAAAATTACTGCCACAAATATTCCTATTAGATGGTTTATCTATTGTAGGTTTATATAATCAATGACATCGGTAAATGTAACTGTTTTATCATATGCAGATATCTGTATTGTGATGTGCCGTATCTACAAGATGGATCAAGTGAACTGAAAGAAAGGAATAGGCTAGAACAATAAACAGTATTATATTAAATATTCATTGAGACAAGTACAATCACAAAGAATAATGACAAAATCATAACAATTAATTGGTGAAATAAAACTGAGCAGGCTTGTAATGATCAAATAGGGTTTGTTATGTAAAGGGCCCTTTTCTTGGTTAGAACATTTTTCTTCTAGCCAAGTTGTTATTAACTTTTGGAGCTAAGTGCTTGGTCATTTATAAGTTGTTTTTTACATTTAAAATTAGTGGACATAAATGGTAAGGTGAAACGTGAGGCATTGTGATCTGCATGTCTCAATCTTCTTTGAGGTGTGGAAGTGGCATCTAGGAGTATGTTGTACAGTAAGAATTTTTGCGATTTTCAGCAGAGTTCTTGATAGTTATGAAGCATATTAATACAAACTGAGGTGAAATTCAATAAGACTTGCAATTTCCAGGTACTTGCTTGCATTATAAGAATTATAAAAGAGCATCTTGTAGGATAGTAATTATGATGTTATTATGCTAGGTTTTAGTCAGCAATAATCAAGTTTTTTGGTCTATTTTTTCAATTCTATCACAGCAATCAAGTAATTGTATTTTTATTTTCGGTAATGAAATTCATTTGGATACTATGTTTGATTCAGCGCAATTTTTTATTCCTTTTAAGATCAAGTTGGTATTTCTATTTATTTTATCATAAGTGTCTACCATTCAGGGTTTCATGATATTGGGAAAAGATGGTAAATATTTCTGGTTTTAGACAGTAAAATATACACTGTTAATCAAATAGCCAAAAGTCTGATTGAAACTGATATCAACTTTTGTATTGAAACTCATGCAGGACAATGTATATTTATTGGTTTCCTCAATTCTAAGAGACAGGAAGCGTAAATCAGGTATTCCTAATGTCCCATTGTGTAATAAATTAGACTGGTCTAATTAGTTAGGTGAGCTTCAAAATGGGTAGGACAGCTTTCATTACAGGTGATATTTTATTTAAATTTGAATAAAACATTTATGTTTAGTGGAACCCATCTATATTTTCATTAATTAATTACTCCAGAACTGATAGGGTTTGGTTTTATAAACCCCCCACTCTGTTGTTCCAGCACACACTAAAGAGCTAATAGTACGCCAAGTTGAATGAATTACCGTTATGTAGTAGCACATGCACACATCTTAAAGCAAATGTATTGGCTTGGGCAGTCTATTTATTGTAATAGTTAATGGCAAAATAAAAAATGTTATAAACATTTTTAATTGTTATATACATACTAAAGATAAATTAATGTGACAAGGTTTTATTACCTGCGGTTTTAATGTTAAGTTCTGTGGCTTTACATGTGGTATGAAAATCGCAAAATGCTCACAATTTTTAAATTTTTTTGTAAAGAAAATTTTTTTTGGGTTTATTTCTGTTACAATATTTTTAATTACATATACTCATACTGATAAAAAAATTTTAGAAATATCTGTAATTAAATGAAATGATAGTGTTAGTTTTTATAAAATTTTATATTTACTGTTTGTATTTTTTTCAACGTGATTAACAACAAATAGTCATTGACAAGATGTCAAAAACTGGTTTACAATTCAAAACTATTGTATATAATGCTAATACTTACCAATCATGTGATTTTATAAAACTGTTAGCTTCAAGATAGTGAAAATCCCTGTCCCCTAACAGTAACCATTCACATCTCAGACAGTAGGAACTTGCTCATCGATGGAGCACCAAATGTAAAGACCCTTAAACCTAAATGGTGTTTGGTTCGGAACAAAATCAGCCTTCTTATTCCTATTTGTATGAAACACCCAGCTTCATCTAAAGACATTCTCAGTATAATTTTATTCTGGTGCACCACTGATTGATGTAGTGGTAGATATGGATGCAGGATGGTTTTGATTTTCAGCCCCAACATTACCACAAGTTCCAGAAATTAGTTTTTGGAGGATGAGGATGATGGGAGTGACCCTCAGTAAATTCAAACTACAGTGAAAACCCGATTGTCCCTCTCCCTATTGTCCGCCAGGTTCTGTTATCCGTCAGTGTCTGGGTTCGTCGTGCCACGATATGACAGTTGCCGTATGACTTATCCGTCTGGAAGACGACAATTTCCCTCTCCAGCCTTCTAGTCCTCATAAGTCTAGTTCCAACGGCCTGTCATCCGTAAGGCCTCATCTGTTGTCTACCAGATAACAGGTTGTTGGAACAGCTCGCCTGTGTATGCCCGACATACGGACAGGCCGTCCGGGGCTGCCTGAACAGATCCCGTACAACATGGGGAAAGAGGCGGCACTACAAAGGCCTGTGATCGGAGTTGAGGTTTTAAGCCGCGATGCCTACACAGGTCATGGGCCGTTGGAACGGTCATGTCTGATGATACACCGGCGACACGCTATCCGTTTTGAGTCGCCTGATGTCTGCGAAAACACATATATATTACACTGTACTTTAATTTTAAGAATGTTGTTAGTTAATTGTTGTGCTCATCACATAATGTAAGAGCTTATGTTTTACATTAAAACTAGGCCTACTGTAATAAAAGCGTAACTGTCACCTGCAGTATATACATTCTGTACATGTCTTTTTCCCAACCTTTTCACTCTCATTTCGTTAACCCTTTCCACTCCAATTACTGGGAACCCAGTTTCCCTATCAGCTCCATTTACTTTTAAGCAAAGATTGTCTACTACATTTGTTCAGTGGGAAAAACATATATCTGATAGTTCCAAAAAGCTGATGTATTTTTTCTTTGTTTCTTCTATGACTAAAGTATAGATTAATATAAAATAAAACATATATTTTTATTTTCAAAATTTTTTAATTATATATATTTATTGGAACAAAATTGAATTTCTAACAAAAAAACGGATACAAGAAGAATTTTTGAAAAATTGTAAATAGGAAGAATAGTATTTGTTGTTTGTTTTTTGTTGTTTGTATCCTTACAAAAAAAAAAAAGTCATTTTCAAATATTTCGGACTAAATTATACATAAAAAAAATATATAATTCTAAAACCGAATTTTTTTTGAAAAACAACATTTTTAACAAAAAAATTATTTTCACTGCAACTAGTAAACAATTACTCCAAAAATGTTATTTTATTGCTTAGCAACAGTCAAAAGGTACATAATTTAGACCAAATTTGTAAGTAAAGCTTTTTTCAATAATTCAAAACATGTTATCAGCTAAAAATATAAACAGACAAAATCTAATAGCCTACTTGCAACGCTCTTTCATTTTCGTAAAAATAAAAATATTATGACTAAACAGTAAAACAACAACGATAACCTAGCAACAACAATGCGTTTTATAAGCTCATTACGAACGATAACATATGACGGAACAAAGTGAGTGCAGATAGCTGTTGCAGTCAGCCAGCTGTTTACAGAGCAGCCACAGACGACAAACATTACATTTTCTGAGGTTTGTTTACCGATACTAAACTCACACGGTTCCGAAAAAATTCTACAGATAGCAGCACATATCAAACAACAACCCTAGCGGTCAATAATGTAACTACGTCAGTCTAAATACAATCATAGAACGTTTTTATAGAGACGTCGGGGCCGGCCCGACATTGGAGTTAGTGCGGTAAGTTGCGTGGCGGGGCTGCCCCGCCACTTGAGTGGAAAGGGCTAATTAACATGTACTATACAGCATTAAAATTTAATGTGCGTAAGCACTAATAATAAGTTTCCAGCAATATAAGTGCGAGTGGGTGAATTCTCTATAATCCGTCTATTCTCCAATCCGTCACGACCACGGTCCTGACCCCTGACGGAAAATAGGGTTTCAAATTCAAATTCATTTATTCACCAAAGACTACATACAAGCATAGGTGTGGTCAATATACGTTTCTGCTGTACAAACTAACTACTGAAGAGGATGAAAATGTGAAACCCGGTGGAGACAACACACCCGGCCTCCTCCTTGACTAAATTTATTCCAGTACTTTACTGTTATTATTATTTAAGATATAAATGAAATGTAATTATATGTTATGTTTTGTATATTTTTAAGTTTCAATTATAACTTAAAAATATATAAACTCCAGGAAGATGAACTATTTCAATTATAACTACTCTGATAAGGAATTTTGAGGGAGAGGGGCATCTCACATTGCAAATTGCTGAGGGGGGAGTGAAATTATTTTATCTGTTAATACATCCTGAAAATGGAAAGTTATATCTGAAAAATATAGAAAATCATTAGCTGCACACAGTTCAAAAATCAACTTGAAAATATTTTCTTTCCATTATGAACAATTTGGAAGATATAAAGGAATATTTAATGAACAATTGTTTCTTAAATTTTCACTTTTCAGTGAGTTATCTCAAAAATGGTTAGGAGAACATAAAAGATGTAAAGTATAAAAGTTGTAGAATATTTTGTCAGCTTAAACTTGTAGTCAAAACATTTTTAGTCTCTAGGTTGTGCCATTTTCAAAATAGAAGTGAAAACCCAAAACCTTCAGTGTAGGGAACTAAAATTGCTAATAGAAATGTTGTTGTCCCCAAACATTTGAGAGATTATTATCATTATCAGTAGTCATGTAATTTAACTTATTTTAAAAATACATAATTGGATGACTTCACACCTGCCATTGAACACCTGTTTAAAGGCATTTTACTTAATTGCTAAAGTTGCATTGATGTCACATGCAGTAATTGATTATCAGCTGTTTTAATTATTAAACAACCGCTGATGTTCCTCATAGTTATTCTTATTTACTTGAAGAGTTTAAGATCTTTACTATTTTACACATTACAACTAGATGTTCCATATTTTAGTGAATTTCTTCTCTGTGTTTTATTTTCTATTATAGTATATATCACACCATTTTAGTTGGTAAATAAATTTCTTATTTTACTGTTGTACAGTGAAATTTACAAATAGTGAAAAATTTGACATGCTTTAACTGCCAATACCATCACTTTACGAGTATGGGTAAGCCAATATTACTGGACATGTAAGGGCGGGTGGGTGGACAATACCACTGTACGTGTATGAGAGTGTGATGTTTGTCAAGTTAATTACCAGATTCCCACTACCATTGTACGTATAATTCGTAGGTGTTAACTATCACTGTACATGTATAGGTAGGTTACTGCCACTGTGTGTATATAGGTCAATGGAAAGGTTACTACTACTGTACGTGTATAGGTGGGTGGGAGCGTCACTAAGTATTTGAGCTCATTATTTAACTTACATGACTACTATTCACTAAAGATCACACTTCTCTTCACCACCCAATTCACTTCCCTCGAACTTCCACCTGTTGATCCACGTGGAGGGTCTCCTATTGGCCAGCCAGGTTGAGGTGTTTTGAAGCGTGTTGATTGCAGTGAAAGTGTCACACGAACTTCGTGAACTCTAGGAATCAATTAACTGTCATGACCCCAACACATAACCTGATTGCCAATCTGCCGAACTGGGACATGATGGTCTTGATGAAGTTACAGTTTGTTAAACTATAGATTATTCCACAGCTTAACTTACGAGTCAACGTAATTGTGTTCAATGTGTATATCGCTGACACCCCAATTACAAAGACTAGAAAATTTATATATTCAGATGATATTGCTTTAGCTTACCAACACAAGGAATTCACAGCTACTACAGAAACACTCACAAGTAACTTTGCAGCACTCGAAGAATATTTTAGAATCTGGAAGCTAAATCCCAACCCATAAAAAACTGTAATAGCCTGCATCCACTTAAGTAACAGACTGACTAATCGAAAATTTAACATCTTTGTTAATGATGTAAAACTCCATTAAAATGATCATCCACAATACCTGGGAGTAAGATTAGATCGATCGCTGACGTTTAAAAGCCATCTTAAAAAAAAACAGCAGCTAAAATCAAATCCAGGCAATGCCCCATCATATTGCCGAAACAACTTAGGAAGCCAACGCACACATCCTAACTACAACTGCTTTTTCACTGATCTATTCAGCTGCTGAATACAGTGCTCCCACATGGCTAAATAGTGAACACACTAAAGCGATTGGTGTCCAACTTAATAGGGTCATGATAGCTATTAGTGGAACTCTCATGTCAACTCCACTTCCTTGGCTCCCGGTGCTGTGCAATATGCTCCTCCAGAGATAAGACGTCACGAGGCACTACTTAAAAAGAATTCAAAAAGATCTTGAATGCTCCACCCCATTACACAGGATCTCCCACGTCAGAATGGTCGCCTAAAATCTCTAAACCCACCTCTACGTAATGCTTTCCAGTTGAGTAGATCAAATTTCTCGCCCAATACTAGCTGAGCCGTAGCGTGGAACAGTTTATATGGACGAAATAAATTCCTGTCAATGATCCGTCAATACCTGTAGGTGGGATGAACCTCTCTTGTAGGGAGTGGACCATGTTGAATCAGTTCCGAACTGGCATGGGCAGATGTTACTACTGGAAGTGTAAATGGGGATTGACACTAGATCAGACATGTGATTGCAGAGTCTATCCAAATAAGGAATCATATAGTTACAGAGTGCTTCCTGCGCTCTTTTACGGAGGGATTAGCCAGCATAAACAGAGTCAGTTAGGCAGGTCTGATGGATTGGACTTACATTTTTTATTCTTATTAATGACATGACAATATTAACATGACTCTTGGATCTCGATCCAAATATATATGAAAGCTTTTCAAAAGTAACACATTGTAGCTGACAACAAACCGTACGATATATATACTTACGGGTTATGAGTTCATAGGCTGTAATGTGTTTCATGCCTTTTGTTATTTAGTTTGGTGCCTCTCAACATAGCTAATCAATGAGTTCTGCATCCAAGCTGGAAGTGAGGTTATGAGAAATAAGTTTGAACACTATGGTATCAAGTTGTTTGTAGGCATTGTTTTTAGGTATTATTTCTGGACTAAAAGTGAATCCACATTTAAATCATCCCACAGTCCTTGGTAACTCACAGAGCCGCCATTTTGTTTTTACAAAAATTTTTTTTTCTCAAAAACTGTACAATGTACAATTTTGAAATTTGTTATACACCTTGATAACAGTAAGGACGTGTGAAAAATATTTCAAAATTTTCTCAAGTAGGAATTCAAAATGACGGTCCATACGAAATTTTCAAACAAGAACAACTTTTTTAATAATAATCAAATAAAACTACAGTAGACTCCCAATTATCCGCGTAATTGACTGGCGCAATTGCCGCAAAATTGCCGATATTAGTTGTAACATGTGTGATAAGTCTAAGAAATGGCCGTAGGTACTAAATAACAACTCAAAAGTGTGTTTAATTGGTTTATACTATAATATAGCAACATAATAATACATGATAAATGCATACAAATAAAATAAAACAACAATGTAATAATACATGATAAATGAGGACAAATAAAATTACAGTACGTTACATATGTTGATTACTTAAATTAAATTTTGTTTATGTATTTTTCACAACAATATCTGTCAATCGCTTTTGATTTTTCGTATTAAAACACTTCTTCTTTATCTGTGATTGAAGTTTCTTCAATAACAATTTGTCACAGAGTGATGCATCGTCAAAATATTGCATAAGTCCATCAACATGTCCTAGTGCTGCGTGATGACTCACTTGTTTTTGCACGTGATCTTCCTCTTCCTCTGAATGATTTCCTTGTGCTTGTCCTACGATTTGTTTGTCTGTTAGGTGTTCAAAGCCTGGATCGTTAGCATCACAGTTCATCCATTCAGCTATGTTATTTTCATCTACATTAACACCTCCGTCAACAGATGTAGGTAAATTAGACATCTTCTTCATCATCTTTTTGATTTCTTCAACAGGTAGAATCTTCTGCCAGAACTTTGCTAATGTACATTGCTTGACAGACTCCCACGCATTGTTAATGTCATAAATGCAATCTAAAACAATGTAGTCTTTGAAGAAGGTCTTCAGATCATCTCCTTCTTCAATTCTTTTCTTTAGTAAATTGGTTCTGTATTTTTTCTTCATTGAAGCAATGACGCTCTGATCCATAGGTTGAATAAGAGCTGTTACGTTGGCAGGTAAAAATTGTACAATAATTTTACCATCTTCCGTCTTTAAAACACTTTCATCAGGATGGGCTGGGGCTTTATCAAGAAGAAGAACAGCTTTTTGGAGCAAGTTGTTAAATTGAAAGTGATATTTAACTTGGGGAATAAACTTTTTTTCAAATCAGTCTTTGAATATGGTCTGATCCATCCAGCCCTTTTTTTGGTTGTAGTAATGGACTGCAACATTTTCGGCCCTTGTTCCCTTGAATGATCTTGGTTTCTTGGATTTTCCTATCAGCACCAGTTTTAATTTATGTGACCCTGAAGCATTACTACATGACATGATAGTATATTAGAGAGATAGGACATCAGCAAACTTACCTTAAAAGTCAAGTTCACTAACATCAGAGTAGTAGTCACAAACACAAAATCTCACAAATTTTCAACACCACAGGCATTTTCTTCAGGTGAGTAGAGAGAGAGAGAGAGAGAGTCGACTCTCTCTCTCTCTCTACTCACCTGAAGAAAATGCCTGTGGTGTTGAAAATTTGTGAGATTTTGTGTATTTGTGTTTGTGACTACTACTCTGATGTTAGTGAACTTGTCTTTTAAGGTAAGTTTGCTGATGTCCTATCTCTCTAATATACTAATTCCTGGCCTAGTGCCCTTTAACCTAACCTACATGACATGATAGTTATCCTTTCTTTACTGGACTTGTGGCCTGCAGCTTGCTTCTCGGCTTGAAAAGCTAAGGTTCGTGTTGGTAAACATTTCCAAAATAAACCTGATTCGTCGGCGTTGTAAACTTGTTAATAAGTTAGTCCTTCTAAACTAAGAAATTCTTCAAACTTTGATTGAAATTCTTTTGCAACCTGTTCATCGCCACTTAGTTTCTTGCCATGAAGGCCAATTTCTCTTATGCCATAATGTTGTTTAAATCTGGTTAACCAACCTGATGCGTTAAAATTTCCTTCTAAGTTAAGCATTTCAAAATACTGCTTTGCCTTCTCAACAATGATAGGCCCAGAAATAGGAGTGCCCTTACTTCTCACTTGACACACCCACTCTAAATGAGCTGCATCCAGTTCTTCATAGGTGCTAGATTTCATAGTTTTCCTTTTCTTCATCGACGACATATTATCTGACGAGGATGCAAATTGAAGTAACCTGTCTTTTTGTTTAATTATGTCTCTTATGGTACTTTCACCTAGTCCATATACATTAGTTTTCTTATAGTGCTACTATTAACTTGTTTTATCAGTTCTAATTTATCTTCAATTGACAGGACTACTTTCTTTCTTTTATCAGCCATGATTTAAATTTGTTAACACCGAATAAAACTCACACTTTAATAATTCACTATACATACAGTTGTAACATAAGAGTAACTAAAGGAAATGGAGGGCAGACGAACACTGCGCCGGTAGCATGGCATGACTCACAGTACCCTGCGCTTCCTGTTGTAACGTCTCAGACAGGCCGAGAGACAACAGTCAGGTCGTGCTGCAGCCATTAGCCAATGCGGTGGAATCACGTCGTTGTCATGACGTGTACTGTAGCCTCGTGCAGATACTGGCACTCTGATAAAAGGTTTTGTGAGTCTACCTCATTACATTTTGGAAGGTTCTGTTCTCTTTACGATCCAACAGGCTCCGCCATCAACGTCCACGTTAGAATTGTTGATGGAACATATACAATAAAACATGTAGAGCTAGTCGTTTTTAATAAGCTACATTACTTAAAAACACAACAAATTGTTTGATTTTTCGTATATGTTGTTTTTAACATTTATTTTGGCAGATATTTTATTTCCTATTTGTTCAGATTTACCACCGCGGATAATCGGGAGTTTACTGTGTTACAAATATAACTTTCTTTAGATAATTTAAAGGCAAATCTTATGATAGCTTATTTATTTAAATCGAATAAAAAATAAATGAGATGACACTGTGGTGCGTGGCAGTTGGTGCAGGTCAATGTACGCAGCCAATACAACAAAAGACATCACCTAGCCCCTAATAATGATTTTAAAGTTAATATAAGTTTGTTTTCTCTTTGAAAATAAGAATTTTACTTAAAACAACCTTATTTGTTTTTCCCTAAAATCTTCCCTATGTTTTTTGGAAACATCTATGGAAGAATAATAAATTGTGTTCCTGATTTCTATTAACAAAATAATAATACATCCTAAATAAGTTAATAAATATTGAATAGATTAAAACTAATTTAAATAAATTAATTGCCTTTTGCAGTCAGTTGATTGGAATTACTCAAAATACCCTATTGCACAGTGTTGTATTGGCTGCGTACATTGAACTGCACCAACTTCTATGCACCACAAAGTGTCATATGTTGTTTATTTTTTATTCTATATAAATAATGTATAATTAGATTTGCCTTTAAATAGTCTAAAAAAAATTATTTTTGTAAAAGTTTTTTTGATTATTATTTAAAAAGTTGTTCTTGTTTGAACATTTCGGATGGCCGCCATTTTCAATTCCTACTTCAGAACATTTTTTCACACGTCCTTATTATTATTAATGTGTATGCAAAATTTTACATTGATCGGTTTTTGAGAAAACAAATCTAAAAAAACAAAATGGCGGCTCTGTGAGTAACTCTTAGTCTAGACACAGTACCTCAAAATGTTGGTAAAGAGTACTGAAACACCCTGTATATAGTCAAAATATGATTAAGCAAGCCTTAAATAATGCCATAAAAAAAAATATTCTGAGAGGCTCATGTGAACTGGTAAGTAAAGTATATAAAAAAAGACAAAAAATTTTCCTTTCAAGTCAGTTGTCAGGAAGTCTTGAATTTTGATGTAGTAAATATTTTATTTTAAGGTTTCTGGTAAAAGAAGATATATTTTCTGGATTAAACAGATCCAACTGTTGAGTTATGCAAAAAGTCTGTGATCATTTCCACAACAAGGACCCAAAACTAATAACAAAAGAGATTAACACTCCAAACTCTTAAGAGCAACAACAATGTTGTGACTCTTTCATCTCAATAGTTGAAAAATGCCTAGTTAAAAGAATATAACACAAAATTAGTACTGCAGTACAGTAGAGCCTTGTTATTCGACATGCTGTTATTCGACATTCCGTTTCAACCAACATAACCGTCCCGAAATCGCCACCGTAAAAAACGTCTGATTTTCCTAAATAGTCGGAACCGGAACTGACTTATACAACGAAAATCAGTTAATTTGTTACAGAATTTGATTGTGTACTGTAGTACATATATTATGTGAACCACGTAACAATGCAATACAGCATTAAATAACTGGTCAGCAACTATATTTTTGAATGAGCAGATACAGTAAATTTTGTTGCTACTGTCCAACCTTACGATCAGTTTTAGCGCGGGCTGGACCGTGTGAGCAGAGCATACACTACTTCTAAGAAGTGTATTTTTTGACTCGTGTGCAATTAATTTATACTCTTGTTAAATTAAATACAATAATTTTTTATGTGTATAAGTTCATTTATAATGGTTTAATTTTATATTTAGTACATTTTGTCCATTTACCTTCCATTTTAGGTATTGCTAAATAACTCTGTATTTTACAACTTATACATTATACTGTACTGAAATTTTATTATGTTGTATTTCTTATTGTTATCAGTTTTATTTTGAGTTCTATAACCCAAAGTAATGATTTTTTTAAAAGTACTACAGTGTTAATTCTCAGTAAAATAAATTAAAGTACTTTAGTTTTACAAAAATTAGTGTTTTTATTGCAATTCCCTATTATCCGACATTTTCACTTATCTGATATCATCACGGCCTGTATACGTCAGTTAAGCGAGGTTCTACTGTATACACATCTCTCTTTCACATAACCCCACTTCTAGCTAAACTCTGCAGTTTAGTTCTATTTATAATATCACAGTGAGTCCCACCCACCCTTACACGGACAGTGATATTCACCCACCCGCCCACCCTTACACGGACAGTAATATTGACCCACCCACCCACCCTTACATGGACAGTGATATTGACCCACCCGCCCACCCTTACACGGACATGAATATCGACCTACCCGCCCACCCTTACACGGACAGTAATATTGACCCACCCACCCATCCTTACACGGACAGTGATATTGACCCACCCACCCACTCTTACATGGACAGTGATATTGACCCACCCTTACACGGACAGTGATATTGATGTGATGGACAGCCATTGTATGTGATAATGTGATTGTTTACTCCACGGAGGGGAGGGTAAACAAGCTTAGAGAACAATCCCGTAGTGATTCAAGGATGTTTATAGGGGGAACCCACCCGCTCATCCATACACATACAATGGCATTGACCCGCCCGCCCACCCATACACATACAATGGCATTGACCCACTCGACCACCCATACACAAACAATGGCATTGACCCGCCCGCCCGCCCATACACATACAATGGCATTGACCCGCCCGCCCGCCCATACACATACAATGGCATTGACCCACCTGCCCACCCATACAATGCTACAAGTTCTACATATTATATATTTCAACTCATTGCCTTCGCAAAATGGATCCTAGGCCTTCCACCTCATTTGAAGTTAGTGACAATGACCTTCAAGAGTCCGACATTGATTCAAGTGATGAATCTGAATCTGAAAGTGATGATAGTGAAAACAGTGACACTGAATTGAACCTATTTTGGAGTAATTCAACTGGAGGGCTACAATCACTTCCATTCACATGAGATGACAGGATACGTATTCCTACTGCAGGTACGAAATCTCCTATTGACTGGTTCAACTGGTTCATGGACGATATATTTTTACAACGTGTGGCGGACGCCACGCGCGGCGAAGTATTCAACCATCGCGTGCGCATGCGCTAGGGTCGGGGAGGGGAGCCGGTTGGAGGCAGTTAGGGGGAGTGTGTCGAAGACACCGGAGGAGGACGCCACCAACGGCCGCTCGCCAGCTAAGTAGCCTCTAGTTTAAGCTTTAACCTAAATTAATAAATATGTTTCGGCTAGGCTAAATTAACCTTAGGGGGGGGGGAGTAGTCCCTTTAGGTAGGAATCAGGTAGCCATCTAAAATGTAGAGTTTCGGTAATTGAGGGCACGAGGGGATCGCAGCCAACCAGTTAATTACAATTCTGTCAAAACTATATTTACCCTTATGGTACATTAATTTAGAGCTTATCAAAGCTGGTTGTGATTTGTAGGGAAACGTCAACTAGCACTCACGCGGCCTAAACCATCGGTCCAGCCCACGCGGTTCTAACGCGGCGGAAACGGCGTAATTTAATCCAGAAGAATTTCCCTCACGGCCTCTGTCAATTAAAGCATTAATTTCCAGCCAGGACCGACCTGAACCATCATCATTAATTCGTTTTTTCTCGCCCGTTTCCCCGCAATTGGTAGCAGAGCGTGGTTACGATCCACGGACCTCTGGGTTATGGGCCCAGCACGCTTCCACTGCGCTTCCACTTTATCAAGACCCACCCGCCCGCGCCATAGACGTACAGGTGTATTGACCCACCCACCCACTCATACACGTACAGTAGTATTGACCACCCGCCCGCCCATACACGTACAGTGGTTTTGACCAACCCACCCGCCCATACACGTACAGTAGTATTGACCCACCCGCCTGCCCATACACGTACAGTGGTATTGACCCACCCGCCCGCCCATACACGTACAGTGGTTTTGACACACCCACCCGCCCATACACATACAGTAGTATTGTATGGGTAACCCACCCGCCCACCCATACACGTACAGTGGTATTGTTGTAATGAATGATTGTAAATGGAGATAGTGCAGACGTTACCAGTGCAGGTTGGCTGGGTGGGCGTTTAACAGATTGCAGGAATACTGCTGTTGCAGGGTTGATCAGGGCCGCCTGCCGCGAGTCTGCGTTCCAAACCCAATCAAAAATATGGGTAAAAAACCACTATTAAAACCCATATATGTAAACACCAATACCCCCGCCCACCCTCCCTGACACGTACAGTGTTATTGACCCACCCACCCTCCCTGACACGTACAGTAGTATTGACCCACCCACCCTCCCTGACACGTAAAGTGGTATTAACCCACCCACCCTCCCTGACACGCACACTGTTATTGCAATTTAGTTTTGTTCTGCAACTCATAGATAGATTACAAAGAAGTATAAAGAAGTGCCAAATCAGAAAATCTCTTGTGATATGTTGATGTGGTGCAGTTATTCATGTCATATATTCAAAGTTATCACATTAGAATAGAAGACTCCACAATTATGTTTGCCCTAATCAAAACTAATTACTTGGTAAATAACATTACCAACATTGATAACATCGTAATACATGGGGAATAGGCAATAATCAATTTAATTTAAATTCAGTCAACAGCAGCCATTTATAACTTTGTAAAATAACATTTACACTATTTTTTCTTACAAGAAATTTGAAAATATTGATTTAATTTTATAAAACTATTTAACATAAATCAGTACTAATATTGTAAAATTAATTAAGTATAGATGTTAATAATCGTAACATGATTCATGAATACTTCCAAAATTATGGCACATGAAAGTTTTCTACCATAAAAACCAACCTCATGTCAGATTTTATGTGATTAATTGGTAAAATAATTACCAAGATTACATTTAAGTAGCATGGTGTAAATGCATAGAAAAAGTAGTACAAATAGATTTATCATTTTTTATAAACCTTTGTTCAAAATATTTTAAAGAAAACATCCTTTAAGTACATATTCTAGTATCTATAGTGGTCAGGTTTGAATGGGCCTTCCTGAGGAACACCAAGATACAAAGACTGCTCCGGAGTCAGCTTGGTTAATTTGACTCCTAGATGGTCCAGGTGTAAGGCAGCTACTTCCTCATCCAGCTTCTTTGGAAGCATATAAACTCCCAGAGGGTATTTCTCCGGTCTAGTCCAGAGTTCTATTTGTGCAAGGACTTGATTGGTGAATGAATTACTCATTACAAAACTAGGGTGACCCATGGCACATCCCAGGTTTACGAGTCTTCCTTCGGCCAACAGAATGACATGACGTCCATTGCTTAATGTATAACGATCCACCTGAAAACCAAGTTCTGTCAATTATCTTGTATCCCTGCTGAGATGTTACTGGTAAAATTACTCATCACATTTAATTTCACTCATTTATCGAAATAAAACAAAAATGTTATTCAAGTAATAAGAGAGCAAAGCAAAGCTACACATAGCCTAAATTATTTGTTTACGTTTAGCAATGATAGCGATTTCTTAGCTAGTTATTTGATTGAATTTAGTGGATTTATTTTCTTATGTTCTACTAATTTAATTTATTCTCTTAACATAATATATTTTGAGGAGATTTCACAGGAAAATCAAGCTTACCTTTATAATAAGTCCACTTCAAAAAGAACACAAAAGTAGCCCAAAAAATGTAAAATACATTTTTGAGATCACAAATCCTATTAATCACATTTAAAGTAAGAGTTAAAACTCATGAAGACAACTGTTGCAATTCCTTTTTGGTTGTGCAACATACTTGTTATATAACTTGTTCGGCAACAATTTTGTTTATAACAAGATGCAGTTGAGTGTTCAATGCCCTTTTACTTCTAATTTTGATAGAACAATTTGTGATTGTGAACATTTCTTGTTCAATTTTTGAAAGTGAATTTACTAACAAGGTAAGTGCAAATCCTACAAAAATGTCTGACAGTTGCCATTTTTGATTAGCTATTAACATCACATTTATGAATACTATATCTTTAAAACTAGAATAACTAACCTGGGGTTTAATGTTAACTTTCTCTTTGGAATTCTTTTCCAACCACGTGACCTCGATCTCGCAGTCAAAGTGGCCGATGTTGCAAATGATGGAGTCATCCCTCATAGACAAAAAGTGCTGTCCGGTGATGATATCCTTACAGCCCGTCGTTGTGACAAATATCTGACCTTCTTTGGCTGCCTCATCCATTGTTGTCACCTAATAGAAAATAATACACGATTTATTAAAAAAAAAAAAAAAAAAAAAAAAACAAAAATAGAAATATTATCTTGTTATGATTAAAAGCCCTAATAGTTATTATACAATCATATAAGCAAGTTCTCATTTTCTATTTTATTTGGGTGCTAATGGGAATAAATCAGTTTGTGCTTAAAGTATAATTTTAGAGGTTTGATGTTATCAGGTAAGATCATTCTCAATTCAGTTTTTAACATATATTTGGGAAACCTGATTTGACAACCACTGGTCATAAATTAATGTCATAAAATTTATTCATTTTTAATTTGGTTATTCAATTATTACAAATCAGGTAAAACAGGTTTTCTGATTATATTTTAAAGAAGACTACCTCATATCCTTCCATTGAGGCTTGGAGAGCGTTGATTGGGTCAATTTCTGTGATAATGACTCGGCCTCCGAAAGAACGTAGTGATTGCGCACAGCCTTTGCCAACATCTCCATAGCCAGCCACAACACACACCTTCCCTGCCAGCATGATATCTGTTGCACGCTTGATGCCATCCACCAACGACTCTCGGCAACCATACAAATTGTCAAATTTGCTCTAAATAAAATAAAACAATATTAATTTATTTTAACAGAATCTGTTCATTAACTAATGAATTTGTCTAAAACAAATGTAAAATGTCAGTTATCAGCCAACTAAGACAGATTTTACATGATTTTATTAGTTATTTGAAGATTTTTTACATGAATAATATATTTCTATATCACAATAATGGTAATCAATTAGTCTAATGATTTTCATCCTTTCTTTAACCCTTCAACTGTCCTTTTTTTATTGGTATATACAGTTATTTACATGTAATTACTTGTCTTTTATTGGATTTTACATAGGCCTATTATATAATCTAAAAAAATATAAAAGCAAATTCAAAATAAATAGTAAACACGTGTCCTCCTCCTATCATAAGTAAAAATTAGCAAAAATAGGTGTTCTACCGTGCAATTGTAATAGAAACAATGATCCCGTCAACTTCCACCTCCCCATGCCGGACACTGTTGCACGGTAAAAAGTATCAGCCCAAGCTGGATTCAAACTGACGATCCTCAGTGCTGTACCTGGCCACAGTACAACGCCTTAAACGGCTTGTCCATTATAAAACCCATGGCGTCTCGGTATTAACGCAATAATGAACCAAGGGAAACAGTCCTAAATCATTCTATCTGCGCTACGTTATGGTAAATAATTCTTTTTATCCTAGAGCTGTGTTCCAAGGCAGGTACCTGATTTTACAATATTTCAAAGAAAATTGATTAAAAGTTAGCCAATGTATTGTTTTAATACAAATCAGGTACATTACCTCTATTAAAGATTTAAGGTTAATCACAGAGAAGAAACACAGGTTACAACCAATAGTGTGCTGAATGTGTTTTGAGTAGTTATTTCTTCATTTTGCCATACAATGACAAGACCAGCACCTTGTCTGTGTTGCACCGTCGAATATAATCTCTTATTATAGCACACCTATTAATGATATCAGCATGATTCTAATATCTTTGGAAACAGAAAGCGTTCTTGTTTACAATCATATGTTTGTTTTGTTTCCGAGTCATTGACACCAAAGTAAACATTTCAAAAATACATCTGTCTTATTGATTTTGTATTTATGTAAATGTTAGTACTAGATACAAGTCACTATTGATTATTTAATATTTTTGGTGATTTTTTGAAAATACTGTTACCATGGCAACACATGTTGCATAAGTTGTACTACATTTGGTTATATTAGTATAATTTTTCAAGCCGCCCAATAACATTTAGTACCTTTATATTTCCTAAAACTAGATAAAATTTGAAATGTTTGGACTATCTTGGAATTTTGAATTTAGCTGTATTATTTTGTTTTCTAGATAACCCCCACCCTTTTTGTGTTTACAAAAAACATTTTCCAAGATTTCAGGTCACATAAAAAATTGATTTCTTTGCTGAAATATTAATATTATTACTATTATAAATATTTTGTTATAATAAAATAGCCTGGTTTATTTCAAGTAAAATAATATCAAATACAAGTAGATTTATATAGATATTACTTTTTTATGAATTTTTGAAATAATGTCTGCAAATGCGTGAAAAATGATCAGCCGGTTCGAGATATAGTATTTTTTTATGTACATATACAAACAATTTTGAAGCTAGTGAAAACACAGCTCATAATGAAAAACCAACAGATCAGCTCATTTCATTAAAAGTTCTTGACACTATTGACTATTTAATCCAAGAGTAATAATACTATTAAGAATTGCCTGTTCTGTTAAATTTTCTTATTCATTTTTAAAACTTGTATTTAATTAAATGCATTTGCATTAAATGTTCTAAATCTCATTAAATGTTCTAAAACATGGTTCTTTGTTAGTTGTTAATGACAGCAAAGCTGAGAATATCTTTTCCTTGAATAATAATTTGTTTATTGACAGTAGCTTTGCCAAACAGGTTAAACTATTAGTCCCATTATCAACACCAAGCTAACATGGGATGAACATCTAAACAATATTTGAAGAAATTAGCCAGAATAACTCATCTGCTACATAAATTAAGACCTATTGTAAGTCTGGATGTACATTTAATGACATATTTTGGCCTATTTAATTCTCAACTAAATTATGGAATCAGAGTTTGGGGCAACTCAAGCTGTGCTAAAAGTTTTATTTTGGCAGAAAAATGCCTTAAGAATTATTTCTGGCCTTGGTCATAACGATTTTTGTCAGGTTAGTTTTATGACATAATATTATGACAGTCCCTTGTTTATATATTTATTCAAATTTTTTGTATGTTTAAAGAAATATTTGTAAATTTAGCATCCAAAGTACAGTGCATGACCATGAGACAAGGTTTAAACCTAATGTGATTACAACTAGAGTACGACTAGCCAAAAGCAAAAATAGCTTCTGTTACCAACAAAAAAAAATGTTATATACAATAAATGATCTATTATACTTAAGCAACAGCCAATTCATAATTTAAACTTATAATATCGAAATTGCTTAATCTAAAAGCATTTTATACTATTGATGAGTATTTCAACTGTGATTTTGGTGATGTATTAACCTAGTCTTAGTTCTTAATGTTAATTAGAACTAAGACTCTTAATTAGTTAATGTTAATAGAGATAAAATCTATTGTAATAGTAATATTAATTAATGGTTAGTAAATTTTCGATTATGATTTTATATTAGTCTGACCTCCACTAAACTGCATAATCCATTTTCACACCACTGTGGTTCCGCTGTAAATCTCTGTATGAATTTGGACGGTACTAACAATCCATGCATTCAAAAATTTCATGCAAAAAAACCTAGAGTTGGTGGATTCATCAATTGCTTTAAAAATATTGTAAATGGCTAGTTAACCCACAAAACAGACTAATCAACTGCAATTGCTTCAGAATAAAGGTAATTAACTAAGAAAACAAAAGCGTATATATGGAGTGCCAAATGTAGCCCTGAGGTGGTGTTGGCACTAAATGGCCTTTTCTTTTCAGACATGCCTAATATCACTAATATGTTTACTAAAGTAAATTAAGGATTTGCAACAATATTGAATATCACCAAATATATCATTTTTTTTGGACATATAATCAGATGCAATGCAGATCCAACCTCTCTGAAACTGATTCGATGATTGCAGCAAACTGCAGAACACATGTATTTTCTGAGGGGTATTACCTTTGTGACAGAATCGTTGACATTGATGGCTGTCACTTTCAAGGTGTTGTTCTTGAGCATCTTGTAGAGGTTATGTACTCCGGTAGTGGTTTCTTCTGAAATGCCTTTGATACCTGACAGGTATTGAGGGTACTTGGTATGGACAAGATTGGTGAGGTCACCTCCATCATCTAGGATCATATTGAGGGGCTGGAATGAACAACACATCGTTATAAATATTGACTTCAAGGAATAAATATCTACAATTTGTGATGGTACCTCACAGAGTTTAAATATCATATAAAAACTAACAACTAAATTTAAAAAAAGGGAAAAATGTTTTGATAAATTATGATTTCTTTAAAACATTAGATTTGTCTATTATAATAAATTAAAAAAATTACTTTATTGAAAAACACATTTATAGGATTATACAAGAAAATTATAAAATGGCAAACATTAAACGGAACTGAGGGTAGGGCCTAGAGAAAGATGGACATATGGAATCAGGAAGGCATCCTGAAGGAGAAATGTGGAGACAAAAAATATAGGTTTTTCGATGATTATCCTACCTTGGACACTGGATGAAACAAATTAATAGCATTAAACATTTCAACAACAACAAAATAACAAAACATTATGTAATTTATTTACCAGTAATTATCAAATGATTTATTCATTAATATAACATTTTAAGCAAGTGTTACATTCCTAAAAGATATGATCCAAGGCTATATAAAAAGAAAAGATCCATACCATTTTTAAAGGTGAGCACCATGGTATTAATTAAGATAGATACAACGTCACTGAAATGACAAGTGGCGTACTACCAGGACTATTATCAGTCCTGATTCACAAAGTTTAGACAATTAGTTATATACTCTTCACTGTTAACTTATTTCTAAACCAAATAGATACCCAGATCCTATATTTAACCCGTGGTTGTGAGATGCTTTTTAGCCATTAGTGATTAAATTTAAGTATCTGTACAATTCTACTTTGTAAAGATGTGTTGTTATGTGGGTTTTCCACAGATGCCAGTTTTGTTAGTGTTATATAAATATTTAAAAATATTGTTGGAACGTTAGCCTATTTTTATGGCATATGATCATTTTTTAGGCTTTACTTTAAATTCTCTGACTTTAGGATTTCAATTTTCTCTCCTGTTAAGACATAAAAAACTTAAATGCTACTCAGAAAATAATACTTCATTATAGGGAGCAACTCACAACTCCCTGAACGAATACCAGAAGAGAAAATAACAAATGAGGCTAAAAAACACTATTAATAATCTCTAGTTATAGCAACAGTGAAACAAATTATATGACGATTTTACTTATTTTAGGACATTAGTCAGAACACATTTTTACAAACCTGTCCATCTGGAAAAACAATAGTCTGTTCTATGCACCAAATGTACTCCTCATCAGTTTCTCCCTTCCATGCAAAGACTGGCACACCACGTTTGGCGATGGCAGCGGCTGCATGGTCTTGTGTACTGAAAATATTGCAGCTTGACCATTGTACCTGAAAAGCATTAGAATTGGTTACAAAAATAAAATCTTAATCTTTGGTGGACTACTTTAATTTTTTTTCTTTAAAGTTTAAGAACAAAAAATGATTTTACTACATTCCTCAAGAGTTTTATTTTGAACATTAGGCATGATCTTACTTAAAATTTTGATAAAGTGATTTATAATATTGAATATTTCATTCATAATTGTAGACTTTCCTTGTCTATTTTAGGTTAGGTTAAAGGGCACTAGGCCAGGAATTAGTATGTTAGAGAGATAGGACATCAGCAAACTTACCTTAAAAGACAAGTTCACTAACATCAGAGTAGTAGCCACAAACACAAAATAAACACAATCTCAAAAATTTTCAACACCACTGGCATTTTCTTCAGATGAAGAAAGAAAGAGAGAGAGAGAGAGAGAGAGAGAGAGAGAGAGAGAGAGAGAGAGAGAGAGAGAGAGAGAGAGAGAGAGAGAGAGAGAGAGAGAGAGAGAGAGAGAGAGATGGCTTCCACTATTGCTGGTTTCCACAGCCACCTACCCCCCCTCTCTCTCTCTCTCTCTTTCTCTGCACCTGAAGAAAATGCCAGTGATGTTGAAAATTTGTGGGATTGTGTTTATTTTGTGTTTGTGTCTACTACTCTGGTGTTAGTGAACTTGTCTTCTAAGGTAAGTTTGCTGATGTCCTATCCCTCCAATATACTTAGTCTATTTTAGAAATGGACTATGGCTGTGTTTTTAATACAATACATCTCAACTAAAGCTATAAGAGAGATTGGATTTATTTCTATAATTATTTATTTTACATATTGTATATTTGTGATGAAATACATGATATCTATTTGTGTCCTTCGTTAGTTTATTGATTCAGAAGATACAAACAAGATTCTTAAATGGTCAGCAGTATTTATATCATAAATTAAAGCTTCACTTTTGATTTCCTAGAGGATGAAGTGAATTTCCTTAATGGTTTATCATCTTGGTTCATTGATAGTCAGGTTGCGTTGATTGTGTTTAAACAGTTTCATGGCTCATGTTTTTTAAGCTTTTGCCTGTGGCCTTCAGGAAAACAATTATATAACTTGCTTGTTTTCAACATAAAGGTATTACATAAGAGAAAGCAGTGTTAGCTGTTCTGGTCAAGGATATCAGAAAGATCTCTTCCATGTCAATTATCAGCTCTTAAAAATCACGCTGAGAATTTAACGTTCTCCAGTGCCACTCCAGGTTTATTGTCAATTCAGAGATGGAATTTCTTTTGGTTGCACTTACAACCAAGTCAGTCTTTTCACTAGAAAATCTGCTATAACATGAATTTATTCACATTATACATAGTTTATTGCCCAAATTAAATCAAAAGTAATATTTATTAGTTTGTTTTAGGTTTTATATATTTTCTGCATGAATTTTGTTAAAAAATATCTCTTTAATCTCAAACAGGTTTGTAATTTTCTTTCATAAATCAATGAAAGTTTATAAAATCATCCATGATATGAATCATGAAAGTTACAATACTCTATTAAATACGGGACAGAATTAACCCTTCACAAGCTAATTTATATTCTTAACGTAAGAATATATAAAACTTGCTTGGGTCACTACTAAATTTTTTACCAATATATAATATTATGCTTCAAAATTAACTATTATACGCAAAACAAACTAATATTTGGCCGAAATAATTGTTTTTACATTTTTTCCAAAAATAATACTAGCGTATATACATGTCACTTTAGCTCTGAGGGAAATTTTTTTGTACATTTTTACCCGTCATTAGCTTGTTCTACTAAAATCAGTTGTTAGGTAAGTTTGAAATAAAATACTAATTAGTTGTTAATTTCATTTGATCGTATAATTTAATGACTAAACATGATATTACAAGTGTATTCAAGCATACTTCTTTTTAGTATGATTTGCCTTAAAGCAGATTTCTGGATTTCTTGGCAGGTTTTGCATAAGTAAACAGAACTAAACTACATAAATAAAATAAACAGAACAAATCGAATTTATAAGTCGAAGTAACTTGTGTCCAAGTAAACAAAGTGTGTGGCGCAGAATACAGCAGACGAAGCACTGGATGCTGGACTAACAAAGACACAAGTTTTAGAGAGAGATGAGGGTCGGAGAGGGTAGGGAAGGGATGGGGGAGTCAGCAATAGTATTGGGTGGAGGGTGTAGTATGACTAATAACAAATTGTGTGTGACCTTGGGAGGCAGGGTGGGGATCAAACAAATTCAAATTTCATATGACAGGTATTCCCGGCAAACGCTCGTTGAGCTAAAAACAGTGTGTGTATATATACGCACACCGCTTTTTTTTTGCGTATATAATCGGTATACGCTCGCAGAGGGTAAATTAAAAATGTAAATAAATACTCATATTTAAATTATTCAATAAATAAATAACAAAATATATTTAGAAGATACTACACTCTACAGGTCAATATTACAAATACTGATAATTTTTTATTAATTAACAGTTGTCCATAATTTCTACCACTCTTAAGATAAAAACTGCATTGTTTTATGTTTCACATGTATATGAATTGTGTTAAACACTGAACAGCAAAAATAAAATTTATTGGTTTTTTTAATTGATTAAAGTATTAAAATATTTTTTGTTTCGTTTCTGTTTTAAATATATTTTTCTGATTTGATGAAAAATTGCAACAGACCTTTGGCTAAGTCTTGTTTGATCACTACCCCGAAAAGCCAATCAAAATGTTTTCTGTGACCTGTAATGGTGCGATTATTGACATCCATGGTGTATCCATAATGTATCGTGTATCATATAATTACAGCAGTTTATATACCAAATGAATCTGATAATACTGTAAACAATCATCCGGAAACTGCTGTCAAATAAAGATAAAATATAATTATGAATATTATAAATTTCCCAAAATGGTAATATTAATAGTAGTACTAACTGATAAAAGATTAAATTGAATAAGATAGCCTTGAACTAGGCTTTGATGAAATAGTATATCAGTGACCTATAAGAGATATGAGGCTCACAGTAATGAATCATTCACAATTCTCTCAAGAATGGTACAAAGGGCAATATTGATCAGATCATGTTTAAAGGTCAACGTCAACCAAAATTACTACAGTACTAGTCTTTGTATGTCTAATTTGTTTTTATCTTTCTTTGAGATAAACATGTAAGATTGACAGATAAAAAATTAAATTAATTAAAATGAACTTATGTGGAACTTAAGTTCAAGCTCTGCAGTCAAAGAGATAAATCAAGCAAATCATTCAATAGTAAAACCACAAATACCCAAGTCAAATTATAAATATTGATGCCTATGCTAGGACGAACCCAAGAAAGAAACTTAGAAATAGTTATGTGAATGAAATATTAAGAAACTGGAATATTAAAAGCACAATTATCCCCATAGAATTATTTGACAATTTATAGAATATGATTTTTTTTTTAACTTCACTTGCCAGTTGACATGGGCCTACAGGCCTGTGCGTCAACTTTATTCAACGAGTGAAGTACCGACCGTTGGCTCAGTGGGGATTCGAACCTTGGACCTTGCCCTCCGCAGTCCGAAGCCTTAGCCACTGAGCCACCACGCCGGCATCTTATCTGTTTGTCAACAGGGAGTCATCACATATATTGAATATTTATAAACAAAGTGTAGAAGTAATTCTTGCAAATGTACTATAAAAAATTGTGTTAACAGGTTATTATTTTGGAGAAGACTATGATAAATGAAAATACTGTAATTAGCCTTTAGAATTATGAATATTGAGATGGTAGTATACAATTCATGGTAAATGGCCTACGAACAGCGCATGTGCGACATAAATTGTCTCCCACCACGCACTGTCATATGTTCTTAGTACAGTCACTACTAGAAGCATGGATCTGACATAACAACAATGATTCCACTTGCCACAGTGTTTACATTGAATCTGCTATTGTGTTATTAATCAAGTGAGTTGTATTGAAGTATTCTTAATGGTTTAAATGCTAGACTAATTGTCATTAGTTAAATTTGTACTAACCATAGTTAATATATTTTGTACCATATTTTATTTTCTTTTATGAAACGTACATAAGATTTTGATTTAACATAATACAGTAGTAATAATAAATCGCATTTCTTCGGTATGGATAAAGCGAGCGACTCGAGTGGTCTTGAACACACTCCCCTCCTTCCGATTACAGCTGGATTGTTTTCTCCGTTCAAGCCAAGTTTTCTTGTCAAAATTAAGTTTCCTGTCCACTTTGGTTTTTGTCAGTTCCACACGACTTCACTCCAGCGAAGGAACGTCGCCCCTTTGTTAAAAAGGTAGGAATTAAATAATTTTGATTATTTGTTTTTTTATAATTTGTCTATTTTTTAAAAAATGATTGTTATTGAATAGGTCTAAGTAAAATTAAACTCACCTGAAATAATAGGGAATTTTATGTCTTCAATCCATGGCCAATTTATAATAAATTCTGTTTTAAAAGATGTTAAAAACTAAACAAATCCGTTCTGGTTTGTTTAGGGCTGACGTTAGACGAGTTGCCTTCCAAAGAAAATCAGAGAACTCGATAATCTCCTTTTTCTTTCACTCCTTTTAAAATTCCCTTGTTTAGTTGTTTGTATACGTTACGTTTAAATAGGTAGTATTTTGAATATAGATAAAGTTTAAGAACGGGCTGATGCTAATAAATTATTCATTAAGTGAATTATTTTGATGTCAATTGATTCTTAATTTAATCCACAGTAAAAAGTAGTTTTTAAATAAGAAAACAACTGTGTTCCTGTTTTACAATTATACGACCTTGTAAATTTATATTTAAATAATCTAAAATTACAAGTATAATCCACTCATGGGTACAAAATATGCGCAACTCTGCTGCTTGTAGAGCTCCTGAACACAGCAGTTCCCTCTTCAAGTTTATGAAATGAGATTGAGTTATATAATAAAGTTTAAATAAAAAAAAAAGAAAAAATGAACAACATTTGTGTTGATTTGTTACTGAAGCATGAGCTAATTTATGAACTAAGAGTTAGAGGCATTGCTGTAACGGAAAATGAAACAGTTTATCGCTTAAGAAGATCATTAAGAAAATGTTTAACGGATAATGAGTCAATAAATGTGCAAAATTTAAGTAGTTATATAAAACCGGCTGAGGAAGTAACTTTAATTAGTGATAAATTAAAAGAATATGTAGATAGTGTAAGTAATTTAAAAGATAGTTGTAAGCCCCTTGATTTTGTCAGATTATGTACTAAGATTGAACATTATGGAAATAGACTAAGTAATTTGCAACGGTATAAGTTAACCGATAATCTCTCTCAAACTTGTATAGAACTTGGTAATCAATTAAAGTCAATAAAAGAAAGACTAATCCAAGTAAACATGAATCCATATGTATTAAATAAAACTATTAGGGAAATAAGTCAATCATACATTGAAGAAGAACAATTAGAGTAATTTAATTAATTAAAATTAATTTTTCCTTAAAACTATCGTTTCAATGAAAGCCAAGCGTTATTTGAATCTACCAAAGCTGACTTAGGGCAAGTTGATGTTGTAAATATAGAAAGTAATCCTGCAACAACACAGATCAAAGGGGAGTGTGCTAGCCTAGATATGTTTGTATCAAAAGTTGTCAAATCCAATTGAGTCACTTTTAAGAAATATACAAACTTGTAATGGTCTGGTAATTAATGAATTAATCAATTTTATAAGCACAATGATTAAAATAAAGAAAGAGTCAGATAGGAGATTATTAGATCTATTGTTACATAGAACGAGTGAGCCTTTGTATAGTAAAATGCTAGACTTAAGAAAAGAAAGTTTAAATGTTGTTCAAACAAACATAATTAATTACTTTATACCTTTGAATGTAAGAGAGCAATTGATAAGAGATCATGTAAATAGACAGCAAAAGGTAAATGAACCTTTATCAATGTACATAGAAAATGTTAAACTACATGCAGAAATATTTTGTTGTACTTATTCAGAAACTGAGCTTGTGAATATCATATGTATGGGGTTAGAACCCAGTGTAAGAGCAAACCTAGTATTTACCAGTAAACCTAATACATTTAAGGAGTTGTATGAAGTTGTAATCTACCATAATAATGTAGCATACACAAATTATTGTCGTAGCAATAATGAAGACAGTAAAGTACAATACAGGTTAATATCTGGGGAACGTCAAAATAATGTAAGACCGTCCCGTAATAATAGCCAAAGTGTAAAAAGATGTTATAACTGTAACACTTTGGGACACATTGCAAAATTCTGTAAAAATGTTAAAGTGACAAAAAAACGTATAAGCAGGGAAGGGCTTATGAGTTGTGTAAATAATGTGCATTTAAGAAAAAATAAACAAATGAGTCTTTCCCTTAATAAAATTAAGCCTAATTTGTACAATAACAGTATTCAAAGAGAAGCATATACTCGTAAGGAAAAATTGAAAACAAAAAGACAACAAAGTAGAATTATTAAGAAATTAGCTAAGCTTAAGGCCAAATTTATCAATGTAAACAGCAATAGTGAAGTAGATAATGTACCACTAATAGATGTTAATCTATCTAATGATCTAGTAATACCATCATTGTTAGATACTGGTTCCAGTATTAATGCCATAAGTAAAGAGATGTTAAGTCAAGTTTTAAAACTTAAGTTAGTTAAACAAATTAACAGTAATAAACTAGCTTGTTATGCAGCCAATAGTTCAAAAATATATGTTACTGGTTGTTGTGTAATTAAAGTGAGAATACAAAGATTTACTTGGAATGTGAAATTTTATATAATTCCAAAGCTGGAATTTCCATTGTTATTGGGTAGTTGTTTCATGAAGAAAACCCAATTAAGTTTAAATTTAACAAAAAACCAGTTTTACTTTAATTTTAACCCTCAGATAAAATTACAATTAAGTAATAGACAACATAATGGCCATGTTAGTTTTAATACGATAAACTAACGTATCTAGATATGAAAGAACAAGTTGTAAACTTAGTCAATAAGTACCCAAATGTCTTTACCGATAAGATAGGGAAGGCTTTAAACATTGAGTTTAAGTTAAAGCTAAAAGATGATGATATTGTTAAACTAAGACCTTATCCATTGTCACCACCTAAGCTAAAGGAAATGAAAGAAATTATTGATGATTTGTTAAAGCAAAATATTATAAGGCCATCTCTTATTGCATATAGCTCACCAAGTTTTCTAGTTAAGAAACCTAATTCTAACAAAAGTAGGTTGGTTATTAATTATGCAAAATTAAATGCAAAAATAGAACGTGTAAATCACCCACTAGGAAATATAGATGATTGTTATCTCCATCTTAAGGATGCTAAAATATTTAGTGTTTTAGATTTGTCACAGTCATTTATGCAAGTAGGCTTAACTGAAGATTGTAAGCATTTAACTGCATTTTCCACACCTTATTCATTGTATGAATTCAATTCAATACCCTTTGGTCTCCATGTTGGATCAAGTGTGTTAAGTGGTTATTTAGATAACATATTTAGAGATATTAAATTGGATTATATGACGTCATTTGTAGATGATATATTAATTTATTCTAAAACTAAGGAAGAACATGTTAAGCATCTAGATGAAGTAATTAGTAGGCTTAGTAGGAATAACCTAACTGTAAATCCTAGCAAGGTAAAACTATTTCATTCAGAGCTGTCATACTTAGGACATATCATAAGTCATAATGAGCTAAAAATAGATGAAGAGCGCACCCTCGCTATTAGGAATTTTAGAGAGCCCCGAAATGTAAAGGAAATAGGTACTTTCATAGGAATGGTCTCATTCTTTTCAAAAGTTATTAAAAATTATGCGGATCTAGCTAGTCCACTTAACGAACTCCGTAAGAAGCGTGCAAAGTTTGTGTGGTCAGATCAGTGTAAAACCAATTTTTATAAGCTAAAAGAGGCAATTACTAAACCACCTGTTTTGGCCATACCTGATTTCAACAAGGACTTCTATTTGATGACTGATGCTTCTGAGGTCGCTTACGGCTCAGCACTTTTGCAATGTACAGACGCTGATAATAAAGTACCTATAGCCTATTTTAGTAAAAAGTTTACTGATAGTGAACGTAGTCTAAGTACTTACGAGAAAGAAGCCCTGGCAGTAGTCTTAAGTATTAAGAAGTTTTACGCCTTTTTAGAAGTTATACCATATTATCTAATTACTGACAACCATGCACTTTCATGGGTGTTAACACATTTTCGTAAGTTAGGCAAGATTGGACGATGGGCAGAATATATAATAGGCTTACCTTTTAAAGTAATGCATGTCAGATCAGCCCAAAATCCTGTAGCTGATTGCCTTTCTAGAATTGTAAATGAAGAAATCCCAGACATAAAAGTAGTGGATGTTGAACCACATGAATTTGAAGTAGTTATAAATAAAGATAAACCCAGTAAGAAATTTAGATGCGTTAATTCAAAAGGATTAGATGTAATAAATGTGATTAATGAGTTTCCACTAGCATATGTACAATTTTCAGTGCATCATTTACAAGACCCCAAATGTCTGGAAATAATAAATAGTGTCAAAAATAATACTAATAAGGATAACTTTTCAATTAGAAAAGATGTGTTAATGTACAAGAAAAATGCTAATAGTAAAAATAAGAACTATTTGCCCCAGCATTTAATTGATATGATATTCAAGTATTATCAGAGTAGTGTTTATGGCGGTCATTTAGGACAAAGTAGAACTATTGCAAGAATATTGGAACATTTTTATCATCCTAAACTAATTAAGGAAACTAATATAGGGATAGAAATAGGGGATAAAATATCAGCTCTGGCCTTTGCAGATGACGTAGTTTTGTTGGCAGAAAGCAAAGAAGATCTGAAAATTATAACTGAAATTTTAATTAAAGAAACCAAAGAAGTTTGACTTAAAGTTAGCAATGAAAAAACTAAATTTATGTATTTTGGCCGAAATCCTGACAACACACAAAATTTTACAGTAGAAGGAAACAATTTTGAAAGAGTAGATGAATTCAAATACCTTGGTACAATAATTAGCTCTAACAACAGTGAACACACAGAAATTCAAAGTAGAATAAACTCAGCTAACAGAAGCATGTTTGCTCTAAATAAACTTATGTCATCAAAACTTTTATCTTACCATACAAAAATTAAAATTTACAAAACAATAATCAGACCAGTAATTCTCTACGGAGCTGAGTCATGGATTATCGACAAAAACACAGAAAAAAAGCTGATCACTTTTGAGAACAAAGTACTCAGAAAAATCTTTGGACCCACAATAGAAAACGGAGTATGGAGGCTGAAGCACAACAGAGAAATTAGAGATCTATTCAAAGAACCAGACATTATAGCAGAAGCCAAGTGCCGACGTTTGCGGTGGGCGGGGCACGTAATAAGAAGGAATAATAATACTATGATAAAACAAGTGTGGAAAGAAAACCCTGACGGTAGACACCACACCTGACGGTTCTAAGAAAAGATGGAAGGATCAAGTGGTCATCGACATGAATAAATTAAGGGTCAATGAAGAAGATGCAGAAGATCGTGAGAAGTGGAGGCAAATTGTTGGTGAGGCCAAATACCACCTTGGGTATCAGTGGCCATGGGAGTAAGAGTAAGTAAGTAAGTAAACTAATTAAGGAAATAACAGCTAGAGTAAAATCCTGCAAGATTTGTAAAAAATCCAAGCCAGCACAAAGAAAATATTATGGTGAACTTGTATCTGGATATAGCACTTGTCCTTTAGATAAATTGTATGTTGATACAGCTGGTCCCCTCACGAGGTCTAGTTTAGGAAATCAACATGTATTAATAGTTTTAGATGATTGTACTAAGTTTGTTTGGTTAATACCGATTAGAGATATAAAGGCAACTACTGTAATTAAGAAATTAGATGACATAATTTTTAGTTCTTTTGGAACTTGTAAAAATCTGGTGTCTGACAACGGTAGCTGTTTTAAAAGTATTGAATTTAAGAATTTTATGTTCAAACATGCTATAAATCATTATAAAATTATCCCCTATCAAGCCTCAGTTAATAAAGCAGAAAGATACATATTAAATCTTAAGAACCAATTAAGAGCCTTCTATCATGACGACCAAGTTAGCTGGGATAAAGACATCAAATTTTTACAATTATGTTTAAATACTGCAATAAATGAAAGAACTAAACATTCAGGATTTCAATTGATGTTTAAGTGCCCACCGAATTATGCATTAAGTAATCTGTGGAATCTTAATGACCTAGTAAATAATATTTTAAGTAAGGAGAAAATGAAAAATGTATTAAGTGAAGCTATAAAAAAACTGTAAAAAGGCCATTCAACACAACAAAGAGAGATTCAAGTATAAAGATGTAAATAGTCTTCCTTTTGTACAGCATCCTTTTGTAGTCGGGTCCAATGTATATTTAGAGTCACACTACCTTAGTAACAAAGCAAACTTGTTTCAAGGAAAAATGGGACTTAGATATGAAGGTCCATACCGCATTTTGTATTTCCTCAGTCCAGTTTCAGTAATAATTCAAGACTGTAATGATGTAAATATTACAATTAAAATTAGGATAAGTAAAATTTGCACAGCCCGTTTAGATTTAAGAATGAAGAGATGTATAGTAGTTAGTAAAAAAAAAAAGTAACATTCCCCAGGGTTTTGTAGAAGTAAATGAAGAACCAGCAGATAAAACAGCAAACTGTTAAAAATGTAAATAACTATAAGTGCTTTGCTAAAAGAATTTTTAGGCGCAAGGAGCAATAATAATAATAAAAAACAAAATTTTTTGCTATTCACCTGCCTAAATATGAAAAATCGAAGCAGTATTAAAATATGACAAATTTAGAGTTAGTGTGTGAATGTAACTATGGTACTATTTTTGAGAGTACCAAGTCCTAAATAAGAATCTATAATTTCATAAACCTTAAATAAGCACGAAAGTGTACATTTAAAAAGGGAATGAATCAATAAGTTATATAAAAAAATGAATTATGTAAAAAAAGAACAAGCTAAATAAAATAAGTTAAACAAGTTTAGTTAAATTATTCTTTAAATAAAAAAAAAAAAAGTTGTGCGTATGATTTAAGTTAGCAAAATAATAATATTAATAAAAACGGAGTACAAGCTGTTTTTTTTTTTTTTTTTTTTTTTTTTTTTTTTTTTTTTTTTTTTTGTGACAAAGGGAACTGATCTGTGTCTGAGCATCCTTGATATGCCACCAAACCTCTTCCACTCAGGACCCTACCGTACTACATAGCCTATAAACCCGCTATCCAGCTTAACTACCTCCAACTGCTTAATTCACAAACCTGCTTAATTTTCTTTCATAAAGTTCTTTGTGTATTTGAAAGTGTGTATGTGTATGTATATGTGGCAAGGAATGGTGTGTGTTTGAATCTAGGCTAAGCTTCTTTCTTCTAATCACTAACACTACTAACCACTAACACTCTTCACCATGCACTAAACTCTATCACTGTACACTGCACTTCTTTAGTTTCAAATCTCCACTAAAAAAAATTTTTTTTTCAAACACTGTTGAACGTTCCCTGAGTTAAAGAAAGGATGAAAACAATTATACCGTGACACAAAAGAATTAAAACAAAGTTGTTTTTTTTCGTAGAGTAATGCATTAGTAAAATCCACTCAATCGTCAATCACGGCATAGACTGGGGAATGAAGGCTAGAACAGGTTGTTGGTAAAATTCCGAGGTAAAAATAGATGACAATATTGTACTGTACTACCCCTCCTATGCCCTAACCCAAAATACCCTCTTCAAGGAACATCGTGGAGCTGATAGCAAACTATACTACTGCTAGAGAAGGATGGATGCGACCCTACAGACTGTATACTCCAGGAAGGAACCTAGTTTTCTTTTAATGAGTGTTTATAATTTTAAGAGTGTATATTGTAAGGCCCGTTTCTTAAATGTATATGATGCCATGGATTGAAGCAATTTAACTTTAAATAGGAAATGAGATTTAAGTTAAAAGTGTATTAGGAAAATCCTACCGTAGAAATGCGATTTCAAAGGGGAGAAATGTACCATATTTTATTTTCTTTTATGAAACGTACATAAGATTTTGATTTAACATAATACAGTAGTAATAATAAATCGCATTTCTAAAGCGAGCGACTCGAGTGGCCTTGAACACACTCCCCTCCTTCCGATTACAGCTGGATTGTTTTCTCCGTTCAGGCCAAGTTTTCATGTCAAAATTAAGTTTCCTGTCCACTTTGGTTTTTGTCAGTTCCACAAGACTTCACTCCAGCGAAGGAACGTCGCTCCCTTTGTTAAAAAGGTACGAATTAAATAATTTTGATTATTTGTTTTTTATAATTTGTCTATTTAAAAAAAAAATGATTGTTATTGAATAGGTCTAAGTAAAATTAAACTCACCTGAAATAATAGGGAATTTTATGTCTTCAATCCATGGCCAATTTAAAATTAATTCTGTTTTAAAAGATGTTAAAAACTAAACAAATCCGTTCTGGTTTGTTTAGTGCTGACGTTAGACGAGTTGTCTTCCGAAGAAAATCAGAGAACTCGATAATCTCCTTTTTCTTTCACTCCTTTTAAAATTCCCTTGTTTAGTTGTTTGTATACGTTACGTTTAAATAGGTAGTATTTTGAATATAGATAAAGTTTAAGAACGGGCTGATGCTAATAAATTATTCATTAAGTGAATTATTTTGATGTCAATTGATTCTTAATTTAATCCACAGTAAAAAGTAGTTTTGAAATAAGAAAACAAGTGTGTTCCTGTTTTACAATTATACCACCCTGTAAACATATATTTAAATAATCTAAAATTACAAGTATAATCCACTCATGGGTACAATTTTACCATCATTGATTTAAGGTACAGCCATGCTTTGTACGTGACTGTATCTTACAGATGCCTACCACTGGAGGGGAACTGAGGTGGGAGAAGTTAACATTTTCTCTCCTCTAGACGCCATTTAGTTTGCGTTTATGACTACTAAGACAGCCAAATCATATTTACGTATAGTTAAATTTTAAGATCGCTTTCACTTTTTAAAAACATTTTGCCACTTTAGACCCTAGAGTTAATTATAACCAATATAAACTTACAGGAAGATGAATCTGCTAAAACAATTAATTGTATTACAGCTAATAATATAACCATTTAATTTCATTAGAAAATCTATTAGAATGGCAATCGGGATATTACAGCTAATAATACAACTATTTAATTTCATTAGAAAATCTATTAGAATGGCAATCGGGATTTACTCATTTCTAACAGCTACATTTAGCCTTCATGCGTAAGGCAGACATATAACAAGTTATTTGATATAACTATGCCAAGGGGAGGATTAATGTACTATGTGCCATCTTAAAACAGGTAATTACTCCTCCTTTCTCCAACCAGTCTACATACAAGGCAGGAGCCGTTGTCTGGCGTCCATGCCTAACTGCACATTGCAGGTGCAGCCTGCCATGTGAAGGATTTAATTGATATTGTGTTGACGAATATGTTGAATTGTTTCCTCCAAAATGTTGCAATACTTATCTGCTCACGTATGTGTCCTTTTGATTGGTTATAATAATTTCTTTCCACATGCCTCTTGGTCACAATACTCCATAACTCGCTTAGTAACTTCACGCTCAGCATTATGTATTGTGGTGCCAAACTTCCAAACAGAGACCATTTTCTTTTTAAACAGAATGAAACTACAGAACAGTTATAGAACAACTGATTGAACAAGTAGCTGAACATATTGACCAGAATAGCCCTCATTACCAGAATTATGTTCTCATTACAAGCTTGTACATTCTATACGTTATTTTTAAAACTAAATCAGTCGAGTGAAATACACAGCGTTACCAAATAAACTAGTTTACTTAAACAAATAAACTATTATTTGGTTAAGAAAAACAGGATCTGTCCGTATGATGAACAATTGTCATATACAAATATAAAATATATTCAAATAAATTCAGTTAAGATATTATTTTGAAGGTATGATCTTGGGGGACACAACAATACTACCCCCATCTCACAAATCCCAATAATTACCATCCGTTTAACCCAACTACCGGTGACCATCGATTTTTCGACGATCTATCACTCTTAACTACTGGTGACTCAAAAATTCAACGGTCAAATATTGCCGCAAATAAACCAGTTTCTATGGTAACGATAATGTTTTATCTGCGACATATTGGTATCATTTGATTTTAGATGAACCAATCTATCGACACATCACATTCGATATGCATTTCTTTCGTATTCTGAACTACAGACTTAATACTGTAGTTAAGTTTTCAGTTTCACTATTACCGCTGCGTTGTGTTCGCGTCTTATTATCTTGCATTGTTTGTGCTGTCAAATAACATTGTTTTTTTAATGATTTTTTAAGTGTAATAACAATAAAAATGTTTTATACATTATATTGGTGAAATGCACATTGAGTGTTTATGTCAAATAACATTTCTTTAGTTATATAATTTGTAAGCTATTCAGACATATGACGTGAATATTTTAGAATATTGTACATATTTTATTTTTGAATATTGGACTTTCTAAAATAGATTTGAAAATAATGTAAATATGTTTATAAATTATCTAATAAGATAATTTATAAACATATCTAATAATGTATGGATATTTTATGAAACTAGATAACATTTCTGCCAATTTGTATATTTTGAATTTTTTATTTATTAAATTGTATTTATTTTCTTGGCATGGTCCCCCTCCCTACCCCAATACAAGAAAGTTTTTTTTCAAAATATTCAAAAACAAAATTAAAAAATTGAAATTTATAAAAATCCTACTTTATCATAACATTCAAAATGTTCTAAAAAAAGATGTATAGCAATATAAAAATATATTACATTAACTAATTTTAATGATTTTTGAAAATATCCTTGCAAAAAATAAAAAAAATGGCTTGCCAATAAGAGGGTTTTTAGTTGCCATAAGTTAGGTTAAACTATAACAAAATAATTATCAAATAAAGTTTAACTATTTCAAAGAAATAATATATATTTTTATAACACAAACATGTATTTGAATAATAGTAAAAACTGGTTTATAATTGAAGTCGTAGTTAAAGCAGAAGGTATTTTGAACTATTTAATCTAAACAGTTTACTTTTCATTTTATACTACACTAAACATTTTAATCGATTGATAAATATCACATCTACACGAATACATTTCAAACAAAGCAATCACTTGTAAAAAATACAGTACAAAGAAAGGAGCGCCTTCAAGATGTCGCGATACTACATGAACGCTGCATTGCAGTATGGGCCAGAGTACATATGCCTCCCGAAGAGTTCTTTAAGAGCACTGGAAACAAAGTCATTGATGGCTTGCAAATAAATAATGCCGATTATGCATAAGTGTGAACAGATCATTTTAAAAATAGATCATATTTGCAAATGGCATGATTACCTCAGCTCCAAGTTCCAACAAGGTCTCGATCAGAACAGCGGTCTGCACTGTCATGTGTAGACAACCAGCAATGCGAGCTCCCTTGAGCACCTTCTGTGGCCCGTACTTGGTCCTTAGTGACACTAATCCAGGCATTTCTTTCTCGGCCAACATGATTTCCTTGCGTCCCCATTCTGCAAGGCTGATATCAGCTGAAAAATTGTACAATATCGGCAACTATAATTTTTCAGTGTATTTTTAAATAAACTTTCTTGAGCTTATACAAACGTTGCTTAATTATACCTACATATCTGAAAATAGGAATGACCAGGTGAATTTGATAGTTAAAAATGTTCTACGGATTAAATAATCATCACTACCAGTCATTATTTTGAATGAACAATGTATGAGGGTCGTCCAGAAAGTAAAGAACGATTGTGCATCATATGCAGCGCCGATCCCCCACCACTGCGACTGCGTGCACGCTAGTTACCTCTGGCTGTCCTGTCAGCGTGAGCCGAGTTTCATTCCTGTGCGGTCATGCATCTTTGCTCTGTAAACTTTCAAAATGGCGGTGCCCATTGAAAATCCCGCCAAATTGATGGCAACTGTTTTTTGGGACTGCAAAGGTTTAATCCATGTTGAGTTTTTGCCAAGGGGAGAAACGATAAATTCAGAAGCCTATTGCGAAACCCTTCAAAGACTCAGACGTGCAATAGAGAACAAAAGACGTGGCATGTTGTCAAAAAAAAGTGTTTTTGATCCACGACAATGCTCGACCCCATGCATCGGTACGAACCCAGCAAGAACTTCAAGGTCTAAAGTGGGAAATTTTTGGACACCCTCCCTATAGTCTGGACCTCGCGCCTTCAGATTACCATCTGTTCCCAAAACTGAAAATATTCTTGGGTGGGAAGCAGTTTGGAAACGATGAAGAACTGAAAAAAGAAGTGACATCCTGGCTCATATCTTTGGCGACTGAAGAGTATAACACCGGCATTGAAAAACTGATTTCTCTGTACAATAAATGCTTTCGTTTTTAATTTTTTATACCAAAACGTTCTTTACTTTCTGGACGACCCTCGTATCTTGTCTTAACATGTTTCTTGCCATCCCACCTATCTGCCTAGAGATAGCTGTGGCCAAAATGACTAGTCTTAACAGAGGCTATGCCACCCACCAACCTGCAGAAGATTACTTATTTTAATGACGCTTTTATAAAAAACCATAAGAAATCGACACCAACTTTAAATGTGAAAGTTCTAAAAATATATGTTTGGTATACCTTAATTATATTCTTATTAACAACAGGCCATTAGAAAACAATGCAACTATAAAATAATATACTAAAAAAAATTGGAAAGATTGGAACCCAATTTGAATTTCAAAGTTTAAGAAAATCTTATGTATAATAAGGCTGTGACTTCAGAATAAAAATTATCCAGCCTAAAAAATACAATTGTGAATCATTCCGTATCAAAATAGAAAGTTTTGAATTTCACACTCAATAATAAAAAACTATAATTTGTACAAGATTTCTTGTTTATTCTAACAAACAATATCAATTACTTTGGTTAATTTCAAAATCTGTTTATGCTGATGAAACTTATACAACCCCAAAATAAACCTTTCCTCATTGCTAAAAAATGTCATGTCATGATTTTTTTATGAATTAAAACATTTTCTTATAAACTCTTAAGTTAATTAATTATTGCAACCTGGATGTAATAACTTAATGCATAAATTCTTGATATTTTTGAAACCCTTATGCTGCAAGTATTCTTAAAATCAACTTTCTTAGTTTAACAGCTGTTGGAATGACTGCAAACACAGTTGAGTCACCATGCTATTCTTTGAGGAAATTTTTAAATGTTCAACCCTAAAACTACTCCTTAAAATTGAAAATGTACAAAATAATTAAAAAGTTGATTTTTTCACAAGGAACTTTAATTGCTGCGTTTAGCCCTATAGTAAACTCTTTTTTAACGTAAATTGAAAAACTTGATTTTTATCAAAATAGGTTTACTACTCAAGAAATATATTGATCCAGTAGTACATTTTTACATAATTTTTATTGTACATGTTCTTTTCAGTACAGCAATATCTAATTGGTTTTGCAGTAAAATTATTATTTTGATCCATAAAAGCACACTTGTAAAGTACATAATCTAATCCAAGCGAGCCTACCATATCCTTATCCAAGAAAGTCTAACATATCCTTAACTGTCCAATTAATGACAATTCTACTTTCACTTTCATATGGCAAACAGCCATCAAGTTGCACAAGACCTAGGTAATTACATAAGGGCAATTTAAGTACTTGAAGAAATCCCAACTAATGAAACATTTAAATAAACAAATCATAAATGTGCAATCGTAAAGTGTAGGATAGTGGAAAAACTAGTATCTCATATCTAACACATGTTGTAGGCCTATAACATTATGTAAATTCAACAACCAATACAGTCATATAAATACTGTGCAAACAGACGACATTTTAAAAGATGTTTTATAACCCATTAATTTAAGTATCTTTTCTTGTTAATTTTAGAATTTAGTTAGTAGTATTGTACTGACAAATATCTCGATTGTTTTGCATCCCTTCCCCCACACACAGGCAACCATCCAAGTAGAGAATCAATTTCATGTACTTTTGATAATATATTCGTTTATACTGTTATGGAGGATAACAGATTTTTCATCTAATTTTTATTTAAATGAAGTATGGGACCAAATAAAAAATACAGAACAAATGTTCACTACTTGCACAACAATAGATTTAACAATGTTTTTCATACAAGCAGGCTTGGAGAAATTCTATCAGCTTCACACTATCACCGAAGATGTCAGTGATTAAGGAAATAGTAAGAGTTGAACAGTAACAATGAAGTAGTGCTGGTAACATTGAAGAGAGTCAAGATTCTTGCAAGTGAGTTGGGGTAATCATGGTCATATACATTGTTTTGACTACTCTGAATGCACTAGATGCACAGAATCAATATGGCAGTGTGGACCTAAGATGCAATACTAAGAGATTTGGGTAAAGGAGAAAGAGTATTTACCAATATTTGAAAAATGAAACAGAAAACTGTGAAGGGGGGCAGTGAAAAAGGCAATATAGTGAAAAAGGGCATCGAAAAAAAAGGTGTTCGAAAGTTTTTGAAAGAATTCTATTAAATAGGATGAAATGTATCAAAGACCAGATAAAGACACCCACCCATAGACACGTTTGATATTGATCCATCATCCTAACTAACTATCATGAAAGTATAGTTGTGTTTAGCTACCTACCCATACACTTAAACTGATATTGAACCACAACCAAACCACCCACCCATAATCGGTGGTTTTAGTAACTCATATACATATGGTGAACCACCCATACTGATATGGTGATATTTATTTCTCATAAAAATACCTACCCATACACGTTCTAGTTCTAAAAAGAAACAAACATAAAACAAACATAAAAAGATATTATCATAAATTGAGTGAATATAAGAATTGTTTTTAGAAAGGTAGAAGTACAGTAGACCTAATATTTGCGGTTAGGCAGTTGATTGGGGGAAAAAATTGGAATTTGATAGAAATATTTAATGCTTTTTATTACCGTTGAAAAAGCTTATGACTCAATACTTACAAGTTGTATACGGTAAAGTTAACAAGACTCAGGAATAGAACATTATCTGATAGAATAGGTTGAACAACTGTAAGCACGAGTGACATAATAGTTTGAGGTAAAAAAGTTTAGAACTCTTTAAATTAAGTTTTAGAATGGATATATGGTAAGGTAAAAGAGGATTTGAGAAAGGGAAATGGGGTTGCCAAACAAATGATTTTAGCTGATGATATGGTAATCTAGAGAGAAAGTATAGAGGTTGTACAGATTGAATTTGAGAAATACAGTAGTAGCAACACTTACAAATAGGAGGGCTGAAGATAGTGAATATATCAGAGAATATACTGTTGTTGGAAAGGATAAATACATCATTGAGAGAAATATATTGTTAAATGGCAAGCCACTGAAGAGAAGGAGTAGACTGGTTTCCATACCTTGGATCACAAATAACAAAAATGGTAAATTAAGTAGAGAGATATCAAAAAGACTGTAGAATTGAGGAAAGCTATTTTAAAGTATTAAATATTTGATATGGGACAGAAAAATCCCAATAAAGATTAAATTATTGATGTGTAAATCATATTATATATTGATTCTCACATAAGATGTGGAAACAAGGTCTTTGAATGAGAGATAATTGCGAAGAATCCAAGCTTGATTAGCAGGAGAAATAAAGTTTTTGAAAATTATTGCTGGAAAGAAATTACTTGATAGAGTAATAAATATGGTTATTTGAAAAGAGGTTATTCTTAAGAAATAGGATAAAGAATATTCATTATTATTCATCATTGTGCCTCTTGCTAGCCTAACAGTTAGCACTCCTGACTTCAATGCAGGAGATCACATGTTCAAATCTTGGGAGGTCCAATTAAATTTACCTTGATGGGATTGGACCATTGTCCCATAACAAAGTTTGAATAATCAATATAATGTGCCACTGGCGTTGAAATAAATAAATTACAAAATTTCTCATTCATAAGACGCTGATCATCAAGATATGAACTCGTCAAGGGAATATTATGGGCGAATGAGTGTAGATGAACATGTGTAGTCATTGTTACTAACTAAGATCGACTGTTCCTCAGAAATATCTATTTGTTAATGGCCCAATAGCCAGGGCAACTAAGGAACCTACAGCTGTACGTGGAATATGTTTGACGTGAGAAAAGAATGAGTGGAGAATCCCTGTATCAAGAATTATTGAAGGCACAAAAGAGGGAAGGAGCCTGAGAAGAAGACCATGGATAAAATGGATAGACAGATTAAATGAAGATATTTAGTAATAACAAAGGACTGTACTGGGAGCAACTATAGAATGGTAGAAGGTGTAAAGAAGTAGTTAACAAAACTAGATTGACAGAATAGTGGATGGCAGGCCATCTTTCACCAAACTCTTTGAAGGCAGAAAAGAAGCAGCGCTAGATGCCAAGGTGGAGACTGCGAGCTTGGTAGAGCAGGTGAGATGAGTCATTGATCTTGAGGCCTGGATCGGCTGGAGCCATGGAGAGGTTGATTTCTAACTGTGCCAGTTACTTCAGTACTAACGGGTCACAGATACTTCAGAAAGTATTTGCACTGGTTGGCGAAGGTCAGATCACCTCAGAACTGACAGTAGGACAAGGATAGTGTTCCTTCTTCATGTGTTGGCGCTTCGCTGGGGACCCCCTTGTGGGAGACCCTTGTGTACTTGTCTCTGTGGTAGGTCCTGCTACGGCAGACACCATAGTGGAGGCAATGTTGTATGTGAAGAAGCATGGAGAACTGTTGCGTTCTTCGCCAACACAGTACTATGCGCCAAAAGTGAGGATGCTTGACTGACCTCTAGGTGTCCAATATGAAGTAGAAAAGTGGCCTTGTACGAGTGCAAAACATGCGACCAGGCATGAAGTCATCCGAAAGGATTTCCGTTTGGATCACCGCAGTTCGTTCGGTTTTAGTGGGTATTCCCCTAGTTGAAGATTATTCTTAAGGGCAAGTCCCACACTCAGTGTGTAAAGGCATTTCCCCTATGTAAAAAGTACATAAAGTACGTAACAGGAACTACAGACTGTATCAAGTAAATAAATCAATTTAAAGACATTCCTTTTCATATTAAGGACAAAGATTCTTTAGCCAAATTCATTACGATATTAAACTTCAATTTTTAAATATTTTATTATGACAATAAAGCAGTTCTTTAAGTTAGAAACATAAATATGAAGTTTCGGAGATTACTGAGCAATGTACAATGAATAATACAATTGATTATTTTGGCTAAAATCAACAATACAAAATGTTACAGGCTATGTCAGGCTACATAACTTAAGCTAGAAATAAAAGCAAAACATATATATTAAAGATACATATAAAATGTGATAAATTCACTTAAGATAAGAAGATCCACCCATGCTCAATCACAAAAATGGGACACAATAAAATCAGTCCTAAGCCTGATAACAACTCATTCTGTTTCTTATATTCCCATTTGTTTCTATGTTAAGATTGTAAAGGTACCTCTTTCCGAGACTTCCAGGAAAGGTAAATAACTATCCGACACTTCCAGAAAAGTTGATATTTTTAATTATTTACTCTTATACCTAGTTGTTTGTTACAATGAAATAGAAAAAAAATGGAGTTGACTAAATAATTGCTAAGAATTACTGGGCTATATTTCTTAATAAGTGATTAATTTTTTGTTTTTTTAACAATATAGTGCATAGACGCAGCAGGCTATTCTTTTATAATTTTTCAAGCAGTTGCTAGGCTCAAATATTATTTTATTAATAAGACATTCTTACTCTTTTTTGAGGGAAACTGGTCACACTAATAAAATCGCAAAAGTGGCCAGACAGATAAAGTGCAGTAAGCTTGCCACAACACGTTAGAGTTGAACATAAATTCCTTGTATCCACAATTAAATATTAATTCCATATATATTAACAACAGAATATTGATTCTATCAATCTAGTAAGTTTTCATTCAAAAATTGAATGGACAACTATCTGTGATTTACATTGCCATTTCTTGAACAAAATAACTAACATTTTCTGATAACTAAGTAAATAACAAATCATTAACTTATGAATAAGTAAGGTTTGCTTGAATTGGTAATCCTTTCTATTAGTTTTGTATTCAGTGGGTCAAAACCCTCACCAAATCAGTTACTATTGAGGTTTGTGACTAAATATTTATATCAATACTAATGTTTACGCATGTCTTTTGATATCAGGATATATTTCCAATCCAGACATAAAGTCAACAATTCTATTAGAGTAATAATATGTAACAATCAAAATCTATACAGCTGACAGCCCTGTTTTAAAAACATTAATGGGGTTGGAAAATTGAATAAGTACGGTACAGTATTTTGTGGTTAGATAATCGATTGTAAGTCGATAATTCAGTCTTTGCTTATCAGACTGCAAATGGTCAGTCGATTTCCCACTATAGCCTATTTCATGTTTAGTTTTGAAGTTGTATATAAAAATAAAAATTTACTAATATATTCATTTAAATACAGTAGGCCTATATTAAAGCTCTATTTTTAAAAAAACTTCACTTGCCAGTTCACGCTTGTGGACCTATATTGAGCTTTATTGAACAAGTGAAGAGGTACCGACTGTTAGCTCAGTTGAGGTTTCAAAGGTTGGACTATTTACTCTACAGTCGTCATTTCCACACGTGTGAGGGAGGGTGGGGTAGGTCATCACTAAAGTATCCAGCTTCATAAGCTAAAGGTTCTCAGTTCGATCCCAATCAGTCATAATTGGTCGGTAGCGTAGTTGGTTCAATCCAAGCTTCATGTGCTAAAGGTTGTCGGTTCGATCCCAATCAGAGTCAATACATTTTGAGAAGGATCAGCTGATAACCCCCCAACTGTTCATTTGTCATTGGGCTATTAATTAATGACACTTTCTAAGGAATAGTCGGCCTTAGTTTGTAACAACGACTACATTCACTCATCTACAATCATCACACTCAATCGAAATCCATATTCGCCCATATCTTGACGATCGGCGTCTTATGAATAAATAAAAAAAATAAAAATAAATAACACATTTTGAGAAGGATCAGCTGATAACCGCCGGCTGTTCATTTGTCATTGGGCTATTAATTAATGACACTTTCTAAGTAATAGTCGACCTTAGTTTGTAACAATGACTAATTCGCTCATCTACACTCATCACACTCATTCGAAATCCATATTCGCCCATATTTTGACGATCGGCGACTTATGAATAAATAGTTTTTTAATTAGCATAATACGTGTTGGTACATATGCAGTACAAGTAAACGTCACACAAGACAAACTTATTACAATATAAGAACAAAATGCACAAATATATTACAATACAAGTACAAGTATTCGTGCATTTTGTACTTGTCTTGTATTGTAATATATTTGTGCATTTTGTGCTTATATTGTAATAAGTTTGTCTTGTGTGACGTTTACTTGTACTGTAAATAAATAAATATGTGTCTGGGACAGTGGGTGGGTTGTAACTACCACACATGTGGAGACGGTAGGTGGATGATGGCCTTTACTACTGAGCCACCATTCCAGCCTCAGTCTCATTGCAAAACCCTCACCATAATTGTAATCAGGATGAAATTCTGCACAGATGGAGTTGGCCATATTCCAGAAATATCTGATCTATCCTGATGCTCGTAGTGATGTGTCAAGTCAACTCGCACTGACTCAAGTCATTTTATTTTCAACTAAAGTTGATTTATTGGAATGGAATTTTAACTGCTTGCTATTGGTTGTGGACGTGTCAAAAACGAACTCGTCAAAAAGTTGGCAATGTGCACTACATTTATCAGAGAAATACTACTTCAGTCTCGGCAGCTGGCAAGTTAACTTGAGTCAAAGCTGAACTCACCGGATGATTTATGAGAACTTCCAACTTGGTGGCTGGCGAGTTGAATAGAGTCAAAACCAACTTGCCCAAAGATGATGATAGACGAGGTTTCCCGATTCAGCGTTCGGCGAGTTACATGAGTTGAACTGTCAGTGTTCAAATCATTAATATTCAGTGTTAACAGCACTACTTGACTCATCATAATTTCCCCCGACTCATTTGGTTGTCTGTCAGTACCTCTAGTACAGATGTAATAATAAAAATAATACATCTATTAACACTATATATAAATTCTTTACCAATAAAAGTAAACTTTAACTATGCACTTTCAAGGCATAACTTAGACGCTTTTAAAAATATTATTTCTTATTGAAAAGGTGATGAACTAAGAATTTATATCTGTTCAGGAGCTTAATTTAGATCATGGAAATTCATTTAAACTCTTTGCCATAGCCAAATTACCATTAACCCTGAATCGTGATCATCAGGTGAACCAGTATGAACTCCCAACTGCTAGGTCCTATTTTCGGCGCTTTGCAAATGTTTTTGGTAAAAATCATAAAAAATAGTAAATTTACTATAAATGTAAATTTTATCATTTTGTTTTCTTCTAAGATCTGTACTTTCATAAACTACCATAAAAACTCACACAACAAATTAGTAATTAATTATTTTAAATAAAAAATAGAAAAAAATTTGAAAATATATGTAAATTAACACTCATAACCCTCTTAAGGAGCAATGCAAACATTTGTAAATAATTCCAAGATAGCCAAATTGTTTATTATTTAGTGCACTATAATAATATGTTGTTAAATTTTAAATAAACAACTAGGTTTTTATTGGAATTTTTTGTTTACATAAAACGTGAAAATGAAAAAATTTGCAAAGTTACAGTATGATCATTGTAGGTAATCAAATAGTACAAGTAAAAATTCAAAAAAATCACCATTGAATAGACAAGAAAAAGTTGTTTAGTAAAAACGTTTTTTTTATTTTTAGTTTATTGGGAAAATAAAAATGTTACCACGGAAACGAAAAATGTCCATAAAAAATTACATAATCTAAAAATAAGGAGTATGTATAATTTTTTACTGTATGTACTTTATTAGTAAAATCTATTAGCTACAAGAAAATGTAAAATAAATGAAAACATTCTAAAAAGTATAAAACATGTATTACATCATAAGTCGGCGTGCGCAAGTGGTGTAAATGGCACTTGCAAAATTTTACATACTGTAAAAACATTATAAAAAATATAAAATAATTTTTGGGAATTGTATAACAGTAACAATTGATAGAACACGTATTTCTCAATAGAAATATACTAGAATTGTTAGATTACAGCTAAAAATAAAGTTTTAACAACAACTTTTATGAACAGCATAAATTATGCCACTCCTTACTATTAGGTCGGTCGCAAAATAAGGTAAACAACATTTGTTGTAAAATATTCAATGCAGCTAAAACATCGTAATTTGTTTTGTTGGATAGAGCATTTCATTCTCTGCTGACTGACTTTTACTATGCCTAATTCCATCTCCTGGTTATTCTTCAGTCATGTGACAAACATAGGCCATTTTTCCTAACCCCAACCTCCCAGGCGGGAACCGAGCAGAAGTTTCTTGTTGAACGTTTTATTTTCATTTCCTATGTTTATAAAATTGCATGAAAAAATTATTAAAAACCTGAAATGTATAGAAGAGAACATTCTGTGTCAATTGGTACCAAATTTGCAATGACTGCTTGGTTATATACACATGTTTGGTTGATTTTAAGTGAACAGCATAAATTATGTCGCTCCTCACTTTTAGAAGCGACTAAGTGAACTACATACATTATGTTGCTCCTCAAGATCCAGGGCTAACTATCAACTGTAAGATTAATATTAACAGTCTGACAAAAGCACTGTATGCTGTACTAAAAAATAATGATGCCGTATTTCGCTAAGCAATATTAAATAATATGATTGATTGACTTTTACCAAAAAACTTGTTTTTATTAGCAAGATACAAATAGCCTACATAATTTTTAAAATTCTTGAATATCCACAATTATTTTTCATTTCACATAAATTACTGATAAACTGCAATATATAATTGGCTTTGTAATAACAATCTTTATTTCGAACCGAAAAAAAAACCGCTAAGGCCTATTTGCTTGGGGGACTTAACCAAACATTTTACTTGTTATTTTATTAACATTTTACTTATTATTTTATTACTATCAGATTCTACTCACTAGTGATAAAATCAAAAAATAGAAAGTATGAAAAATACCAAATATTGATTACTGAATTACAAACATACATACCGACCTTTCACTGATGTAAATAAAGTCAGATTTGGTAAAAATCACATGGGCTGGGCTATTAATTTTAGGTTAAGTTTAGTAATATTTTTTAACAAGAAATGTACTTACCAACTTTAAAAGATGGCTTATTAGGCATTCTGAATGTACTTTTTATGAATTCCGATTCAAATTACCTACAACCGCAACTCTTCGGCCTCAACGAACGAACACTTGTAAAGAAAGAGTTACAGATAAGATTTATTATGTAAATGCTAAAGTTTAAAAATACCGGCGCCGGCTGAGCATGTTCAGCTGTTACTTGCATCATCTGTTACAGCATAAATACGCTACGGAAAAAAGTAGAAGTGTTATTTTATTCTGAGGATTTTTTTAAAAACAGTTTATTTCTTTACAATCTGTTCTGATGAACTGAACACTAATTAAATTTCATAAAAGCTGTACAAATATTGGTTTGTCTTGAATGAAATGATAACTATTGTAAAAATTAAATCAAACAAACAAAAAACGACCCGATATCTTGAAATTACATTATAGATTTGTTTGTTAATTTTAACAATGGTTATCATTCAAGACAAAACAATATTTGTATAACGACTTACATGTAAGTCCAAGATATCAGGTCGTTGCATTCTGTTAACTGAAGTAGAGTAGTTGTAAACAAGTTCACGGCTACGTAGATTGGATGATTTTGTAGCTTAAGCACATAACATTCACTGTATTCGACAACTTTCTGTCTTACTGTTAGTATTTTAAGGTCCCAGCGAAGAGTGGCTTTTGATACATACCATGGTTCTCTAAAAATCTTTCTTAACAATTTAGACTGGCACTGTTGAATTATTATACCTAAGCCTGAGTTGCATGCAGTGCTCTACAATATTGGTTTCAAAATACAGTAGTTTTGTACAGTTTAACAATTTTCTTTTTAAAGATAAGTTTGGATTTATATTTTAAAAGCTAATCAAGTTTATTTGATCTCAAATTGAAATGTTGTATCTTTAAACATATGTGAGATTTCCAAGATTAGTCTTCTATCAATATGCATTTCCAAGTATTTAACTTCTGATACTTGAGGTAATTGAATATTACTAATTGAAAATAGAGGATCAGAATTTTATTTTAATGTGAGCGTTTCCTTCCAGCTTTCAAACGCGATTACAGATAAGAAAATACCTATTGGATCTATCAATATTATAAAAAACAAATTTACATTTTCAAGCAATTGTCTGTTTTTTATTACATCAGAGCGACTTCCCTCAGAGGAAGTTTTGAAAATCTTAAATGGAAGCATAGGTCGAGTTGTACAAATTAAAGGGCTTTGTTTGTAGAAAACAACGCCATAAACCGGACTTTAAACGGTCCAACCTAGCCAAAATGGCGGTAGTCAAGTTTTGCACACCTTAATACATGATTTAAAGTTCTGTGTTATTTTACTGACTTGAGTTTAAAGTAAATGTTCGAACTGTTATCCATCAGCGGTCTGACAGTGAGCCAATCGGTTGTAAAAGCTAGAAACTGACTTTTGGATGCCTTTTGATGGGGAATATTTCCAGCTTCTTATTTTGTCCGAAGTCTAAGTTGCAACAAATCTGCCTGCTTAGTTTGATAGACATTTTGTTTAATGTATCCCCAGACAAAATAATGAAGTGGTGATAAGTCAGGAGACCGGTTAGGCCACTCTATGTACCCAAGTCTTCTAATCCACCTTCGAATAAATATTATCTTATTTGTACACCATTGTATGGAGGTGCTCCATCTTGTTGGAAAACAGCTCTTTCGGACTGTTCGCCAACATTAGTGTGTAGGGCATGACAAATGTCATAGAGCAGAGCTAATTAATGTTTTGCCTTCAATAAAGAACGGTCTGATAATTTGATTCCGTGTAATACACCAGTCATTATCCTAGTATCTGTAATTATGTCTATTAACACTTCCACATAGAAAGAAAGTAGCTTAACAAAAAAGCAATATCGTTTAAAATTGTTTGCTTTTGGTAAATTCTTTTGAATTTTAATTTCGCTCATTTCGACAATCAAAATCATTTTCACTCATTCCTGAAATAATTGAACTTTGAGGGATTTAAATCCAGCCGTTTTCAAAACTTTGTGGACTAACTCATGGGACATTCAATGAGTTTCTGCCCCAGATCTAAGTGATCCATGGGCGCATGGGTGGAGTTAGACCTTGTATGTTGGGAGGGGGGGGCACAAGTAACAAGTTTACCATGCATTAAATTTCCTGTATCCTACTTTTTCCGGTGGTCTGGGGGACATTTTTAAAAATTGCAGCTTAAAAACATGACATTTCATCTAGGTACCTTTTTTGAATGAAAAATACCTAAACTCAGAACATAAAATTGATATTTATTTTTATCAAATATAAACAAAATATTGGTTGTATAGCAATATAAACCAGGTATATATATATTTACTTTCTACAACAGAACGGTCTCATATTGTCAAGCAATGTAACCCTTTTATTAACACATTAGCACTACAATATTAGCACTCCTTTATTAATAATTAAATAAGAGGCAATTTTCTATTACCTTTTTTACCATATTTTTCCGTTAGTTTATCCAAGTTGAGGCTTTTTACTAAATCAGATTCTGAATAAATGACAGCCAAATTGGAGAAACGTTCTTGGCCCATGGATGACCTAAGCCATTGATTAATTCCTCTCATTGTCGAGAACGATCGTTCACAAGTAGCACTATTAGATGGAAGGGTAAGACAAATATTAAAAAGCAGTTTGAAATTGGGATAAATATCATCTTGAATTAAAACCAGTTCTTTTAATATTTTAACCAACTCTTTAAGCGGTATTTCTTTCGGGTTGATACCATCTGACCCAAGAACGCACTGCAGGATGCTCATTTCTGATATGAGCATAGTTTGGTTCAATCCGGACACTGGATATTTCTGTATAAACGATTCAAATTTCTCTACATTGAGGCAAAGGAACTCTTCACTCGCATTTGCTACTTCCATTGCTTCACCAGCAAACCTTCTTTTGAGTTCACTGATCAAAATATCAAGTATTGGGTAATAAAGGTCACAACGGTACTGTACCTTGCTGTTCACTTCACTGTTATCACTCAAACTCTCTGTATCAACTCCTCCTGACTCTCCAACAGTAGACATGACAAAATATTCATTAACAGTTTTTTAAATAACTCGTCAACGTTTGGGCGCAATATGTGAAATTGAAGTCGAATGACTTTCTTTTTCCAAGGAACGAGATGTTGTGGTCGTCTCGTTGAATTGGGTTGTGATGCAAATATTTTCAGGGAATAAATGTACTTCGTGAATCCTTGAAAACTCCATTACTTCATTCCACTTTTTCTCCCAGGCGTTTTCACTTCTTTTTGACTCGAACTTCATAAAGCTCCTGCTGCTTTCGCACATCTTGCTATGCAAGCCTTCTGAAGCGCTTTGCTGAGGATATTTATATCAGTTAAACACTCCAATAAAATTATTAAACATACTACAAAGTCCATGGATGTAATTGAAGGCAGTAATCCTTTGGCCTGAGGAGACTTCGAATTTCTTAGATCATTAGCAGTCTTTTTGAGGACGGCACGAATTGCATAAAAATGTCTGTTAACAGATTGGACAGCAGTAACCTTACACGACTACCTAGCGTCACTTAATTTGTGGATCTCATGAGGGCCTGGGATTTTTATCTGTAGCTCCTCTTGCAGTATTTTGTATTCCGCATGCATATCAGGGTTAGAAAAAACTCATATATTGAATGCATCACATTAAAGAAGAAACAACTGTAGTTATTGCTTTCACAAGAGTTTACAAGAACCAAATTAACCTTATGTGCTAAACAGTGCACATAAATGGCGAGAGAATGGGTATCCCTGATGATTTTCTGTAGCCCATTCTTTACTCCGGACATTACACTCGCGCCATCATGTGATTGACCTATCAAAGTAGCAGTTATACTTACTTCTTTAAGATAGTTCAAAATAATGTTTGCTAAGGACTCAGCACTACGATCTAGAGAAACATCCTTCATTGTTAGCAATCTTTCTTTAATTTCTGATCCAAACAAATATCTTATACAAATACACAATTATTGAACTCTGTGTGACTGCTGCGTCAACCATTAAGGCATAGAATCCAGATTCCTTTATTTCATTCACTATTGTACTTAAAACCTCTTCAGTAACAATTTCGAAAATTTCGTTTTGAAAGTCATGACTTGTTAAATTGAAATATCGTTCATATTTTCCTTTGAATGTAGCATCATATTTTGAGTATAATTCACTTAACTCTAAATAATTTCCCTTGTTGCCTGACGTTTCTTTTTCATCGTGTCCACGAAAAGGCATTCCTTGTTTGGCAAAAAATAAAAAAGGTCCAAAATTTGCTTAAAATATTCACGATTTTCAGAAATAAGCTCTTTATGAGATGATGATATTTCCAAAGCAATTGTATCCTTTGGCTTTCTATAGTTATGCCACTTCACCATCGAGAATAAGTGAGTTTCACTGGATGTATGCTTTTCTAATTTTCCCCCTATCTTCTTCCAGTTACTTATGCCTTTTTCAGTTACAGATACTTCTTTAATGTTAGAAGAAAATATCCTGCAAACGTAACAGAATAAAGCATCCTTCTTTATACTGTATTCAAGCCACTCAAATTTCTTAAAATAAAATGGTGTAAATGCTCGTTTTGGATTTTTAATGTCTGAAAGTGGATATGTAGTCAAAATTGGGCGCGATGGACCCGTCTGTATATTACCAAGGTCCATTTTTTTTTTTGAGTAGGCTCCTTCATCATAAGAAGAAGTAACTGAATCAGTTTGTTTACTTACGTCATGGCAAGACTTTGAACAGCCTGGGGAAGCTTTTATTAAACACTCAGATTCCGCTTCTTCATCGGTCTTAGACACGGTAATTGGTTCTTTTGTTTTAAAAAAGTTCTAATGTCTGTCGTTTTTACTCATCTTGTTTAAACTGTAGATTCCATAGATAAACAAAACAGAAAAATGATAATACTGTAATTAATTAATACAGAAACTCCACTCATCTCATTTTAAATAACACAAACAAAAACACTTATTTTAATACATGAAGCACGAAAGTGGGAACAGAGCATGAACACTAGTTGACAACTGCTGACTGACTGGGTTGGGCAGACTGGCGCACACGTGTCTAGACGATATAGCACTCCTGTTGTGACTTGCCGAATAATTGAAACACCGCCACCGGCCGCGCTAAACACGACTCGATTCAGTCAGCCGCACCAATTTGTAGATGGTAGGTAGTCGAAGTCAACCCGTAATTGTATTGTATAAGTGGGATGCTAATACTCGCACTGATCTTCATTTTGGATTAATGGCATTCTAATTTATTATTATTAGTATGTATAGAGTGAACATGCATTTAAGTTCATCGTTCATTTAGTAACTTTTATATAAAATTATATTCCTTATAAATTAAAATTACAATTCACATGACGGTTGGAGGGGCATTCCCCTCCCATAATTCCGCCCATGCATGGGAGTTCTCAACAAACTGTTTGAAGAAGTCTAATGCTGTATTGTCATCCGTCACTGTTGTTCGTCGTCAATTTCTGGAACAGTCCTTCACGCTTCCGGTTTCTAAAAACAGTTACACGGTTTCTTTACTACTGTGGCAGTTGAGATTGAATTTAAGCCAAAATAGTGTTAATTAATTGGGCAACCTCTTCATAGGAGCTTACGTTTTCTCCCCAAACATGCATTATTAGAAGAGTTATTTTTCTTGCTCATATGTCATAGGTATTCAATCGATTGATTAAGCTATTGTGATTCAATTTGTCAAAAGCCTATGAAAAATCAATAAAAGGATGTCAACCTGTCTGCCTAGTACTTTCATCCAGACTACGAAGTAAGTAACCACAGAGGAGTAAGGAATTGGTTACAATTGAAATTCCATGTAAACTTTATGTTGGCAAGGATTAAGTACCATTTGCAGCCTTAATGCATGGCAAGACATATTACAGACTGAACAATTAGTATAGGCGCGTGGCGGTATTGCTAACAGCCACAATACTAACAAATATAGTAATAACAAACAGAAGCTGATAAAAATAATATGTATTCACCACTTCTTCAAGGCAACTGTTTGAATAGGTTAATACTTTCGTAAAAGAGTCCCTTCTTCACTCCTCACTCCTATGTCCAGCTCTTGGCCGTGAGCACAGACTAATTTTTCAATCAGTACATCTGAATCAAATTATGAGATGGGATAGTGTATCGTTGATTAACTACATCTTAACTAAGGTATAAATGGCTTTACGGCATGATCTGTGAATCATCTGTGAACCAGTTTTTCATCACTGTAATCAGTTTTTTTAACGAGTATGAAGCTCTCAGAGAGATAGTTGTTTGACGTATCACTTTGTTGTACTTTCGCTCAAATTAAATGCATTTAACGAAATATTATTTTTAGTTAAATTCAATTGTTCTATTTATTGACCTTTTATGTTTATTAATAAAAGTGTTATTAAACACCTACATTTAGTACACTAATACACAACTTTATACAGTATGTTACTATTTAAAAATACAGATTGTAACATCCAATCGAGACGTATTTTCAAGATGGCACGTGAGACAACTTTGACGTCATAATCATATGATTAAACTGGGTTTGTCTTCATCTGTCAGATTTGCCTTTAAGTGTTTATAAATTTTATAATTTTCCCGTGAATTTTCAAAAATGATGCAAGGATGTATGTTTAATATTGATGGGGGCTACCTAGAAGGCCTTTGTAGAGGGTTTAAGTGTGGAATTTTGAAGCAAGCTGACTATTTGAACTTAGTGCAGTGTGAAACTTTGGAAGGTAGGTCTAGGCCTGGCCTATGTAATCGGGTATAACCGCTGTAGTTGTTAACGTTTGTTTCCATTCTTAGCTAGGCCTGTTACAGTTTTTCTTGAATTTTAATGATTACTTCTTTAACAATTCCAGAGTTTTTTTATTTGTAACTCATAGGTTCAACTATCTACTAACTCATTCACTGCTAAAAATCAGGCAATGAAATTATCTAGAAAAATATGGCATTTTTTAATGTAACATTAGATATCATACGATTGAAAATGGTGAAATAAGCCTTGTAAGTTAGACACATAGGTCACATCATTTTGAAGTTGTTGAAAGGATTCTAAGTACAATCGAGGGTGCTCTTTAAAGGTTGCGGCAAAGAATCTTGCCATACGCACTGCACCGATCACCAGCTATTCTTGGCAAGAGCTGTTGCTGGCAGCAGCATTTTCATTAACCCATTGGCCTACTTTCACGGAACCATTCCGTGATGACCTCACATGGCCCATTTATGCTATCATGGAACTGTTCCGTGTTAGTGACATCACATTTTGTTGTCAATTTGATTTTAAGTTAAAGTCGTCAATTATGAATTATTAGTGAAATATCGTACTATGCAATAAAAATAAAATGTATGGTAAAACTTGCAGTAAATATTTACAAGTTTTTTAAAATCGGAAATAATTTTTCAATCTCCATTTCATAGTTATAGAACATAGTTAGTTCTAGAGATAACAAATTACATCATTACAAATGTTTAGAACGTAGTATTTTTATTAGCAGTATTACTCTCATATTTGACTGGTTGTCTGAGGAATACAAAACAGCCTGATTTGTTTCTCAGTTAAATGTAAACTAGGTTAATGTTGCTGTTGCAGGTTGTGTTCTGCTATTATTTTGATGTCTAATTATATTGTTTCTTATTTGAAAATGTTTTATATTGTTTGTGTACTTTAGTTTTGTAAGTTATGGCTCAAAGACATATTTTTTACTCATAATTTTCATGTGAAATCGATTTGGTTTTAGATGAAAGTGGTAACGATTTTGACCAAGATGTTGTTAAATTAGGATGTTATTTAGTAGGATTGTTAGCCACAAGTAGTACCGAAATAATAGGTAGGCCAATGGGTACCTAACTAGTATTAGAATTAATAGTTACTGAACAGCACCACCAACACAGAGTCACCCAGAATATATCAAAGTAATCTTCTGAAGTTTGGCAATGTTTCAAAGAAAAAAATCAATTCTTGATACTGCCCCACTTGCAGTTCGCTGCAGTCTAGCCAAACCATAGTTATAGGCGTAGCTGTCATTAATGACTTGATATTTTGAATTGAGAGCTGTTAAAATGAGGTTCGAGAGAATAATACTTTTGTTATAAAATTCCTTCAGTTTAGATGACTTTAAAAAAGCTATAGTTAGAAGCAGGGACTAAAGGTTTTGGACTTTACTATTATGCCTATGGCCTTCTGTACAGTAGAAAGCCAACAAAAGTTGTAATTGGGTTGGGTCAGTGTTGACAGACGTACGATAATTTTGAAGATTCCCTATGTAAAATTAATGTATACAATAATACGATAAATTTGCTCAATGTATAATAATTCTGGTGAGATGATAACAATACCACTGTTTTTTATTGCAATACGCTCTATGCAGTCTGTAGGGTTAACTTCATGTCAATTCCTTATAAGAGCCGTTTAATCCTTTTCATCCGTAGACTAGACCTTATCCTTGTTTATATTGATTCATCAATTGTTTGTTATTGATGAATTGTTATTGTTATCCTTCCCTGGTTGGATAAACCAGGTTGTTTCTCACTGTAGTATAATCATTCTCTTTCCATCGTATCATTTATTGTTGCCAGTTAGTGCTTATTTATTTATATATACCAACGGACATCTTCATTTTTACATTAAATGAAACATAAGTTTGACAATTGGCTCAGAGTATGACTTAAAGCTAAGATTGCCATGCAAAGACTAAATTATGGCTACTGTACCAATAATAGAATCAAACATACAATGGAACATGACAATGTACAATAAACATGTGAAATAATTACAGTTCAATCATCATGCACGAGAATAATAAACAATGTATATACAGGAAAAACTAAACCATAATACAATAAAAATAAATAGATGCAAGCACGATTATAAATAGAACAAGACGATGCAATAAATATTGATAATGTATATACAGGAATAACTGGATTATGAGGCATAATAACAATAGGTGATTTACTTAGACCAATAATTATATAAATAGAACAGGTCAATGCAATAATATGAAATAAATACATGCAAAATAACTACAAAGTGCAAAACAAACAGATCTTTTTTACTCTTGCCATGGTATCGTGAAAGAAGTCCACATGTTTGGCAACGTTGTTACCGGAGTCGTTGCTGTTGGCTGCGTAGCTAATTCGATGCTGTTGCCTTATGAACAGGTCATCAGACCTAGTGCTCGTCGGGACCCTGTACAAGACCAAATGAAGTATGTTTGGGCAGTCGACTTTTCCATTTATGATCTTATGTAGCAACACCATGTCGACAGAGAGTCTACACTGCTCAAGTGATTGGAGTCCAAGGGCAATAGATAACGTTTCAACTGGAACTTGAAAGTATGGATGACCCTAAAGCCAACCATGCGAATAAATCTTCGTTGGACTCTCTCCAGTTCAGCAATGAGGTATTTCTGATAAGGGTTCCATATTGGTGAGCCATATTCCAGAATTTGCCTAACTAAGGCACAGTACAGAAACTTTAAGGCAGTTGTGTCCCTGAACTGCTTCGAGCAACGAGATAGAAAGCCAAGCATTCTGTTAGCTCTGCCGCAAACGTCATTTATATGTACGTCGAAGTTCAGTGGTGGGGTCAGGATAACACCTAGGTCTTTGACACGCTCCACACGAGCAATGGACTCATTACGCACTCTATAACTGAAGTTGATAGGAGTTTGGCAACGATGGAACGTGATAACCTGACACTTCTTTGTGTTAAGGGTCATTCTGTTGTCTGCATACCATCGGTCAAGACTTGATAGATCCCTCTGTATCCGAAGGCAGTCATCTTCAGATTCTATGATTGAGAAGATTTTTACATCGTCTGCAAACATAAGGACATCACTCTGTAGCATTTCAGGAAGATCGTTAATACTTTGTTGAAGTGCTAATCATACTTTGTTGTACTGACGTAGTAGTTAAAAGCACTACTGTGCTGATGTATAGTATTTTATACGCTAAATAAAATACTTATTGTATGTATGAAAATAAATACTTTTATGTGTTAACATTGTTGAATAGAAAGGCGAAAAAAATCATTTGACCTACGGTACTGATTATGGATACTGATAAATTGGGAAAAAATTATTAATGTATATTTTCTAAAAGTATACGATAATTTCATGGGTTTTCCCCATAATTTTAACCTCTAACCCCCCTTATTTTATATTTGAAAGCTGGCAACACTGGGTTGAGAAGTGTTGGCTTGGCAAAATCAGAAGTGCAGTTTCCTCTTATTTTGTAGGTTAATTTTTTAGGTAGGCTCTTGTCAAGCCTATTAGTAGAGACAAATGAAGAGGCTGATAAAATATAGGACAGGTTTTATCATTTTTTCCTGCAAATATTTGAATCTATATTTTTATGGCGAATATTGCAAATAATAATTCGTTGGACCCTAATTGGTAAAATCCTAGCTTCATAAGCTAAAGATTCTCAATGAGAGTCATAAAAACATTAATACATTTTGAAAGGGATTAGCCGATTATTACTGGCTGCTCATTTGTCACTGGGCTATAAATTAATGACAATTTCTAAGGAATAATGGGCCTTAGTTTGTAACAATGAATACATTAGCACTCATCACACTCATTTGGAATCCATATTCTCCTATATCTTGACGATCAGCATCTTAGAATAAATAATAAAAAAACCATGTACTATTTTAATTTAAAATTATTATGATTATTTGGGCTAGGTAACAAGTCCTTAACTAACTAAGGACCAGGATTCCGCAGATATTTAGTGTTCAGGATAAAGTTATGATAGAACATTTAAAATAAGAAATAATACCATTCAGATTTGTTTTATACAGTATTATTATTTTTTATCATTATGAGTAGTGGGTTTCGCACATGCAACAGAGGAAAACACCTAGGCCTACTATCAATAGTAGGCTACTTATCTTGCTTGTAATGACTACTTGTAATTGTTACTTCTTATTTTATGTATTCCCAAATTATCTTTTTAACAATCAATTAATTTGTATTGTCTTGAAAAAATACTAATTATTATTATTATTCATCTCTAAGACGCCGATCGTAGAGATATGGGCGAATATGAGGCATGAATGATGATGAGTGTAGATGAATGAGTGTAGTCATTGTTACTATCTGAGTTCGACTTTGCTCAGAAAGGACTATTTATTAATAGCCCAATAGCCAGGGCAACTATGGGACCTACAGCTTTACGTGGAATCCAAACCACGTAGTGTTGGTCTGATTTTCAGCTAACTGACAAGTTTGACACTTAGTTCTCTTGTACACAACACCCGAACCTTGACTACCATTCAACACGGACACTCCAGACTTCTCTAGTAGTGTCTATATTGATGACAACCTTTGAGCGGATGCCGTGTCGATTAAGAGAACCGAGCATGGAACCTATCGCCTACAATCTCCCAAACACTTTTTCCCCAAGCAGCTGAGTTACAGCACATGTTATTTATGTGGCTAAAACACTCAATTAACGGTTACCTGACATCAAACAAATATTGTTTTGATTTGAAACGTCCTTTTTCACTATCGTAGTTTTATTTGATTTGAAAACAAATAAATCCCGGATTGTTTATAGAGATCAGAACTTAAAACCCACCCATACACGTACATTGGTATTGACCCACCCGCCCACCCATACACATACAGTGGTACTCACCAGTGCCGACAGTATCAAAATATCTTAGTACAATATTTATAAAATTGTACCAAGATAATTTTAGTACAACATAAAATTATGTATTTGTAATTAATATTTATTTGTGTTGCAGATTTGAAACTCCATCTTCAAGGTACTGATTATGGCAATTTCCTGGCAAATGAGCCAAGTCCTCTTGCTGTATCAGTCATTGATGATAAACTTAGAGAGAAACTGGTCATTGAATTCCAGCATCTTCGTAATCATGCAGTTGAACCACTGTCTACTTTCTTAGATTTCATTACGTAAGTTAACAACAATTAGATATATTTATAAATAAGTTTCTATATACTTCCATCCACCAGAAGCTAAATATTTTGTTAAAAACCTAACCTTTTGTTAATGTAATCACTCCTAACCTGGCAAAAAATTGAAGAAAAATTCATAGAATGTGGCACAAATCCATACTGTAAGTACTGGAGCAAGTTTTATAAAAGCTATTTAGTTAATTTTGTAATTGAACATTTTGCCACATCGGATACTCTAAGGTTAAATATTGTTTCAAATAGGTGTGAATTTAGTATTCTTGTTGTGTACAGATATCACCTTACCAATAAAAGTGATTTTATTAATGAATTAAAATTGTATTTAGAAAATGATAATAGTTTTAAAGTATCTAGAAACTGCTTTATAGTGGGTGATTTTAATATAGATCTGTTGGATTTAAATTTGGTAGCTGACAAATATAAGACATGCTTAGGTAGCAGTGGATTTGAGTCATTGATAAATGAACCTACAAGAATTACAAACAAAACTGTAAAATGTTTGGATCATGTGTTTGCCAGATTAAGAGACAAAAGCCTTGTCAATCTAGGTTCTACTGGTGTCTAATTCTAGGTATTATGATCACTGTATGTTCTGTAGTCTGGTTAGAGTTTAAATATAGTAATACATGCAAGAATGTTAACACTGTCAGTAGCTATATAGAATATGATAATTTATTAAATAAGCAAGATTGGAATGATGTAATGCTATGTGAAGATCCAAATACAGCATTTGATAAATTCCTTTCAATTTTAAATAATCACATAAGTTGCAGTAGAGTATTCAATAACAAGCCAATCACTAATTTGAATAAATTAAAACCACGGATTAATGACTTGATTTGTATGAAGATAAGGAAAAGAGATCAATTATTTAAAAAATGTAAGTAAGACTTAAGTCTTCAGAAATATTATAAAAAGTATGGAAATGATTTAAATTCTTTAATAAGAGGTACAAAGGAAGCTTACTATAGAAGATTATTTGACAAATGTGTAGGTGATTCTAAGAAAACTTGGAGTGTAATTAACAAAGTTACAGGTAAAAATAACAATAAAGAATCTTTATATTCAGTAGTGTATAATGACATAGTGGTTAATGAGGAAAAACTTGTTGCAGAGGTATTCAATAGGCATTTCATATCAATAGTGGAGAGCTTACAAATATATGAGCTAAAACCAAGCAATCATTATAATTTAAATTCAGGAAACATTTTTAAAAGTAAGAAGGACGTTTATTCTATCCTTCTTAGCTATGTTTGTGAAGATAAGGTAGTAAGTATTATTAATAACTCAAAAAACAGTAATTCAAATGGCATTTATGGCATTAGTTCTAAATTACTAAAGGAAATTTGCTTCAGTGTAGCAAAGGTCCTAACTTTTATTATAAATTTAAGTTTTTCAACTGGGATTTTTCCAGATAAGCTTAAGATTGCAACACTGTAGTGCCAGTCTACAAAAAGGGTCCTAAAAGTAATTGCAATAACTATCGCCCCATTTCTTTGTTATCAACATTCTCTAAGGTAGTTGAGAAATGTATGAAAAAACGACTTTTAGATTATTTAGTTAAAACAAATTTTTTTAGTTCAAATCAATATGGATTTAGGTCGGGAATGAGTACTGAGACTGTGTTAATACACTTTATGAAATATATTTCTGATCATATAAATGTGGGTGAAAAGGTTAGTGCGCTATTCTTAGACTTAAAAAAAGCATTTGATACCGTAGATCATAGAATCTTATTGGGTAAACTCTATAATTGTGGAGTTCGAGGAAATGCTTATGAATGGTTTGATAGTTATTTATCTTGTCGTGTACAATGTGTTAAAATAAATAATTCCATTTAGCTTCGTAGCTTGGTCAGTTGAAATATGGTGTTCTGCAGGGCTCAGTTTTGGGTCCAATCCTATTTTTAATATTTATTAATGATCTATTTTCTGCAAAGTTAAGAGGCCATTTAACGTCATTCGCTGATGACACTGTCCTTACTTATCATGGCAATAGTTGGAACACAGTTAGAGTTAACATGAATCATGATTTAAGATGGTTAATGTGGTGGTTTGTAGAAAATAAGTTATCTCTAAGTCCTGAAAAAACAATATATGTAAACTTTTCTCTGTGTAAAAGCAATATAGTTATATCAAATAATTTGTTTTATCCTTGTTTAGGGTGCCTCTGTGATTTTAAATACTGTAATAACTGTGTAAAAATTTTATGTAGTGATAATATTAAATACTTGGGTTTATTTATAGACAAGGAATTGAGTTGGAAATTGCATATAAATAATTTAAAGAATAATTTAAAGAATAATTTAAATAATGTATTGTGGATAACATATTTCTTGAGGGATTTTTGTCCTGTGGACACTAAGGTTAATATATTTCTCACTTGTGCAAAGTAGGTTGGAATATGGTTTGGCGTGTTGGGGGGGCACTTATATTAGTAATAGTTTGCCATTGATTAAACAACCAAAATGTTTTTTAAAGGTTATTGCTAGGAAGAAGCTCACTGATTGATCTTGGCCTCTGTACTTAGAGCTTAATATATTGCCCCTTAGATATCTTTACGTATATAAGGTACTGGTTATTTTCTTTAAAAGATGTGGAAGTATACCTGGTGTTGGATTGTATAGAGAGAGATTAAGAAATAGAAAAAAATATGAGATTCCTAGACCTTTGCTGACATACTATATTCATTGCCTGATAAAATTAAAGAAGTTAAAAATTATGATAAATTTAAAAGAGAGATTAGGAAATGGTTATTTGATATAGATGATGTAGGATTATTGTTCTGATTATATTTTTAAATTGTTTGTTACATTATTATCTCAGCTTATGGTGGTAATATGATTCAGTTGTAGCATATTCGTACTAAAATTCTATTGTTTGTTATCTTTTTGTGTTATATTGTCTATGTTACTTTCTGTTGTCCTTATCCATTTGTATTTGGAATTTGGTACTGTAATTGTAGTGAGTTTATCTTGTTAATATTGTTATGCTTTCTTGTTAATATTGTTGTTCTGATTAGTTTTATATTCTTTTGTTATTGTTGAATTTTTTTTATTTAGACACAGCCTGAAACTGTTATTTAAGAACATATTGTATATTATTTGAATTTGTTATTAATATTTATTATAATCTTGGAGAGATTTTTTTTTTTAGAAGGAAAAGGCGGCAATAGCAGGAACTTCATTTAGACAGTTTGTTTAACGATTACCTTATATTATTTTTCAATGTATTTTTGTATTATTAAGTTGAACACTATCATTTAACTTACTGATGTATACATTTGAATGTTTGGGGAATAAATATACTTTCATTTCATTTCATATAGTATATGATGGAGCCCCAAATCAGGCTTGCCTTTGGGGTCCTATTTGTTTCCTCTTTATATATTTGCTATGGAAATATTGATTTATGTAAAATTATTTATTTGTTATTGTGAAACAGGTTAAATGTAATAAAAATCTTTACTATTGTAATCTATGTAGAAACTTTTTTGGAGGAAATAAACATTATTATTATTATTGTTTAAGTTGATTTTACTTTCACAAATAGATAAACCATTATTTATAACCATTCCAACTCTTGCAAATCAAACCTATAACCCTCCCTGAAAAAAATATATGTCTGCACTTCTTCGTGTTATTCCGAATTTGTAGTTTAGGTGTTAAGCGTGGACATTGTACAAATACGAGGTACGTCCAGAAAGTAAGTTCCGTTTCCATTTATATCCGCTGCAGCGCTGCGATCGCAGTTCCGCGCATGCGCGGCAGACGCTCTGTATCAAGGAGAAGAAACGTGCGCCATTTTGAGATCGCTGTCAGTCTCGTACGCTTTGTTGTGCTTGTTTAAAATGTCGGTGTTGATAGAAAATCCCGCCTCTTGTGAAATCAGATCTGTGATTCGTTTTCTGAATGCTAAGAAAGTGAAACCGATTGACATTTATCGGCAAATTTGCGAGGTTTACGGACAAAATGCGATGAGTGATTCAATGGTGAGAAGATGGGTCCGACAGTTTAATTTTTGTCCAACAGGATTTCTGTCCAAAGGTGTTGTTTTTCTTCACGACAATGCACGACCACACACTGCAAATGTGACGAAAAACCTCATACAGGGATTTGGCTGGGACGTGTTTGACCATCCTCCGTACAGCCCTGACCTCGCTCCTAGCGACTTTCATCTGTTCTTACATCTGAAGTCTTTCCTTGGCGGTCAACACTTCAACGATGACGAAGAGCTGAAAGAAAATGTTTCGAAATGGTTGAAGACACAGGCGGCAACCTTCTATGAAGAAGGCATAGAAAAACTTGTGCCACGCTATGACAAATGCCTGCAAAATTTCGGCAGTTATGTAGAAAAGTAGTTTAAGAGTTGTAGATTTTAGTGCAATAAATATTTTTTCTGTATCTGTAGACAAATTATTTTTATTACCAAACGGAACTTACTTTTTGGACGTACCTCGTAGTCATATAATCATATATACTGTCTATAGATATAAATATGCTCTGGGGAAAAATGTGGATGGTTAGGTTATCACAAGCTGAGTATTCTTTGCACAAGACTGTGAACTTAATAATTAATGGCAAGGGGTTTGAGACACGGGTCTCATCATATGTTCAAAATTCATTCTTATAAGAGTGGTTATTTTTGGATCCAAATGGGCCAATAACTGTTAAAATGAATCAGAATTATTTAAATTTTCCCTTCACTATTTATACTTTCTTAAGAGGGAGCCTCTGAAATTGAATTTATTTACATTCCTATTATAATCCACACATAAAATGCCTAAATTGATATATATATATATATATATATATATATATATATATATATATATATATATATATATAAAACATTGAGATGGATCAATAATGTCTTGTTTCATTAAATATTGTTTATTACAGATACAGCTACATGATAGACAACATAATCCTGCTAATTACAGGCACATTGCATCAACGTCCCATTTCTGAGCTCATACCAAAATGTCATCCTCTTGGTAGTTTTGAGCAAATGGAAGCAATTCATGTCGCTTCAACGCCGGCTGAGTTGTACAACGCTGTATTGGTTGATACACCCTTGGGTTAGTAATTGCTTTGTAAAGTTGTCACTTATTAGTTTATCATTTATTACATTTAAAAGAAAGTCTACTATAGTATGAAACAAATACTATCAAGACATGATAACTTAGATATATATCAATAAAACTAACTTCGCTCATGGAGGCTCCATCCTCAATTATGAAATAAATGCAGATATAACTACAAGTCCAACCAAGAGCAAAGTTTTAAGCTACCGCTCCGTGCAGGGCCAACTTGTTTAGACAGGGTCATCTGACAATAGTGCCCATCAGCTTACATGAGAAAAATCACATTTTATATGAGCTAAATGTAATTTTTTCAAATCCATATGGCACTTGGATAAAATGTAGTCATATCTATAAATACTCAAGGGAATAAGCAATTCCCTGATTTTGAAGTTTGTTTCTCAGTGTCTTAAATTGGATTTTTATTAAAAATCACACAGTTTGTGAAATTTCCTATTTATTTTCTTGCAAATCAAGAAGTGTCCTCTAGTTTTATTTTAAAAAAACTAGAGAACACCTCTACACCCTTTGAGTTCTAACCCCATCACTAAATGTGCTAGTGAAACCATGCCCTTCGGCATTGTTAAGGCCAGTTGGTTGTAAGTGTCATTCGCTATACTCTTGACACTTCAGTCTTTGGCCTTGGCTTATGACTTTTGAGAACAAATATTAGTAGGTGAACTGTATAAAAAATAACTGTGAAAGTAAAATCTTAATATGTAAGTTTATTTATAGAACCTATCTCTCAGTACTTGTGTTGCTATTTTATTTTATGAATTTTTATAATGTCTTATTACAGCCATAAAAAGCCAATTATAATAAAGCATTAATAGCCTATCCCAAAAATAATTGAATATGCAAATAATAATCTATAGCACAGGAAGTAAGACACATTCATGGAATTCATTTACCAATAAACCAAGAGATTACATAACTGTTCTTGCTGCATAACTACATTACTAAGTAATGGCATTAGTAATTAATAATAAATACATATAAAACAAGATATAAATTAACAACTGACAACCATTTAATAATACATAAAATAAAAATGCAATAACAAGTAAATGACAATTACTATAAATTCATAACAAGATCAAAACAATTTTTAAACGGTAAACATAATCACAAAACATTACCTTGCAGATTACACAATCTGGAGTTGAATGAAAGATAAATAATATATATATATATATCAGATAAATTTTACTGAAAAAGTTTAATTAAATGTTGAATGTATACTAATACACCCACCCACATTTCTTAGATAAGGTACTTTCTGGTCTGGCAATGGAAAGAAAATAATCAAAAGATTATAAATTTTAATTTATTTTAGATCGCACTGTACATAAAAATAGTGAAACAGTAAAATACAATAGGCCTTCACAAGAAAAACTCTTACTAATGCACAATAGCAACTGTTGATCTACCGACACGCCTGGGCAAAGTTTCCAAAAATACATAGGCGACGTCCTCATTACGCTCCCCACCTCTCTTTTGCAATGTCAAGTGCTAGGAACTAATATTCCTTCTCTTTGTCACCAGGCCGCCTGGGCCGGTTATCTGAGCTTCCGAATATCACAGGGCCGGATATGCCAGGTTTTATTGTACTTCGCAATATTTTCAACTTATAACTTTTAATAGTTGTAGATTGTAGATCTATAAATTGCAATTACACAATATACAGAACAAACTCATTTAATAGGTTGATATACCTTTGTAACTAATGTATTATTGTGTACAATTATATTGTAACTTAAATTGTTTTATTTACAATAATATATTGTGTATTTAATTACTACTTACTATTAAATAAACTGAAAAGAGATGAATTTATAATAGTGAATTTTATATTTTTAAATAACACCATTTTTTACAAGTACATAATATTTAGGTAATAAGTAATACAATCAAAATAGAAGACTGGCTGGCAAAAAGCAAGATGGCTGGCATATTGGCATGCTATCATCTTCAGAACTGTTTTAAATGTGTATCAGGTAGAAAATGTATTCTTCTATTTCAAGTTTTTTGTGCTATGGATTTGAAAAAAAAAAATCGATTTGAAAACGTTTAGTATTATGTACAAAGAAGCCTCTTTCTGGTTGACCAGCACATAAAATACTATTTTGCCTGCTAAAAGTCAGCCTATAGGTAGGAAATTTTACCAGGGTAATCCATGATAAATCATTGAAGCATGTAGTTATTTATATTCAGGTAATTTGTTGTACTTTTACTGTTGCATATAAAGGATTGTCCTACATTTACTTGTTAATCATTGAAATGTTGTTTTCAGCTCCTTTCTTTGTTGATTGCATCAGTGAGCAAGACTTGGATGAGATGAACATTGAGATTATCAGGAATACTCTGTACAAGGCATACTTGGAAGCCTTCTACGAGTTTTGCAAGAAGCTGGGTGGTACGACAGCTGATGCAATGTGCGAAATACTTGCTGTCAGTATTCAAGTTTTTACTGTGTGAAATAGATTTTGTGTTTTTTTATTTATATTTGTGGTTTTGTTTAGTAAATATAAGCCTGTCAAAAATTAAGGAAATAAAATGTTGGATGAGGACAGAAACAAAAATACATGTAAAAATAACTTGAGGCAGATTACATATCTTATAGATTTTTTTAATTTCAGTCAAATGTTTAAATTTTTTGCTTTTTATTAATTCTTAACATATTTATATCAGTTCATATACAGGCTAATTGTTATCATAATAATAGAGTAGTGTTATAAAAAACAGATTAGGAATTTTAAATTTGTTACCCCTTAACACTTTAAGGGCTAAGCCTGAAATGACAAAATTCATTCTAATCCTAAAAAATCTTTTTACGTAAATAACTTTCCTTTGAATTAGTAAACTCCAAATATGATGATAGAAGTCATTGTGAGGTCGCTAAGGTGATGGATGATGACGTCATCAACTCGGCGGGTATATCCGTTGCCAGGATCTCAGTGACGGACTGTTGTTGCTGACAGCTGTATTGTTCACAAATAACAGTGCTCACTGTTACTATTAGAATCACTTTCAGACATGTTATTATGTTTTTCACAAAAACATTACCGCAAAAACACCAATAAACTCACTAAATACAGTAATAAAAGATGGAATGCTTACGGGAACCGAAAACACTTCCAAACTTGGGACTGACGCACACAAATAACAATAGGGTCGTATGCAAGGTCCTGACAACGTAAGGTCCTACCTCGACGAGATCCGAGCTCACACTGATGAATCAACCGTGCAACTACATATGGCGGGTACATCCGCCACCAGGATGCACGGAGAGTCCGGTGGTGCGGGTATAGCCGCGCGTAGCCACCGACGTGTTAAAGAAGTAAAATTGAGACATTATGTTCGTCACTGCATGTTGTAATTTTAATTTGCTAATGTTTTTATTTTGCTAATAATCTCTGTTACTACTGTCGTTTTTACTCATGTTGATTTGATTTTAAGCATTTTGTTTGTCTACTATTAGTCCATTTTTATCTATAAATTATTTAATTTAATAGAGAAGCTTGCATATCCCTGGTTTTGACGTTCAGATTTGTTGCTTGAACTCAATGAATATTGTTTTTTTAATCATATTTATTTGTTAACTGAGTAAATTTCATTATGTATTCATTAATAAACTAGTGTATATGTTTTAAGTAGGCTTAAGCTGAACGTTGACATTGTCAATATTTGCAAAAATCGTATGATAATGAACATTTGAAATAAATTGTGTTATGGGTAAAGTATTCAGGAAAGTGTTGAGTGTAAACTGGACAAAATAGTACTATAATTAATGGAAATCCAGAATCACAATAAAATGTTTTTAGGCATTTGTTCTCAATAGTATTATTAAAAAAGGTATTTAGAAAAATGCTTATAAATAACTGTGAGGTTGCTTTTATAGGCCAGAAGTCGAGTTCATTTGCTGAGAGACAAAGCTTGAAGGAAGGGTATTTGGGTTTGGAGAGGGGAAACAGCTCAGCAGAGTGGCAGTGTATGACGTAACCTGCGCAGTCTGCATAGTATTTAAAGAGAGGGGGTAAGCGGCAGGACAAGTCGTGGAGCACTGACGACAATGCGTCCCCCACCACAACAAAGCGGCTGGAAACCTGTCTCCGCTGTTTAAAGAGGCTCTGCCAGTAGCCACTAGCTGTTATAGTCCCCTCTAGTATGTTAGCTGCTATGCTGCCTGCCATCTTTCACATTACATAGATGTTCTTGTAGATGTTTTGCAGGTTTAAGGAATTAGTCAATCAAATAACACCCTAAGTAAGTGTTTAAAATTGCAGTTTGAAGCAGACCGACGAGCAATCATTATAACAATCAATTCCTTTGGAACAGAGCTGACCAAGGATGACCGAGCAAAGCTATACCCTCGTTGTGGTAAGCTATATCCAGATGGGTTGGCAGCATTGGCTAGGGCCGATGACTATGAGCAGGTGAAGCAAGTGGCAGAGTACTATGCAGTGAGTATATTTTTATTTGAGATTTTTCTAATTTTACCATCAACACCCAACAAATATTTTAAAGGTTTGCAAATATGTTTATAGAAAATACGTTCTTGTACTATTTTTTTCTTTCTTTTAGGATGCTTTTATAGATTGCCTTTATCCTATTGACGCAGCAAATTATCTGCCTGTTCTTTACCAACAATTTTTCCTAATCTAGATGATTCAGCAGACATTATTTTCTTTGCTTTTTTAGACATCCAAACCAATCTTTTATTTTCCTGTGCTATCTTGAGATGTTCTTCATGAACTATCATTATTTTGTATCTATATTCCTTATAACCATAATTATGTATCTCTTTTAATCATTAAAATTTTATTAAGTATACTTTCATTTCACATGTATGTACTTTTCTAGACACAATTTTCTGAGTTTGTATGTGTTTGTGTTAACTAATTTTTCTGTGTGACTGTATATTCATTTTTTTTTTTTTTTTTTTTTTGGCAACTTCGGTGTGCGTGCATACGCCTACTTGTGTGTTCACACACACACATACACACACACACACACACACACACACACACACACACACACACACACACACACACACACACACACACACACACACACACACTCATATATATATATATATGCTTTTGTATTCACGGGACACATATATTATTCTTAGTAACATTTTTATTCCTCACAAATCTGGAATCTGATTCTTACTTTCTTTAAAAATATACATTTTCACACCCATACAGTGTATGAGTGAGTGAGTTAATACACTGTATGTGTGTGGGTGCAATATCAACAGGCTTGCCTCAGGTGATTGAAAATATAGGCAATGATCTAACTTAATACATCGTGACAACGTCAATTTACTTTTAAGTGATTCCACAATAAGCAGGCTTGAAAAAGGCCCATGAAAACAAACATTAAATATTAAAATATTGCCAACTTTTTGTTTCAAGTACTTTAGGAAAATTTTTTTAACCTCTCTAAAATTGCTGCAGAAAACTTTATACATCATATTTTATTTTTGGATTTCAATTTTATAATTTAAATGTCAAAAAACTAAAATGTAAAAATATTTGTTAGTATTCATAGTGGTATCAAATTAAAATTATTTTACTCCTAAATCGGAGTATACATAGGGTTTGAAAACAATTGTAAAAGGGAAACATGGAGCCCAGTACCACTAAAAACAAAATTGCTGTATGGAAACTTTGTAGAAGGGCAGTAAAGGTTTACTTATAATAAATTTACTGTATTTTTTTAATGTGTAGTACAGAATCAAGATTGGTGCAGTGAAATGACTCTCAACAAAAAGGGGTTTGTAGATGAACACTACTAAAATATTCTTGGAAATGTCCGAGTTCTGTAAATTGAAAGAAGTAGATATCAGGGAATACAGGCTGTGTTGTAGGCCAAACATTTTAAATATAGCCACCCTCCCACCCATACACATATGGTGACATTGGTATTGACCCACCCACCCATACACATATGGTGACATTGGTATTGACCCACCCACCCACCCATACACATACATTGGTAATACCACCGTACGTGTGTGGGCTCACGTATTCAACTTAAGAATTGAAACTCTATTGACATTAGTACTTGTACCTGCGCAGAACGCATCTCGGAATGACCACAATATACCAAGCCACTACTTTACACAGTATACGCAATTATCTACTTGGTGTTTACATGGGACTGCACCAATTTTTGGACAATTTATAATTTGAGACCCAAAATGTAACATTGAATGAACAATCTATTTTACCACTTTACGTGTATGGATTGGCGGGAGGGTTAGTACCACTGTACGTGTATGGGTGGATGTGTGGGTCATCCATTGTACCGGCATGGATTGGTTGATATTAAAATAAGAAGACTAATTTAAACTGCTATTTTTCAGGAGTATAGTGCGCTGTTTGAAGGGGCTGGCAACAATCCTGGAGAGAAGACTTTGGAGGATCGCTTCTTTGAGCACGAGGTTTGTTTGGAAATTAACAAGTTTTTGTTAATGAAAACATTTGCTTGCCATGTTTGCTGTGACTAGTCATGCAAAAACGATAATTACATTGTAGTGATATTAAACTTCCCCTTTAATATTGCTTTGCTGATTGTTACCTTTCTGAAAATACAAAAAATTAAAATAAAAGTTGATTGGTGAATTTCTTACTACAGATCGTTGTTTTCATGAAAAGTACCATCCCCATACACATACAGTACTGATGACCATCCCTCCCTCAAATACTCAAAATGTAGGTGTATACTTTGCAAATAGCTTTTCTCCACTTTAATGTTGCTTTTATGACTTTCTATTTTCTTCTATTTTTTTAGACAAAATCTGATCCCTCCATTTGTCTTTGTCTTTCTGGAGGCCTTATACCACAGCCGCCTTTAAAGAAGGCCACGGCGATTGAAAACTGACAACGCCGCAGTGGGGTTTATTATCCGAGCCTCCTTCCATTTAGTAACACAGGAAAACGGCGCACACTTCACTTTAATGGGGTGTTTTACACACTTTATTGTTTCTATTTTTTCAGAAACATATTAAAGCGATTATCTTGACAGTATCAAACTGTATGATGTAGGGTTTCTTTATATTTGTGGACATATCGCATTCAAAAACTGCTCTAAATTGAGCAGCGATAATTGTTTGATTTTCTTTACTAACAAAGAGAAATGCTGTGATGAGTAGGGTATTTGAAATATATAAATAAAGACAGTCTTTCTGTACCTTCTGCTGTTGTGTTAACTATTTGTAAACATGTCATTTGTATTATTCAAAAACTTGCATGTAAAGAATATGAACACTTATTTTTATCGTCAATGAACCAAAGAAGTATTGTAAACTAAATAAGTATGTTAGGACTGTCTTCAGACTATGACTTAAAAGATGTAATTGATAAAGTTTTTAGTATAATGGAGAGACAGGAGTGGCATGAATCTTTCCTCTTTCTCCTAAAAATGATAGTTTGTAAATGTGGCTTACGTTATTTGACTGTTGTTGAAAACATTGTTAATAAAATCGTAGTATTTCACCTAACAAATTATAGTAAGATCAAAATTGAAATATTTATGATAAAGTGAATAAACAAAAGATAGTTAATTGTACTTTTTTAGTTTATCAAACACTAAATAAATAAGTCTTAATAGTTTTGTGAGACAAATAAAAAGAAAATTTTTAAATTCAATACAATTACCTGTACTTTATATCTATGTTCAAGTTGTTAATACCAATGAGCATTAAACTGCAACTCGGGATGTGCTTTTGTTGGAGAAAATAAAAATACTAATTATTTGAGAGTTATTGTTGATCAAGAATAGAATTTGGAAATTACATTATTTAATATGAAATCCAAATTAATATAAATTTTTGTATGATATTTTATTATTTGAGACAGATCTGTAATCAATACATTTTAAGGATACTCTACTTTTCATACAGCATAATTGATTATAGACATTCTTGTTGTGGTGGAACTCATGAAACAAATTTAAAGCCAACAGAAAACGTTTAAGAACCATCTCAAAGAAACGGAAAATGGAACCATAACACCCCTTATTTACACGGTAAAATTCTTCTGATCATGTACAAATAATACATCCGTAAATAATATCAACTCTTAAACCATTTAAATCTTTCTTTGAAAAATCCATGCATTTCAAAAACCTATAACGTATAATTGATTTCCAGAGGAATAGGCCTACTATTATTGTAATATAATAATTAAATTATTTTATATTTAATAGTGTTATATTAATTCAATACATTCTTTAATAACACTTTGTAGCCCTTGTTATTTGTGTGCGAGCTCCTAAAACAGTTCAGCAGGTGCTTTACATAGGCCTCAGGACGTTAAGGAAAACGGCATTGCCTATTTGAATGCCGTGGCCTTCTATAAAGGTGGCCGTGCTTATACACATTGATTTCCTTGTCATTATCAAGTTTTCTGTATACATGGTAAAACCTCTCAATCTCCTATCCTTTGATTCTGCCCAAGTGACTTTTAGCCTCACATACAATTTGCCTCTAATGTCGTCTCGTCTTCTGCCATGTCCAGATCCACTCATAGTCTTCTGAGGTCTTCCTTTACTTAGTCGTTCCATCTAAGCCTTGGTCTTCCCAGCGGTCTCCTTGCTGGTGGTTGTTCAGTCCACACTCTTCAATATTTGGTTCTCACTTTTTCTTTGTATGTGTCCCAGCCATTTCAATCTTCTGCTTTTTACTGCTGCTATTTATGTCTGGATCTTTATATACATATCTCAGCTCATGATTCCACTTTATTCTCCACAACTCATTTTCTTCAATCGGACCAAACACTCTAAGTAGAATCCTGTTTTCAAAACCTATGAGTTTTCTATTATTCTGTTTGGCGAGTGTCCATACCTCTGCTCCAAATAAGAGTACTGGGTGTATGACCACCTTGTACATCTTGTAAATCTATAAATTCAAAACTTCTTTATTTCTAAACATTCTGATTTGCCAGTAATAACAATTGATCAGTGATTTTTTGGGTACTTTAGATCAGGCATTAATGTTACTGTTTGTACCCACAGACTAGCATTCTTTGAAATTTTTCCCTCTATGCTTTCTTATGCCAAGTTAAGAAGTAGATATTACAGTTTATTTCATTTAGCATTGTATTAACTGTGCATATTTCAAAGAATTTCTATATTCATTATTTATTTTAACCTCATATTTAGATACAAAGTTCTGCTATCTTATTAAATATTCATCGCTTTTTTAAACCAAGCAGCTTTTCACTGTCTGATTTTCATTTTCTGAAGTGTTGCATAATATTTTCTGTTAATATTCTTTCAGTTTCAGGCATATCTTCTCTGATAGTTTTGCTTAGTTTGTTGATTGACGATGTTCTGATTGAGTTTTTATAACTTAGACTATCTCCTTTTTTATGTATCACTTCTGCTACTTATCAGTCTTCTGGCATATTTTCTTTTTTTCAAACTTTCAATAGAATTTGGTTTTTTTATCTCATTAATTATTCCCTTCCTTGTTCCTGAACTTTCATAAAGACCAGTATCATTGCTTGTAATAGGCAGTATATTATAAATTACCAATATGGAGTGATTTCTGTGTTTAACTCGTACATCCTTTGACAGTTTTGGTTACGTTAAGATCCCAATCAGCAGTTTTGTCACTGCTAGTGAATTGAAGGTAAATTGAAATTGATAGAGCTGCCAAAAAGTTTTGGTGGAATAAACTTACATACTCAGTTGTAGAAACTTGTCAGTAATTTTTTTGACAGTTGTGGAGTAATAACTCGTAATATTGTTAACATGTATTAAATTTTAGACTGGCACACTATATTATCAGGTACAAATTCTTAAATCCAAATTTTGAAATTAACCCTTAGAGCGCTGAATATTTCCCCCTATTTTGCAATTCCTATATTTCCCCCTAGTGTGCAATTAGCATAAAAAATAAATTTTTAATTTGTTTAAAGTTCTATTTGATTTAAGATTTCTGAAGTTATTATAGGAAGAAAAAACATAAAAACAGAATTTTTTTAAAGACTTTATTTTTTACAGATTAAAATGTATTACAAAACAAAATGGAATTTGCCAATTTCAAAAATTTTTGGTGAATGAAACACTTCGAAGCATTCATCTGGATGGAGAGTTGGGTTTGAAGTGCACGTCTTACAAAAGTAAATAGTTTCCTTCCGAAGTCCCTTTTTCAAACACACAATGCATCTTGTGCCCTTTGTTTTCTTTGACAGGAAGTGACGTCCCTCTAGCCGTTCTTCTGCAGTCTCTGTCCTGGTTTCCTCTTCTTTTGTTTTGAAACTTCTTTTACAAGATCTTGAACAAGGCTATCCCTGAATTCTCTGTGTGTCATGGGTTTCTTATTGTATTGAGCTTGTTTGGCTTTATACATTAAGTAAGAGTTCACAATAGCAACTTCCAAAAACCAAAAAAAGGTTTTTGTATACCATATTTTTGTACGCCTTATAAATTGGTAAGACGAAATAAAATGGTCTGACCTGTCAACTGCGCCCATGTGTGCAGTATAATCCAGGACCACATTCGGTTTTGCAATCGGTGGCTTTCCCGGCCACTTATTCTGAACGTCTGTCATGGTTTACTTGTCTCCGTTACTTTTGGAACTAAGCATAGTCACAACGCGTTTATCTTTCCAGCACAAAACTAACATGTTTCCTTTTGTGTAAGATTTTACTTCCCCTTTTTTCATTTTTTTACATTGTTTCTTTAGGTTTTTTGGCATTCCAGATATAGTTTGCATCACTGTACCAGTAATAAAACAATTATTTTTTAGAAGTTCTAGTGCAACTTCTGGACTGGTATAATAGCGATCGGTATAAACGTGAAGTCCAGATTTTAGTTCAGATTCTTCTGCATCCTAACAGATTCAGTCAAAACTTTGACTATTTGCGTTGTTTTCAATAAATTTGTACCAGGGATCAGTACTTCCTTCCCAAAGTACGGTATGAAGTCATAAATGTAACCATTGCTACAATTAGAAACAACGAAAATTTTCATGCCAAACTTGACAGGTTTTTGAGGGGATTAGGGTTTTGAGGGTTGTATACTCTAAAACTAACATTTCCTTTGAATGAAACGGTACTTTTGTCTATAGCAATGAAATCACCGGGCGAGAAAAAGAATCTACACATTTTTTTCATGTGATCTACTATTGGCCTAATTAAATATCCTTTCTTTCTTGCCTTGGAATCCTGACTGTGAGTGAAATGAAGGTTCCAAAATATATAAAAAAATCGTCCTTAGAAAATACATCATGGAAAAATGGTATTCTCTGTATCCATTTAGTAGAGAAGTATGTTTCAATACTAGGGAGAGGCATAAGTCCCATGTTTACTACGGCCCCTAGAAAAGCTTTCAGATCAGATATAGAAATATCATTCCATCTATTTATTCATGCTCTTGGGGAAGTAAATTCACTCTTTCTTCTTTTGGCATAAATGTTGGTTTCATCACATATGTAGGACAATAAATCTTCATTGAAATACAGGTAAAAATAGGAAATAGGTTTTGTTTCATTATCAAAGAAACTGGGTAAGACAGGACCCTGATTGACATTATATACAGGAATTGTATGAGTGGGAACTGAGTCATTATCAGTTACATAAATCCAATCATCATTACTTTGTGGCAGATTAGGTGGTATAGGCCTACCTGTATCCAATTCCACTCACTTACTTCACTTTCTTGATTGTCACTTTCTGGCTCACTTTTACTTACATTGTGTAAAATCAAATCTTCCCTGTCTATATCATCGGGTTCACTTCCTGGTGCAATTGAAGTTGAAAATGTCATAATGTCACTAACAAATTGATCAAAATGTTGATCGTCTGGGTTAGCCATTTTTATAATTAGTCTAATATATTACTAACAAGAAATCACTAAAAACACAAATATAAATTCATTATTTCAAAGAAACAAAATTGAAGTCATAATTGTTGAAATAATATAATTTTAAAAAATGTTCAGAAATAAGGTAAAACACACAACTCAACACAGGAACAAGCTTACGCGCAGGTCTCGTGAACAGCACTGTCGCTCTGACCGTGCAGGAAATCCCATCAGACGCGCCATTCTGCAGGTCAGAATGGTGTTCAGTTGCTATGACAACCAGTTTTAGATCGATAACGGGTGGCCAAGAACAATGAATGGAGCGCAGTCGTTGTGTGAGGTTCAGTCAACATTCTACGCCATTCTATCGGCAGTTTTACAAACTATAGTTCACGACAAAAAATAAAAACTTTGATCGTGAGATTTACCGTTATATGCGTGAAGAGTCATTTTCACCGTGCGAGATTTCCTGTATTACGCATGGTAAGGGTTAAAACATTTCGTCATTCTTCAGTGCTCTATAAATAAAAAAAATCAGTACTTCACTGTGATTAGTGTTATATGATATAATACTGGAGTTCCGAAGAACTAAATGAATTGGTCTAGTGATATAATAGTGTTAAATGGCATATGAGTTTAAAAGTTACTAATTGAATATAAATATGCTAAGTTAAAATCTACAGAGCAGTATTTACATGGTTGTTTAAATGGGACTGTTTTACAGGTTCATCTGAATGTGTATGCATTTCTACAGCAGTTCCATTTCGGAGTGTTTTTCTCATATTTGAAGCTAAAGGAGCAAGAATGTCGCAACATTGTTTGGATAGCAGAGTGTGTCGCACAGAAACACCGGGCCAAGATTGATAACTACATCCCCATATTCTAAGAGCTCGTTTGTAAAATGTCATTCCACATGTTACCCTCACTGTTAGATACAAAATTTGTTTTGAAACCTGAGTGAATTAGTGTTTAAAAATTGTTGTAAAAAAGTGACAATGCCATTTTAGTTTAATTCTGTATATCAAAGCTTTAATGATCGGTAAAGAATTATTGCAGTTGATTTAAAAATTCTATTATATTGATTTTGTCTCGCTTATTGTGTTCTCATAGGGAAGTGTAATAATTATCTTTAAATTTATTTTACAGCGGAATGGAAAATATAAGAAATATAATATTTTAACTGTCTATAATAAAAACAATCTATCAATTATGTTCAGTCAGTACCTAACTTTTAAGCAAAAAATCTATTAAATATGCTTCATATTATTATAATTTCCACAACATTTTATTTATCAAATAAGTATCTGCTCTTATGAGCTCTAATTGTATAAATAGCTAAGTAGTTGACCAAAGGCTCACTAAGTTTTGTACTCATAGTTATCAGTTCTTATTAAGCTAGAGGTGGAAATACCCAGCAAACTTTGAGGAATAGTGAATGCCATTGGTAAGATAAGATGAAATGTACTTTGCTTGTTATTGTTTAATATCTCAACCTTGTAATTTTTTCTGTTATTGTACAAAAACTTGTTAAATTTGTTGATCCAGTGGTTTGCAGAATTTACAAAACTAAAAAACACTTGCAAAGTAACATTTAAAGGGCAGTTCGAAATGACAAACTGAAAATCACCATGTATCTGAAACGGAAATAAACATTCCAATTTTTTGTAATGTTAGTAAAATTTTGTTTCTACATAACTGTTTGTAACGTACAAGCCTGTTAATTACAATTACTTATTTTTTTAAGTTGTATTTGTAACACTTTATATCAGTAATTGCTCATCTTATGTTCTCAGAAAAAACATTGCTGCCAATACCAGAATTATTTTAAGAACAAGGAACGTAGTTCAATTTAGCTGCCTGTTGTAATTTATGTACATTTTACTTAAGGATTGGGAAGATATTAAATAATGGTGAATTGTATAATTTTTACAGTAGTTTTTTGTAACCTGTGTAAATAACATTACAGATTTATTAGTCTGGTTTCAGTATTGTTATTGACTTCGAATAATTGTTGGTTCTTTCAGTTACTTGTACAATTGTAAATTATCAGTTGAACCGGGACTACTCTAGAAAATTGTTTTGCAAAACTTCCTTCTAACTCTTATGAAAAGCCTTTTGTTAGGAATTTTCATATTTAGTAGTGTTTCCCTTACTTGTGAATAAATTATTCATAGTAAATAAAATTATATTAATGTTAACATTATGTTGGTTTTCTTTTCATCCAAAATATTTGCTATTATTCACAATTCTGTGATGTTATTTAATATTAATTGTTTGTAAATTCTTTATTTTAAACTATTTAAACAACGTTAGAGCCTTGCAAAAGAGAGATTACCCTACAAAACTTATAAACTAAACTATATCCTGAAGTTAATGCAAGATATCCCACTACTAACACTTGCCCACTTACTTGGACGTAACCGTAGAAGGTGCCAGTGGCACTGAACACTTGTATCATGTGTTGTGCACTCCATAAGTCAAAATAAAATTGTCTTCATTCATTTATATGTACAAAACATTCTTTGAATAGTGTTTGGACATACTAAAAATAATAGTTATTGAAAGTTTACAATTGCATCAAAATTACAGTGTCATATCAATGTGCAAAATTAAATTCTTAAAATTGAAGCTCAGTAGTTGTAGAGTAGCTGACTGAGTGATCAAGAAGTTTGTGTCTAAGGGATTTATTTGATCATTCAGTTTAATATAAAAAGATTTGGCAGTGGATTGAATTAATAAATCATCAAAATATACTAGACTGCTCTGTAATAAAATAAAATAATGATAATACTGCTAAAATATTTTAAAATGATAAGTCTAAAAAAATCTGTTTTAATACTATTTAACACGTTCGCTACCACAATGTTAAAAAAAATCATAACCACAGACTGCCGCCGCAATTTTGCAGCGGGTGTGACCTACTTCTGCCCCAATGCTGCAAATCTGCGGCGGCTGGGCTCATTAAAATAGACTGCCGCCGCACATCTGCAGCGTTGGTTTCTTGATACTAAATGAGAAATTTCTTCGCAATGGTCTATTTTTAAGGTTAGATAGCTTAGTCATGGTCTACAGGATAGTTCGCCTCATACATGTATGTATGATAGCTAGGACTATCACTGACGTAACTGAACAGTTGGCAACACTGACATACAATCAACAGCTACCATCATCTTAGCTGCACGTTTCAGTCTGCTAGTAAGCAACAGTGCGTACAGTTAGTTGTGTCCTATGTAAACAGTGAGTGCCATGGATCGTGATAGTAGGATTTATCGGGGGAGTGAATTAGATAAGGAGAACAGGAGAGTTCTACACGAACTAAGTGACTATGAATCTGAGGTGAGCTCTGTGTTTTTATCTGACGGCGCGAGTGAGTACAATCCACAGAACTATGTTGACTCTTATTCTGACAGTGACAATAACTTGACTATAACCGGTGATGAAGATGACTCGAATATAGCCGTTGATGAGGATATGGTTTTAGATATAGACCCACAAAATGATGCTTCGGAACACTCAGGTAACAGAGATGATGACGATACAGGTAGGCCTAATTTATTAAATGATGATTCTAATGTCCAGTTTGTCATCCATCAATGCTATACACAATCATTATGACAGTGTACAAGGTTTATGGAAAAATACTGAAAATATCCCTGACGCCATACCATTTACTGGACAAGAACAAATCCTCGTCCAAACAAATGATCCACTTGAAATATTTTCTAATATTTTTGACAACAGTCTTTTGGATAAAATTGTAACATGCACAAACAAGAGAGCGGAAGTTTTGAAAAGAACTCCATTGTGTAAAAATTCCGTGCTAAATAATTGGTCGGACCTTACAAGAGACGAATTGAAAAAATTCTTAGGCCTTTGTATTCTCATAGGAAATTTGCATGACCTCCTTGAAATACTATTGGTCCCAAGATCCTTTATATTCACATTCGATTTTTGGAAATTCTATGTCCCGTAATAGATTTGAAAGCATATTACAATGCGGAAACCGATAAGGCAGATCACAAATTACATAAAATTGATCAGGTTTTTAATTATGTAATAGCAAACTGCAATAAAGTGTTCAGCCCGGGAAAGAATCTGTCTTTAGATGAAGCTATGATTTTGTTCCGGGGCTGATTGTCGTTTAGACAATACATTAAATCAAAAGCCCATAAATATGGGATAAAGCTCTATGAACTTTGTACCAGTGAAGGCTTTATCCTCAATATTATTATTTACGAGGGTAAAGGAACTGTTGAAAACAAAGGCCACTCACATGAAGTAGTGCTCAAATTGATGAAGAACTACCTGGGAAAGGGTCACACTGTTTATCTAGACAACTTCTACAACAGTGTTGACTTAGCAGAGTCTTCTTCAACACAAGACAAGTATGTGCGGGACCTTGAGAGTTGATAGGGTAGGAAACAAAGCTGTCATCAAACAAAAACTGAAAGTAGGAGAAACTGTAAGTCGCCAGAAGGGAAATGTGACTGTAATGAAGTGGCGCGACAAGCGAGATGTTCTTACCATATCTACAACAGATGGACCAAAGGTTGAAAATGTTATTACCAAAAGAGGTGTAGTCAAGCAGAAGCCCGCCATGGTGGTTCATTATAACAAAGGGATGAGTGGTATTGATCGCTCAGATCAAATGTTGTCCTATTATTCCACTCCCAGAAAATCTCTCCGATGGTACAAGAAGATATTTTTCCATCTTCTTGACGTCACACTTTGGAATAGTTGCTATACTTTTGAGAAACAAGGATCTAAAATGTCATACCTTGAATTCAGAGACGTTTTTGTGAAAAGCTATCTTCAAGTGGAGCCCATAAAACACCCTGTTGGCGCACGTTCATCTTCAACATTAGCTCACTTGCCCGTCAAGTTGGCAAAACGAATGAGGTGTCATGTTTGCAGGGCAGCTCATAACAAGCGATCAGATACTTACTTCACATGTTCTGTTTGTAGAGACAAAAAAAACCAGCAGTTTGGCCTATGCATGCCAACACGTTTTAACGATCATCACAAGGAGTGAGCAGTACCAAATTGATAAAATGTTTTTGCCTACATTTTCAATTTTATTTATTTTTAAGAGTAACTTTTTTAATCTGTTTTAAATACATTTAATTAATTCAATATAATGTTTTTCTGTAAAAACTGTATTTTATTTACCGTTTATCCTCGGTAGTTGAATAAAAAGTAAGGTAACAATAGTGCTGCTTATATGCGGCACTTAGTCTGTGAGGTGAAAATGGGTTACTTGTAATATGATAGACAGAGCGCAGCATATATGCGGTGCTTAAAAAAATTGCCCAAAATGAAGCAAAAATTTGATATATTTATTTTTTATTTAATTAAGGCTATTTTGAAGCATAAAAACTCATTTTGAAGATATTTTATTTGAGGTCTGTGGCGAAGGTCACAACCATACTGGGAAGTTAATGGTTTTTTTCGCGGGCTGTGGGAGTGTCCCGGCTGCCGCATATTTGCGGTGGCTGGTAGCGAACGTGTTAAACTCATATTATTTTAGGGAATATTGAAACAAATCTACATATCATCAAAATCACTGTCATGTAGTTATATTTATTAAATGATGCTTTAGCAATAAATATATTCTAAAAATGTAATCGTTGGTAACCGAAATCATGGACTTTGATGTTGACCAATTCTTTCCAATTAATTCCCCTCAAAACACTCATTTCTCCCACCTGCTCCAATTCATCTCCCTCACCTTCCAAGTCTCAGCTGCACATGTAACTGCAAGATCTTAACAAGTCTTATACATTAGTAATTTAGATTTCCTTGGTACTCTACTATCTCACACAAGGTGTTTCTCACTTTGGTGAAATCTAGCTCCTTCCCTCAACCTAATAGCAATTTTCTGGTCAAATCTACCATCACTCTTCATCATTGCCTCCAAGTATGTAAACTGGTTCAACAATTTCAATTCTCCTCTTCTCTCTTTATTTCTTCACCCTTATTTACATCTCTTTCAAATACCATCACCTTGCTCTTCTACCATCACCTTGCTCTTCTCTATGCTGATGTGCAATACTCTTTCTGTCATTTGTGTATTCCAGCAATTTAATTTTTCTCCTAACTCACTTTTATTTTTCCCCATATCACAATGTCATCATCACTTTGACTTCATCCCCTATTATGCTTTTCACCTTTCTTATTATGACTTCCATGACTGCTCTAAACATATGGGAAAGCATAGTCCCTTGCTTCAAGCCTCTTTTTACTCTAAGCCATCCTGTGTTTCCTACAAAGGTTCTTCCTCTGCTTTCACATATCCTATACATCTCTTTTATCAGTTCTATGAACAGTTTTTCTATTCCTACTTCTTTTACACTTTCCCAACCAGCTATTCTACTATTCTACTAGCAGAATCAAGCGATTTAAATATAAATATTAATATCAGCTTCTTTTTATACTCTGTGTTTTTAAATAATCTTCTTTGTGGGGAAAGAAAGGTCAACTGTACTCCTTCCAGGTCTAAAGTCATATTGCTCTTCACTCAGTGCTTCTTCAATTCTATCCTTTATGCTGTGTAAACTACCTTCTCAAATATATTTTCAGCATGGCTTATTAATATACACCTCTAGTTACTACATTATTGTTTAATTCCCTTATATAGCAGATGTCACTTCTGCCCCAGTCATCTGTACCCATAGTATATTACACACTGGATTAGCCATTGCATTCTAATAGGTCCAAATGCTCTATCATTTCAACTGTAACCTTATCTGGTCAAGGTGACCTTCCTTTCTTTATACTATTTACAGCTATCATATGTCATGTTATTCAATCTATCATTGTAGTTCTTTAACGTTATATTTTATTTCATCTCTTCCTTCTCCACCTACACCCTGATTTAATATTGTAACAAAATGATTTTTCACAACTTTTATTTCTTCAATTTTCTCAAACAGCCTGCCATTTTCTTATTCTATTTCTTTGCATCCTTTGTAGCTCTTCTCTTATTCCTTACAATTTTCTTGTTGCTCTTACATATGCCTCCATTTTCCATTTAAAAACTTCCCATGCATCTTGTTTCTCTTCTTTAATAATTCTAAATCCTCCTTTTTTTTAACACAAAATACGTACCTGTTTTCATCCCTTTCACTATTCCACAATGTCTTCTTATTCTTTCCCCTTACTGCTCAAATGGTTTTCTCATTCTACTAATTTGTTTATCTTGCTTTCTGTTTTTCTAATGTTCTTCCATATACTCAATTGGCTGTCTTCCCTAAAGTCTTCTTAAATTGTTTGCATTCATTATTTATCATATTTTTAGCTGTGTTCTTGCGACACTCCCCACATCTTTATGTTGGACTGGAAGTTATCAAATGTCTTATGCCATCCAATCACACTTTAAAAAGTGATTCTTTGCAGTAAAATACTTTTTAACAATTCTTCGGATGAACTCCAAAAATCTAAAGATCTTTTTCTTTAAAGCTGGAAAGCATTATTTACACTACATGATATCGGGGGGAAATGAGTAGTCCATACCATTTTTTCATCTATATACTGGACCTTTATGCCAATTCATTTTAGTCAATTCATTCACTTCGCCTATGTACTGGTTGTAAAAAAACACAAGCCGGTTGATTAAAAATGACCTTTTCCTTTTGCATCAGTGATAAGCTATTCCCACTGAAAAGCTATTCCCATTGATAATGCTCTTGCTCTGTTTGATGCTATAGTTACAATATTATTATCATTAAATCTTGCTAATGTAACTAGAATCTATATTTTATGGTGATAACGGCTTAATAACTAGCGTCTATATCTTAACTAACACCAGTGCCATAACTAGAATCTATATTTTCTGGTGATAACGGCTTAATAACTAGCGTCTATATCTTAACTAACACCGGTGCCATAATAGAATCTATATTTTTAATAATAGTTTCACTTATTATATCAGATAGTTGTACAAAGCTGCCTCTCGTCAGTTGTTTTACAGTCTGGATGTGATAGTAGGATTTTGTCTACACAATCCACTATGATAGTAACTGTGTACAGCTGTGTCCTCTCTTATGTAGTGCTTCTAATAAAGGGGCGGAAGTAAAATAATTATATAAATTAGGCTTTCCTCATTACATAATTGCTATCCAGTAACAAAAATACCAATATCTTTAAAAATATTTTCAATCCCAAAGATCCAATGGTCTTAAAATCCACTGTCCATAACAAAGGCAGACTGCAATTCAGCTTCACCTCGAAGCTGAATCTCAGTCTATATCATTCTTGTCCTCATCCCCACTATCTTATGTCTTACAGGTGATTTTCATGAGGCCCAAAATATATTGTTGCACTGACCAGTCTACATTACTTTCGAGGAATCTCAAAATAAACCTGAAACAAAACAAAAATTGTTACTTAGTGCTTATCCAAGCAGTACATCTTAAACAATGGTGTAATACAGTAAAAAAATATGTTATTAGATAAATGTTCTCCTTTGCGGTATATTTTTATCAACATACTTTGACTATATCATAAGATGGATTATACTAAAACAGTAAACCCAGATAGGCTCAATTTTTTTGGTTGCATAAATCACTGGACCCACTAGCGCTCAACGCCCCAATTCAGAGGTATTGCAAATTTGAGTTTATTGAACACAAGTTAACTAACTAAGAAATTTAACAGCATTATTACACCTTTAAATGTTTGAAATTACCTTAACAGGCGAAAGACATATTTATTTCAATTGAAATAACAATGTACTTACCGAGTGTTTGAAGCCATTCTCAAAAATCATAATGACTGAACTATGACTGATAACAGCACAGCTTGCAATAAACCCAAAAGACAGCAAACAATAAGAAAATATTCAGATTATCCGACTGAAAAATTACAACTGAGGCAAAACCCCTACATATGCAGTTATCCAAATTTCTCAAGTAAACGACATTATTAATGAATCATTTTTAACAATTTTTATATTCAGTACCCTAAAAATGGGATGGTGAACAATGTGGATTAAACCAGTGAGGGGGTTACTGACTAAATCTCATTAGTGATTGATTTAGCCGGGCGTTTTTCTTGAATATTTCATTACTAAAGGGCTAAAACAAAATTCTACGGATAGTTCATATTTTACTCTTGTAATTATTTATTTGTTTGGCATGCTTTATGACTCTGATAAACATACAAAAACCACAACGTTTGCTGCTATGTGTGTGTTTTTTTATTTACGAAAATATAAATGAGTTTATAACGAGAGTTATTACCTCATTACCAGGGCCGTATTTCCCATAAGGCCGAGTAGGCCGTGGCCTAGGGCGGCAAATATCCAGGGGCGGCAAATTTCCATGTAAAATTGATATAAAAATATATTTATAAATGTAAAATGTCAATAGAAAAACCAGAAAATGTAAACATCAATACTATGATAAGCTGCAAAACACCATAGCAATCACTCGCTACTGAGGTTTACATATATATATATATATATATATATATATATATATATATATATATATATATTTCATTTATTAAACCTAATGCAGTGTCGGCGTGTGGTATATCAACCATACTATAGTATTTGTGTTATCAAACTGGGAGTGCGGCTAAACGCCATTTAGCTACCTGGAGTCCAGCTGCACTCCCAGTTTGATAATACTTGTATACCAGCGGGTCCTCAATCTGAGATCACTTGTTGGTTGGCGGCTGTTCGTGTGTATGGTCAATCATTGATTTAAAAGCAAAAAGCATTGCTTTCAATAGGATATATTCAAGACGTTTGGCACAACTTGATGACGAAACCATTTACTGGTGTAATATTTTAACCCAAGTAGTTGCTGCCATTTGGGCTTTTACTTCAAGAGGTCTGCCTCTCAGGGAGGACAATAGAACAATAGGTTCTCAAAGGAATGAAAACTATTTGATGGTTTTGGAATTAATAGCTGAATTTGACCCTTTCTTGGCAAAACATATTTCAAGGCATGGAAATCCTGGCTCCAGTCACACAAATTACTTATCATCTATTATATGTGATGAAATAATAAAAATAATGGCCGAGAGTGAAGAATAAAATATGTGAGGAGTTAAAACAAGCCAAGTATTTTAGCATTGTAGTTGACTCTACGCCTAATGTATATCACATTGACCATCTAACACTTATTTTCAGATATGTTCTACCTGATGGTTCTCCATGTGAACGATTTTTCACATTTATCCCCTCCATTGGACACAAAGCAGAACAAATGTTCAATGCTGTACTAACAGAATTGAATAGTTTTAATATCAATATCAGTGATTGTCGAGGGCAGTCTTACGATAATGCCTCGAATATGGCTGGACTCCATAATGGCTTGCAAGCTAAGATAAAGGAGCTTGCCCATTCGGCAATGTTTATACCATGTGCAGCTCATTTATTAAATTTAGTTGGGACATCAGCGGCAGAGTCTTGTAGTGAAGCTTGTAATTTTTTTATGATCCTTCAAGAGCTATATGTTTTTTTTACGAACTCGACAAAAAGATGGGAACTTTGATAGTCCAGATCGATAAAGAAAAAACACTAAAAACCTATCAACTACTCGGTGGTCGGCCAGGGACGATGCTTGCCAAGGCCTTAAGGAGTCATGGAATAAAATGTTATCCGTTTTAACTTCAATAGAAAATGACTCCACAGAAAAAGCCACCACACGATGTGAATTCTTTAAAAATTGAACAGATTTGAGCCAGCCTTTATGGTTTGCTTTTGGAGCACAATTCTATACCACCTTATTTGTATCCAAAAAAATACAGTCTCAGACAATAGATTTTCTAACTGTTACAGAGCTGTATGCCTCTCTAGCAGAATATTTCTCTTCTCAAAGAAATGATTTTGATTATTATGAATCACTTGCTCTTAAAATTGTTGAAAACAAAAGATACGAAAAAGACTGTAAAAGGATTCTCAAAAGAAACAAAAAATACGATGAGTTGAAGATCTTGAACTTGATGGCAGAGAATATTTTAAAATCAATACCTTTTTAGTTATAATTGATCCGTTTATAGTTGAATTTAAAAGAAGGTATATGCATTGATTTTACTTTATATAGTAAAATAAATGGTATAACTCATTCAATGAGTACCAAGATAAATTTAATTTCTTGACACAAATTGTAAAATCTCCAGGAAACGTAGAAGAAAGTATTTTGACATCGAAAGCTCAAAATCTCATAGAAACTTACCGAAATGATCTTGGAGATGACTTCATCGATGAGTGCTGCCATTTTCAAGTGTACTGTGCCGTATCTGGTGAGAAGTTAGAAGATACCTCGTTGATAGGCATTTCAACTTACCTCAGGTACCATTCTCTTCAAGATGTCTACCTGAATATCGACATAGTGTTATGAATTTGTCTTTCGATTCCGGCTACAAACTGCTCTGGTGAAAGAAGTTTTTCTTGCTTAAAGAGAGTGAAAAACTATTTGAGATCAACGATTAATGAAGATAAATTTAACGCTTTGTCTATTTTGTGTATAGAATCTGAAATTGCCACAAAGATAGATTACAGCACAGTGATAGAAGACTTTGCTCAGAAGAAGGCTCGGAGGAAAGTATTTTAGATGGAAATTCAAGAAATAAAGAACTATTCATTAGATACTAAATGTTGTGTTAAAAAAAATAATTGTAAAAAATACAATTACACAACAATTTTTATCGTATGTTATCCATTTTTAATTAATTATATTTATTAAAAGTTGAGTATTTCAGGATAATATAGGCAATAAATCATATTATATACCTATTTCAAATAATTCAAATGTTGTAATAATAAAATAAGTAAATTGTTCCTATGGAAGTTCGATAAAAGGGAAAACAAACTTTACAGCTAATAGTTCTACAATAAAAATTGCGATACAAGTGCAAAGATTCAAGATATTTATTTGGCCATTAAATACATACTTGTACAATAGGCTATGTCAAATGTTTTAAAACTAAACTTAATCTAAACACACCATGCAAGTAAAATAAAATAATTTAGGCACTCAGAAAATCATGCACAAAAAATAAGATAACAAAAGATGGGCACACCATGCAAGTCAAAAGTCAATCACTGAAAATCATGGGCGGAGTTAGACCTTGTATGTTGGGGGGGCACAAGTAACAAGTTTACCATGTATTAAATTTCCTGTATCCTACTTTTTCCGGGGGGTCTGGGGGACATTTTTAAAAATTGCAGCTTAAAAAAATTACATTTAGGTACCTTTTTTGAATGAAAAATACTTTTAAACTCAGAACATGAAATTGATGTTTATTTTTATCAAACATAAACATAATATTGGTTGTATTGCAATATAAACCATGTATATACATATTTACTTTCTACAATAGAACAGTCTCATATTGTCAAGCAATGTAACCGTTATACTAACACATTAGCACTACAATATTAGCACTCCTTTATTAATAATTAAATAAGAGGCAATTTTCTATTTCCTTTTTTTGCATATTTATCCGTTAGTTTATCCAAGTTGAGGCTTTTTACTAAATCAGATTCTGAATAAATGATAGCTAAATTGGAAAAACGTTCTTGGCCCATGGATGACCTAAGCCATTGATTAATTCTTCTCATTGTCGAGAATGATCGTTCACAAGTAGCACTATTAGATGGAAGGGTAAGACAAATCTTAAAAAGCAGTTTGAAATTGGGATAAATATCATCTTGAATTAAAACCAGTTCTTTTAATATTTTAACCAACTCTTTAAGCGGTATTTCTTTCGGGTTGATACCATCTGACTCGAGAACGCACCGTAGGATGCTCATTTCTGATATGAGCATAGTTTGGTTCAATCCGGGCACTGGATATTTCTGTATAAACGATTCAGATTTTTCTACATTGAGGCAAAGGAACTCTTCACTCGCATTTGCTACTTCCATTGCTTCACCAGCAAACCTTCTTTTGAGTTCACTGATCAAAATATCAAGTACAGTATTGGGTAATAAAGGTCACAACGGTACTGTACCTTGTGTTCACTTCTCTGTTATCACTCAAACTCTCTGTATCGACTCCTCTTGACTGTCCAACAGTAGACATTACATAATATTCATTAGGAGTTTTTGAAATAACTCGCCGACGTTTGGGCGCAACATGTGAACTTGAAGTCGAATGACTTTCTTTTTCCAAGGAACGAGATGTTGTGGTTGTCTCATTGGATTGGGTTGTGATGCAAATATTTTCATGGAATAAATGTAGTTCGTGAATCCTTGAAAACTCCATTACTTCATTCCACTTTTTCTCCCAGGCGTTTTCACTTCTTTTTGACTCAAGCATCATAATAATTGCTCCTGCTGCTTTCGCACATCTTGCTATGCAAGAGTCTTCCTTCTGAAGCGCTTTGCTGAGGATATTTATATCAGTTAAACACTCCAATAAAAATATTAAACATACTACAAAGTCCATGGATGTAATTGAAGCCAGCAATCCTTTGGCCTGAGGAGACTTCGAATTCCTTAGATCATTAGCAATCTTTTTGAGGACGGCACGAATTGCATCAAAATTTCTGTTAACAGATTGGACAACAGTAGCCCTACACGACCACCTAGTGTCACTTAATTTGTGGATCTCATGTGGGCCTGGGATTTTGATCTGTAGCTCCTCTTGCAGTATTTTGTATTCAGCTAACATATCAGGGTTAGAAAAAAACTTATATAGTGACTGCATCACATTAAAGAAGAAACAACTGTAGTTATTGCTTTCACAAGAGTTTACAAGAACCAAATTAACCTTATGTGCTAAACAGTGCACATACATGGCGAGAGAATGGGCATCCCTGATGATTTTCTGTAGCCCATTCTTTACTCCGGACATTACACTCGCGCCATCATGTGATTGACCTATTAAACTAGCAGTTATACCTACTTGCTTAAGGTAGTTCAAAATAATGTTTGCTAAGGACTCAGCACTACGATCTAGAGAAACATCCTTCATTGTTAGCAATCTTTCTTTAATTTCTGATTCAAACAAATATCTTATATAAATACACAATTGTTGAACTCTGTGTGACTTTGCTTCATCGACCATTAAGGCATAAAATCCAGATTCGTTTACCTCATTCCCTATTGTACTTAAAACCTCTTCAGTAACGAGTTCGAAAATTTCGTTTTGAAAGTCATGACTTGTTAAATTGAAATATCGTTCATATTTTCCTTTGAATGTAGCATCATATTTTGAGTATAATTCACATAACTCTAAATAATTTCCCTTGTTGCCTGACGTTTCTTTTTCATCGTGTCCACGAAAAGGCATTCCTTGTTTGGCAAAAAGTAACAAAAGGTCAACAATTTGCTTAAAATATTCACAATTTTCAGAAATAAGCTCTTTATGAGATGATGATATTTCCGAGGCAATTGTGGCTTTCTATAGTTATGCCACTTCGCCATGGAAAATAAGTGACTTTCACTGGACGCATGCTTTTCTAATTTTTCCCCTATCTTCTTCCAGTTACTTATGCCTTTTTCAGTTACAGATACTTCTTTATTGTTAGAAGAAAATATCCTGCAAGCGTAACAGAATACATCATCTTTCTTTATACTGTATTCTAGCCATTCAAATTTCTTAAAACGAAATGGTGTAAATGCTCGTTTTGAATTTTTAAAGTCCGAAAGTGGATATGTAGTCAAAATTGGGTGCGATGGACTAGTCTGTATATTACCAAGGTCCAATTTTTTTGAGTAGGCTCCTTCATCATAAGAAGAAGTAACTGAATCAGTTTGTTTACTTACGTCATGGCAAGACTTTGAACAGCCTGGGAAAGCTTTTATTAAACACTCAGTTTCCGCTTCTTTATCGGTCTTAGACACGGTCACTGGTTCTTTTATTTTAAAAGAATTTCTAATGTCTGTTGTTTTTTTACTCATTTTGTTTAAAATGTAGATTCCATAGATAGACAAAACAGAAAAATGATGATACTGTAATTATTTAATATAGAAACACCACTCATCTCATCTTAAATAACACAAACAAAAACACTTATTTTAATACATGAAGCACGAAAGCGGGAGCAGAGCATGAACACTAGCTGACAACTGCTGACTGACTGGGCTGGGCAGACTGGCGCACACGTGTCTAGACGATATAGCACTCCTGTTGTGACTTGCCGAATAATTGAAACACCGCCGCCGGCCGCGCTAAACACAACTCGATTCAGTCAGCCGAGCCAATTTGTGGATGGTAGGTAGTCGAAGTCAACCCGTAATTGTATTGTATAAGTGGGATGCTAATACTCGCACTGATCTTCATTTTGGATTAATGGCATTCTAATTTATTATTATTAGTATATATAGAGTCAACATGCATTTAAGTTCATCGTTCATTTAATAACTTTTATATAAAATTATATTCCTTATAAATATAAATAAAAATTCACACGAAGGTTGGGGGCATGGGGGGAATGCCCCCCCAACCTTCGTGTGAATTTTTATTTTTCACATAACATTTCATTGTAACATAACTCCGCCCATGCTGAAAATCCATGCACAAAAAAAGTAGCATACCTCAGTGAGCTCTAAACTAAGGCTAGCAATATACTTAGGCCAGAAATGAATTGGCAACAGCCTCAAAGAACTCTCCACAATTATAAAATGGATTCTTTATGAGCCAATTTTTGACAATACATCTAAATGTTGGTTTGGGAAGATCACGTATGTGTAATGCCAGGCTATTAAAAAATTTGATACCTTTAACAGGAAAACACTTAAGGCACTTATCAAGTCTATATCTAGTAGTAAATAAATTTGCGTTATTCCTAGTATCATAGTTATGAATACTGCCATTAGTAGGTAAGGCAATAGATTTCTCCTTAATTTCTAAAAGACACTGAAATATGTAGGCTTACAAATTAAACACAGTCATTAAAGGGACCCGGACACTCCTATCTTCCCCATAATAATTTTCCAATATTGGTGCACACTTTTCTACAAATAGAGGTCTACAATACAATGGTCTCTGAAACCTGCATTACAAACAATCCTCATTACCTTCTTCTGCAGAAGAAGTATTTTCTTGACACTGGATGCATGGCTCCATAATCTAATAACATAACAGACATAACTCTGAAAGAAGGCAAAATAGGCCTGTCTCAAATAATTTCTGGGCAGCTCAGTTGCGAGCTTCCTTAACAAGTACTCTACTTAACTTACTGCAAATTTGATTTTTATGCTCATCCCATAACAGCTTGGAATCAAGCACAAAACCTAAGAGCTTCACAGACATATTACAAGTGCAGTCATTTAAAAGGCTAAGTACAATTTCCTGTGTTTTTGATTCATTAAAGGCCAGCATATTGACCTTGAACCAATGTGCAGCCACGCCGAGCAATTCAGATACTGCAGATTGTGCTAATCTAAGTTCTTTATGGCAGGAAAAAAGTGTAGTGTCATCCGCAAATAGTAAGACATTACCAGGCACACTGTATGTAATACAGGTCATTAATCGCTATAACAAACAGGAGAGGACCCAAAACTGAGCCCTGTGGTACTCCATGTTTGACATTCTTAGGGGCAGAGCATTCCCCATCCCAGGTAACAATTTGCTTTCTATCTGAGAGGTAAGACTGGACTACCTTGAGGGCATTCTCTCCCAGGCCATATTTCTTCAGCTTGGTAAGAAGAATTTTGTGTGGTATGCAGTCAAACGCACGAGACAGGTCACAAAGTGTGACCGATGTAGAACTCCTTGCTTCAAAAGTATTTAGAATGTTACTCACTAGAGTTTTAACTGCCAATGAAGTGGACTTACCCTTCCTAAAACCAAATTGGGCCGGCACTAGGAGATTGTGCGACTCAAAATACTTACTCAGCTGGTCAAACATTATTGATTCTAATACTTTAGAAATTACAGGTATCAACAAAACAGCTCTATAATTTGCCATCACACAATGTGAGCCTTTCTTATAAATAGGAACAGTTCTAGACATTTTTTAAACATTAGAAAATACACCTTCCTCCAGACATTTGTTAAAAAGAAAACTTAAGATAGGTGCCAATATACATGCAACTTTTTAAAACAAAGCGGATGACATGCCATATACATCTTTGCTGCTAGTTGCTTTAAATATATTAACTAAACTAACAATATTTACACTATTTACAGGAACAAAACTAAAACTAAGTTCAATATCTGGTATATTTGCAATACAATCAAAGCCATCAATGTCAGGAATTTTATCAACAATCTCTTCAACAGAGGCAATAAAATAGTCGTTGAAATCATTTGCCGAAGCAAAGCTAAGACTACTAATTGGAGTAGCAGATTGGTGTTTGTTCTTATTAATTAAGGACCAAGCAGCTTTGCAGGGATTTGTAGACCTCTCAATATGTTTCGCATTTGCCATTAACTTGGCCGCTTTAAGTTTAGAGCGGTATTCTTTTTTCAGACCTTGCAACACTGGAAAAAGGTCAGGTCTAGTCTTAACCAGATCGCTTGCTAACAGTATAACACTTTTAATTTTTGCAAGTTCCGTATTATACAAATTTTTTACTTTATGCTTGTTTTTGTAACATTTGACAGAATTTTTACCTTCACAGGAAAGAAATAATCAAATGTGTCTTTAAAATGATTAAAAAATAACCCAAAACCATCATTGGCAGACAATGACTAACTCACACCACTTAGGGACTTGGGTTGTCAGAGAATCAGAGAAGGCCTGGATGGCTGAATCATTAAAGCTTCTATAAGTTATACACTTAGGAATTGCACTAGCGTTACTAGGCATCATAAATTGCATAGACAGAAAGACATGTTTGTGGTCAGCTATTTGATCCTTTCTTACACTAACCCTATAATGCCACCTGACTATATTGGTTAAAAATGAATCGAGAGAAGCATTACCTCGAGTATTCTCAGTAACATAACTATACATATTGAAACTTCTTAATATGTTTAAAAATTCAGAAGCTTCATTAGATGATTTAACTAGGTTAATATTATGATCAGTACCAACTATGACCGTGAGATCTAAAGTTAACAAATATGCTAAACACAGTTCAAGCAATGAGAAGAACCTTGTAATGTTCCCATTTGGTGATCGATACATGGCGACCACTACCAGAGATAGTTCCTTCAGCACGATACCTGCAAACTCGCAGTGAATCTCTTCACTGTAGTCACTTAGATCAAGGGGCTGAGATGTAATTCCTTGTCTACCTTTAAAATATACCGCTACGCCACCTCTAGAAGCAGGCCTATTCCTACTAAAGTGAGCAACAAGTTTTAAACCTGCTATGTCACAGTAATAACCTACTTCTTCATCAGCCAGTCAGTGCTCGCATACACACAAAATGTCAAGATCATTAGAATGACACAACAACTCAAGTTCCGGAACTTTATTTCTAAGGCACTAAATATTTACAGTACAGAGATTCAGCACACACTCCTGCACAGAATTTAAGTTACCTTCAGATTTCCTACTCCCCTTCCTAAAAAAGTGCGAGACATCACAACATTACTCTTCGGGATGAACTTACGGACTAAAGTTCCATTAGGCCAAAAGTTGGCATTAAGCATGCAAGATAACAAATCTGGATTAACACCTACCTTAAAAGATTTGTATGTGTTAAATTTAGTTTTAAGTTCAACACAATCCGCCTTAATATTGGATTCTTTTAGATACTTAGATACAAAGAAAATAATTCAAAAATAGTAGTTCTAATGATTCATTTTTTAAATAGACTTATATTTTTATTTGATAATAGATTCAAATACGGTTCCTATTCTACGTGTCTCATATTACCAAAAATGTATGTAGGAGACAGACGTAATGAGTTGTTGGGGGGGAGGGAGGCGGCGGAACCCGGCCGGCCTAAGGGTGTCATGGAGCTAAATGCGGCCCTGCTCACTACTCTATTCCTAATAGAAGGAAATGTATAATACCATATACCTTCTATTATACCTATAATAGAAGGTCAATGTTAATAATTTTTACATTAAAACTAATATGATAATATTTTTCAAGTAGAATTAGATCTTTTATTTTTGTTGTCTTTGACAGCTGTCTGCAACACTCATTTACCCCCACAGTAGGCGGACGCGTGTGTTTACATAAACAGTACCAAGTTAACCTCTTAAAGTGAGGATTTGTGAAACTATTAATTTATTTAAAACAAATAGCGAAGGCATTAAGTGCGTATGTCGATAAGTGTAAAAACAGCAGTTTTACTGAGTAATGTATGAGTAGTTTTTGTGTTTAGATAGTTAAGTTTATATATGCAGCATAATATTTTCATGTATTTATAGGTTAAAGCTAAGATATGCCAAGCAAAATAATAACAATGCTTTTAGATGTTTGGACAGTATATACACATTTTTGCATTACATATAGAAATAATAAGTTTATTATTGGGCTATAATTAGAATAATAATATTGGGCTTCGAAAAATAAATGATGATTATTAATTTTGCGCAACAAAAGCTGTAATGAAATGTAACTAGTTTCATTACAATTTTTAAGAAGCCTTACGTTCTTATCTATATATATATATATGAAAAAGCCAAGTACCACTGACTGACTCACTCTCTCATCACGAAATCTCAAAAACCACCGAACGGATTTATACGACATTTTTAAGGAAGTTAGCTTTTAGTATCGAAGGACCCACTAAGTAAGGATTTTTGGAAAGTCCATTCCTAAGGGATACAAACAGCCCCTCAAAATTTCCTTTTTTTCCATAAGAATAACATTTGGTTATAATTTTAGTAAATTTGAAAAACAGCTACATTGTATATTTGAAATAATCTTATTGATGTGTTGATTTTAATCTTCAGCTGTTAAACAAAAACAAATGAAATAAACACTTTCGAAATAGGCTAAGTAATACCTTATACTAAGAGATAGGTAGCAAAGCAAGTAGTGTGAGTGAAGTACTGTAAATAAATTTAATTTTGTGATTTTATATTACATAGATAATCTACTATTAATTTAGTCTAAAGTAACATGCAGAGGTGCATCAAGCGCAGAGAGAGTTGGGGTTGGTATGTGAAGTGTGCAAGGACATCTGTCCCCTAGTTTTTAATATAATCAAGATGTATGATTCAAATGCATTAGGTTTTAGTGTTGCCAAATATCTCCGATTTCAACCAACAGTCCCAAATTTTACGAATATGCCTGTGTATCAGTAATAGTTGATACAGAGGGGACACCTCTTCATGTTTCACATGCCAATCTAATCACTCAATTTACTCGCGTAACTATGACCATCGGCCTTGTTAATGCCAATTGGTAGTACATTTCACTTGATGTACTCGGTCTATGACTTGACTACAGATATTATAAGGAATGCTGTATCAAGTAAAATCATAATAAGTTGTGTAAATTCATTTACACTAGTTCACTCATTGCACCTGCATTGTTTTACACTTATTATTTTAAAGAAACCATGTTATTACTCAGCCTATTTCAAAAGCTTAATTTAAATTGTGTTTATTTAACAGCTAACAATCAATTAAATAAATAAAATAACCGCATTAGATTACTATGAAACTTAAGGTCAATGGGTCGGAGCCATACTGGTGGATACGAATAAAACCATTTATGATGATTGGATGAATGGTGAAGTAATGCATCAAGGACAACAAACAGAGACAATTTGTTTTTGTATATCAAAAATAATTTTCTCTGAATACAATGAAACTTACTCTTTATAACATTAATAACATTCTATAACCTCCTGAATATTATAAACATCATTATTTATATTAAAACAGCTGTTGAAATGTTAGAACCATCATTATTTACGTTTGAACAGCTGTTACTTTTTGATTAATTTAAATCTCTCCATGTTATTCTTGTGTTAAAAAAATGTATAACTCGTGAGGCTTACGATGGCACTTGGCTAGGTGATGTGCAGTAGACTTAACTGTCATTCAAATGAGGAGAAGAAGCTGTCATTGTGTGGCACATGGATGATAAAAATAGAAAATAAAATCATCTGATATTTAAATTTTTGTTTATAACCTGGCTTTTCCTTGTTATTGTTTTTTGTTTTTCAGCTAGTGCAATTTAAAGAGTTGTTCTACTGTATTTTATGTGATCCTTCTACTGTATTTTTGACTCTTCTATTTTTACTTTAGTTGTTTTTATTGATTACTAAAACAGTTATCACTAATTAATTGATAAATGACGTATTAAAAGTTATTTTTTAATTATTTGTTTGTAAAATTATTGATTAACATTTGATTTATAAGTAAACTAAAGTGCCCATTTCCAGAGAAGACTTTGTAAAGCCAACATCGTTTGTGTTAATTTGAGCAATATGAGATTTTAATCCAAATAAAAAATAGAAACAACCTCTCTGATTAACCTTAATAATAGATTTAAACAAACATCAAAGAGATGAAAAGAAATATTTTTCTACATAGAGAGGCACACTGTAAGCACAGCTTAACAGGCAACATGGGAACTAAGAGATTAATACCACTGTATGTGTATGGGCGGGTGGGTGGGTCAATACCTCTGTACGTGTTTGGGTGGGTAGGTGGGTCAATACCACTTTACGTGTATGGGCGGGTGGGTGGGTCAATACCACTGTATGTGTATGGGTGGGTGGGTGGGTAGGTGATTATATAATTTTGGACCAATGTTTTGGGGAAGCATGGAAGCAAGTTTTAGTCTGTGAGAGGTCTGTCTGTGATGTTTTTTTTGCCTTATGTCATAATTATGAATATTTTCACCAGTACAACAGTGGTGGGACTCCCTTTCCTCCACACCTAATATTATTCCCCTCATTCGCAACCCAAGTGCCACGGTAAGCCTCGCGAGTTGTACTTTGATGGCTTCCCATGCCCTTCAGGATGAAAATATTGTAAAAAGAATACCTTTTTGAAAAACTATAAATAGGAGAAAATATTTTCATACCTGAAGCGTCAAAATTAGTCCAGAAATAAGGGAGGAGTTGTGTCAAATAAATGTCTTCATATATTATATAAATTTATAAGACTTGGTAGTTAACTGCAATGTAAAAAAAACATGAAAAGCCAGTGTTTGGGGCCTATGGTGGTTTTTATTCCAATATGCTGAGCCAATTCTTTTGGTCCAATGTGGTTTTAGGGATTGATTCCAAAGCCAAAAATAACGGTTTTTAGTGTCAAAAGAATTAAGTATGATATTCTGAAGTCAGTACCCAAGTCAATAACTAACATAAAATGCCTTAAGAAAGAATAAAACATTAAATAATGGAGTTATACTAAAATAAGTATATTTAGTTTGTTAAGCTAAATATCAATTGATATACAGTATATCAATATCAATACAAGTTTTAATCAGATTGAAAAAAGTCAAGCTGGTGATCACTTGAACTGCAATATAGTAGACCAGACGTATTAAAAAGTAGAAAATGGTTCATTCCAAAGTAACCAACATTGAATGGCCATAATGTTACTGTTTTAATTTTATGATGTTATTAAACATATCAAAATTAAATGATTAATTATGTATTATTTAATTTTGGTTTAATGTATCATTGTACTGGTAATTAACAGAGTTATTATGGGACTAATATTATTCTTTATTTTCCTTTATATATTAACAAGATTCTAAGACGTTCTAAACAAATTCAGAGTTATTTTAAAACTGTAATCTCTTAGTTAAATAAGACTATTGTCAGTTTGTAGAGCTAAAAATTGTTTTTCTTTTAGATCACCTTCAGATTATCTGTGTTTGGAAACTTTCAAAAGTCACTGGGTTTTGGATACCACAAAGTTTTCAAATTTGGAATATTGAAAAACTCAAAACAATTCAACAACATTATCCCAAAAAGATATATGACCAATATGAGTAGTAGTAATGTAGAAGGGATTGAAAATAAAGAGCAATGTTCTGAATTACGGCAAAAAGAACAGTCTGAACTAAATTCAGGGGAAAATTTAGAGCTTTCTGAATCAATTCCAGAATCCACCAGATCTTTTGCAACATTAGTAAGAAAGGAAGCTACTGACAATATTTTGGAAGATAGTAAGGTTTGTTCAGTTAATGATTCCAAAATGAAAGTGGAATTAGTTGAAAGTGACAATTTTTACAAAACAGTAGGAACACAATGTAGTGGTTCAAGTGAAGACTGTATTATAGTGCTGAAAAATGTTTGGTCTGAGGGCGAGGAAGATGGTGAGGATGAGCAGTCTGACATGAAAGTGGGAGAAAATGAAGAAGATAATATACAGGTAAGATTCATAATTAATTTATAATGGTTTTTACATTATGAATGAAAATCGGGTGATAACTAGCGATCTGAAACTGGGAATGCCTGAAATTCGGGCGGTGTTGTGTACGACCAATGTTTAATTTATTATAAAATGTGTGTTGCCGTAATCGACGCGATTGTTATATCATTGGATAGAGGGAGAAACATTGATCAATTTTTGGCATGCAAAACATGTACATTTATAAAAAAACACATTTGTAATAAATTATTGAAAAATAGTGTTACTATGGAAACAAAATTTGCCGTTCTCAAATTGTTGCAGTTGTATGATAACCAATCCTAATATAGATTAGTATGTAATATATAACTATATATTTTATAAAACTAGATAAAATTTAGAATCTTATGGATATCTTCAACATTTATTAGCACTACGGTATAAACGTTTTCAAATGGCAGCCCCCTGTTTTTGTTCTTATAAAACAACAACTTTTAATTATTTTATAAAACTAAAAAACAAAATTTATCATAACATGACACATTTTGTTTACTAAACGATTCTTTCAATATTCATGAGTAAAATTACATATACGAGTAATACATCCCTATGAATATTATATTTAAATTTTCTATAGATTTTAAAAAATATGCTTGCATTATGCATGAAAATTACCTGCCAGAGAGGAATTTTTCTGCCAGGGTTAATGTTAAAAGTGTATGTTTATCTTGAAAAAATCTAAATACAAGTTGAATAACTAATTCAACATAAAGTAACAACTGAGACATACTCCACCTGATTTGAATCCTTTATTTTAAACAAATAATTTCTGTCTGTCCTAAGAATAGATCTAGAAATGCTAAAGGATTTTTATTGTGCTTAGAGATAAGCATTTTTGGGTCTCAGAAAATTTTTGGCTCTTAATAGATTCAACATTTTTATTGTCATAAAACACATAACAGTGTATGGACAAAAGTCAAGATTTTTACACTAAATTACAATGCACAAAAAAATTAAAATAGACATAAAATACAATTTAATATACAGAAATGGCTAGAACAATAAAATTAGATGAAAAACAATTAAAGATAAATTAATTTAAGACTACATAATAGTAATAATATTAACATATAATCTAGGTCATAATTCTAAAACTAGTTATGGCTTTCCCAATTTACAGTTAAAAAATCATCAATTTAATATAAACATTCATCTAGCAGAACGTTCTTGATTTTTTCTTTAAATTTAGAGTGGGGCAGTGATTTAATTCTATCTGGCAATTAATTATGCAGTTTAGTAGAAATATATAACCAGTTTTTCTGTGAGCTACTATACTTAAACTGTTTAACTCTTAAACAACCTTTACGTCTTATATTATAAGCATGAAAGTCAGCATTAATAAAGAAATCTAAATTTCCATGAACAAAACTGAGCAAATGGAATACATAAAGAGAGTTAAACCTTAGAATTGGAAACTGTACAAACCAAGGTTTACTTACAAGATGTTAATGCAGGTAAATTGCATATTAATCTAATAGCCCTTTTTTGGAGTATAAAAAGTTTCATACAATTACCACTAGAGCCTCAGAGAACAATTCCATATGTCAAAATACTTTGAATGTGAGCAAAGTATATAGCTAGTAAAATATAATTATCAACTAAGTTTCTTAATCTTCTAAGCATATATAAACCTTTAGCAATTTTTTAAATACATAATCAACATGAGAATTCCATGATAATCTATCATCTAACAATAGCCCTAAAAACTTTAAATTACTGATATCTGGAGAGTCAGAAACACTTCTTATTGTAGCTAAAAGATAAATCACAGATTTTTTCTGTGATTAGCGACAAGTTATTAGCAGCACACCAGTGTTGCTGCCTATTTATTAGTATAAATAACCAATTTTAGCCTATTTCAAACGTGTTCATTTAATTTATTTTTGTTTACTGCATCAATAAGTAATGCCAAAGATACAAAATAATCATGTTTATTTATTTATAAAACAGATGTTATTAATTTACTAAAATCAACCAAATGTATTTCTTATGAAAAAAGGAAATTTTAGGAATGGAATATTGAAAAATCCTTTCTTGTTGGGTCCCTTCATTACTAAAGCTAACTTCCTTTAAAATCCGTTTGGTGGTTTTTGAGATTTCGTCATGAGTGAGTGAGTCAGTGGTATTTGGCTTTTATATATGTATATATATAGATTAAAGTACCTAAGCTAAGATGGAAACATGTGATTTTTAATTGTGAATAACCATTCAATACTCTTTGGAGATGAAAAATGTCAGACTGAAATTTCAAGATTAAATTTAACATAATCAGGACTTAACAAAAAGGATACTTTAAACAATAGAAATGCCAAATAAATGGTTCGAGGAGAGATTCTTGGGGATTATTTAACTTGTGGGATGTTTGATGTGGTTATTATTAAAAGGGAGAGTAGGAATTATCATTATTAAAAAGGAGAGGAATAGGTCAGTCATCTGTTTACCAAGAAGCTTCTAAACATTTCAAGAATGGAATTTAAATGTCATTTACACCTCGCGAAGCTTACCGATGCACTTGGCCAGGAGGAGGGGAGGGCAGTCCCACCACTGTTATACCCCCATGTGACTGATCTCTTAAGTCTTGTTCGCACTAGGCTAGTAATTTAGTCGAGTGGCGAGTAGTTTAGTAACTAAACATGTCTGAACACAAAAAATGTAGTTGTTTAGTGAATTATTTAGTCGAGTTAATCCATTTTATTCTATTCTCGATGGACGAGTAGCTTCCCCTACCACTATCCATTAACTACTGGCTCATCATCTAAACAGTCTGAACACCTGGTTTTAGTCGAGTTCATTAATTGGCACAAGAATGGCGTTTTTCACTGGAGCAAGGAAACAACTTAAAAGTTTTTAATAAATATATTCAACATGAATGTATGTGGAATATTAAGTCATCCACTTACAAAAACAAACAAATTTTTTATTTTTATAAAAAATATAAATATAAAAATAACATTTATTTTATAAAATAAAATAAAAACATTCTATTTCTTTCTAGCTATCACATAAATGTCTTCCTCCAACTATTCTAAAATACCAAGTGATAAAAGGTTTATCAGTTTGTTTATTTTGTTGTGTCGGAGAGCGTTCATATATAAAATGCAGAACTCACTACTTGTGTACTATACTCGACTGCTGTTGCGAACGATTTTTGGGCAGTAGCGAGTATTTTAGCTACTAAAGCACTCTACTCGACTAAACTACTAGCCTAGTGCGAACAAGGCTTTAGCTACCGTGTTGCCAGTCGAGCTGCACTTGTAGCGCCTCTTTGAGTAGAAAATAATTTATTTTGGCCTCCTTAGTTGTTTGTTTATATTTATTATAACGGCCAATCAGAAAGGTCGTTTGCATTTTTAATCAGAATTAAAATCTCTTATTGCTAAAATAAAAACAACATATTATGCTGTCTTTGCAAAGTCTGCTTTCGAAATATGCACATTTTTTTGCATTTAAATTAAATTATGATATAATCAATATATGTATAAAAAAATAAGTAAAAAAGTTAACATGTCATTTATTAATTTATTAGTACTGATTGTCATAGTTATTTATTATTTATATATTAACAATAACAAGGTTAAGTCAGGTTGTAAACAACAATTTAAACTTCAGATGATTTTATTTTCTATTTTTATTTACCATATGGCATACACTGACTTGGCGGGCTCTCCCACTTCAATTAGTCTACTGCACATCGCCTGGCCAAGTGCCTTGGTAAACCTTGCGAGTTATATTCTCAATTAAGCCAGAGAAATAGAATGGTTGAATATCTGATCATATTGCCTAGTTCAGGTAAATGCACCACATCCCAATAAAATACTTTGAGAAATGAGTATTTACTGATCTATTAAGTTAGTAAGAGACAACATTTTGAAAATGATTTTGTCTTAAGGTGATTCGGCCAGCTTTAGGGACAGCTGAATTTCTGCTTCCAGCGCTGGTTGTACATCTGACCGCGATCTATTCACATGCAGACACTCGATCTCTCCTCCTCCCCTAGGATGGGTGGGGTATAATTGCAGAAAGTCATTGAAGCCCAATCCTGCGGGTGCTGTGTCTCGCTGTATGTGCACGTAGCAACTGGATTGTAATATAACATGCGGGTAAAAGTACAACCACAAGTTTATTATATAAAGATAATTAATATTGTAAATTGTGTGATATTAAAAAGTATACTATGCCAAACATATGACACTGTATTTCTCGTTGTAATAAAATAAAAACAAACATACAACATTAATTATTTAAAATCAGATTTGCTAATTTGAAGTAAAATTACGTAGTTTAAAATAACTGATGAGCAAGACCAGTCCTGTGAGGGTCTGTTTTTAACATTAGGGAATAATCGGGAAAATAGTTTCTTAATTCTGTATGTACCAAGAAAGCCTGAATTCGCATCCTTGAAGTGATGTATTTATAACTATAAACATAATTTTAATGAAAGAGCAACTTGGGAGGTGTTTAATAGCTGATATAAAATAACTGAAATCGAAAAAATTCGAAATTTTTCTTACCAAACAGCCTTAATTCATGTTTCTCCCTACCAAGCGTATAAAAAATGATATGTATATCATGCCTAAAAACTTTATTGTTGCTGTTGCTAGTACTTTAGAAACAAATATTCAAACTCCTTTCCTTGCTCCAAAAAGCACTGGTAAACCTCCTGATAACTGTGTTGGGCTACATCTGAGACTAATGGCCATAGCAAAATACTATCAAGGCAGAGGATATCAGCCTGGGAATCTCAGATACTCCACTTAACATCAGTGTTCATGGGAAGGATCCTTATGAAGTCCTCATTATAATCAATGACATCATCTACAGGGTCAGTATACTCTCCAAGAAAACCTGGGATTGTCCATTTCAGTTGTCTAGCTCCATATCATGGAAGCAACCTGGCAAACTGGCAGGATGAATAACTGGTTCGACAGACAAAAGGAAATGGATTGGTGACAGTAGACCACATCTCTTCATCATAATGAAGATATGACTGTCATATACTGGGATCTCTTCACACTTCCATCAAACTATGCTCTTGCAAAATGTATAGCTAAAGAGACTTGAGGATAAGTTGAGGTATTGCAACAGCCCTGAAGAAATAGTTTCCTCGTACTGAAGAGCTGGGGAAATAGAGACCTGAGTAGGGAAGGCATTACATCTGAAGTATGAGAGTCAACATCTTTTCTACCTGGTGACTAAAGAACCCTCGCATCAAAAGCCTACATATGACGCTCTTCAGAGGAGTTTCTCAAACCTGAAGGAACATCTGCTTCGCTTAGTAGTAGGTAAACTTGCTATCCCAAAGCTGGATTATAACTGTGGTGGATTGGATTGGAGAACTGTATGAAAACTTATGAAGGAGGTACTCCACCCTACTCTAGGGCAGCAACCTGTACCAGGTACTCAGAAGAACTGTTCTGGGACAGAACAACTTAAGGTGGGAGTAGTAATACAGTTGGCAGTGGCAACCCTCAGCCAACAAGTCACTAAGTCGAAGTATAAGAATTCATATTGGAGCGGAAGTGTCAGTCAAGTGACAGTTCATGAACAATAACAGATATTGTGAGTAACACAAACTCGAGTGTGATAAGTGAAATTAATTATTATAAATAATAGTGGTTTAATATTAAGTGTTAAAATAATGTCTGTCTACAAATTTCAATCTGTAAATATCTTATAATGCGTAATTTAGTTAATTAGTAAGTGTAAATAAAATTTATCAGTTCATAGCCACAGGGTGGATCGCCTTATTATTTTGAACCCTGCGGACTGTAAAAATAGGCTCAAGTGGCGAAATGCCTATAGCTGTCTATAATTTTTAACTAAGAATCAGGTTGGGAAGAAAAAAAGTGAGTACATTGGCAGTATTTATATATCCTTTAGTAACGTAAAAGACATTGTTTAAAAACCCGGCAATAAAGTGAAATTTTATGATTTCATCTCGAGCTGGAAGAAATTCGTACCAATCCTATGACTGGGTATTGTTGATAATTTGAAATACATCAATATTTTCTATTGATTGTTGTATACTTAGATAAACATAAATGGATTGTTTTTGAACAGTTAGATATTTATCTGGATCAGATTGGCCTAAACATAGTTTAACAAAATTTCTTTATTGACTGTCTACACATAACTGTTCTGAAAAAATGGCTTATCCCCTTTTGTCTAACTACAAGTAAGAACGTAAAGCGTTAATAGGATAGTAGTAATACTTAAATAATCAAGGCATCCTCTATATCTCAGAATAAAGTACGTAAGTAGCACTTGGTTAGTTGGCTTAGTAAGTAACTTGTGTAATGAATGCGAGCTAGGGCTCATCATGTATGCAACATTTTGTACACACAATATAACTAACACTGCCTTTAGAGCAGACTAAGTGCTTCAGCGTAAAATGGGCACGCTTAATGTCACTGGCCACACATCGCTTACCACATAACATAATTTGCATAACGTGGGTCTTCTGATTTGTTAAACCAAGTTTATTATACTGATCTTTTTAAGGATAGTGGTTATAAGCAAGTTAAAATGCTTGAAGTAATATGGACTGTATAAATATAGAAAGTTAAACGAGTAGTTAGGTATAATATTTTGAATTACATATTTTATAAACACTAGTGACATTTTTTTAGTGTGTTAACAATCTTTAAATATATCAATATACAATTATTTATAGATGAATTACATGAAATTTATTCTTCGTTTATAAACATTTTTTAAATGTTGTTTTAAAAAATCAATTATGATTCTGCTCTTTTAAATCTTATGCCTTTTAAAAACAGTGAACTTTTTTACTAGTACATTTTAGAATGCTTTAACCTGTCATTGGTTGCGTAAGTGAATGGAACAAATTTGGTCACGTGTGAAATTTGTTTTGTTTTTAAGTTTATTTGATACACTTTAAGACAGTATTAAGTAACTTTTGATGCCTTTTATTTCTTTAAAAACTACAGAAAATTATTAAATATAAATAGTTTTGTTATAATTATTTCATAAATGTTGTAGTTTTGTTTTCTATTCTATAAATTAAATGTATATATACATATATGTTAATGTGGAGGATAAATACAGCACATATATAAAAAAGAGATTATATATTAAATTTCACAAATACAAAAAGTGTTTTTTTGCCATAGCAAATTATTTCAATAAAACTATATACAAATAAAAACTATCTATTTACAACTTAAAACACTACTAAACACACATAACTAAATGTACAAAAAAATTAAAAAATATTAAAAAAACAATTCAAAATCAAATCTAGTCGTGCGTATGGAGGAAACTTCTCTCCACTACTGAGACAAAAACGGTCGTGTATAGAGAAAACGCCAAACTGGTCAAACATATAGGTGCGTTGACCCCTTCCCCTGCTGCCACCTAACACTACTGTTTACAAGAATGCACAGAAAACACGTGAAAAATGTTAGACAAAGCATTCCTGGAAGGTCAATGTTGTAGGTTGACTATTAAAAAAGTTTACAACGTAACAACTATTGTAGAGAGATTTTTTCATCACGCGACCGATAACGGGTTAAAAGTAATAATATTGTACCTTAGAGAATTAATAATGTAGATATGAAATGTTTTTGAAAATCATTAATATTCATGTTGAATCATACACACCACACTATTCGGTATAAATAACGATATAATATGACTTGAAATGTTTTTAGAAAAATATGTACAGTATTTTAATAGAAATGGAATCTTATTCAAAGAAGATTTTACTGATAAAATGAAATCTATACATTTCTATTTAGTTAAAAAGACCTGAAATTTATAAGAAAAATAACTTACAGACAATGGTAAAAATCCATTTGTATCAAGAAAAACAAAATACAATTTCTATAAATTCCCTTATATTACTCCTCCATTATACATAATAACATCTTAAGTTTTTTTGTAAAGTGATTTCAATGTAGAAAGGCAATATCTTCTGTTCTTTTTACAACTAACCCACTTTGGAGTACAATAAATCAACTATTGTTTTCTGTTCATTACCTATTTGCATTTTTTTCATATTGTCCAGTATTCTTTAAGACATGGTCAGCTTTCTTTCTTCAGATATTTTTCTTCCAGTGTTAAGTTTATGTTTTTCTTGTAACCTCAAATTTAGGTCCAAATTTATTTCGCTCTCTAATAATTCTTTAATTCTTGAAAGTTTTCATGAACATTCTTGAACGAATTGTCTTTTGTTTTTATATTGTATAAGAAATCAAATAAAATGTTATTTATTCTTTTACCAGGTTTTAAGAAGTCAGACAAGACAAGATCTATCAGCAGTGTCCTGCTGACACTGAATCAGTTTACTGCTACTATTTTGAAGTACCAAGTAATCAGTGGAATAATTTTATTTGCTATACTTCACTAAATATGTATATCAATAACACTAGAAAACAAAAGCATAGTCAAAATATAAACGTTTGCGCCACTCACTGTACTTTCTGCTGTTTCAAAATTTTGAAATATTTGTCACACTATATGAAACTGTTCTGTATGTTTTCTATGGTAATGAAAAATCAGTTCAGTGTTATTTTTCTCTTATTTATCATATTATTGCACTTAAACATCTTTAAAATTTTTGTGATGGGATTAAGTGATTAATTAAGGATTTATTTATACAAACTTAAAAACTGACATTAGTCAATGTGTGGTTAAAACAAATATTTCTCATGTATGTTATTTTTTTAGCAAAGTAGGCATATATAAGAAAATCTGAGAAAAAAATGTTGATGGGAATATTTGTTTTTCCCTAATACAGTTTTAGGATATTAAAATGTATGGACATTTTATTAGATTAGTCTCTTTATAATGGGAGCCAAGTGAGACAAACATGTGACGAGAAAGAAAACTAAAATAATACCAAAAGCATATTTGCACTTAGGAAAGGAAAACAGACCAGCAGCTGCACCAATACTGTGGTAAAAGCCCTGTATCTTGTTCACTAATCCACTGCCAACAATAGTCTCCAAATAAAATGAAGTAGTTTCTGCTGTTTGTTTCTACAATTCTTTGTATATACGTGTATGTCTACAAGTTTAGTGTGTGGCGGTGCAGAAATTGTGTGTACCCGAGTTTGAAGGTTATTTACTGAGAAATTAAGTGGCCTATGAAAAATCCAATCACATTAATGTTTTCCTCGTTTAGTTGTATGTTATGAATTATTAATTATTTTTAAATTTTATTTTAAGTTTTACTAGTTTTATCCTAGTTTTATACAGGTACTGGAATTTTTACTATTTTTTTACTGTGCATCAACTTTACACTTTAATTACTCAAAAACCTGTTAAAGTATTGCATTTATATTTTAACACATGGTATCTTTATGAACATTAATTTTTTTAACCTAAAAGTATTATTCATTCATCTCTAAGACGCCGATCGTAGACATTCATTAATCTCTAAGATTGTAGAGATATGGGCGAATATGAGGCGTGAATGAGTGTGATGAGTATAGATGAACGAGTGTAGTCATTGTTACTACCCGAGTTCGACAGCTCAGAAAGGACTTTTCATTAATAGCCCAATAGCCAGGGCAACTATGGGACCTTCAACGTTTACGCGGAATCCGAATCACGTAGTTTTGGTCTGATTTTCAGCTAACTGACAAGTTTGACACTTAGTTCTCTTCCCCACACAACACCCGAACCTTGACTACCATTCAACACGGACACTCCAGACTTCTCTAGTAGTGTCTATATTGATGACAACCATTGAGTGGACGCCGTGTTGTATTAAGAGAACCGAGCATGGAACCTATCGCCTACAATCTCCCAAACACTTTGTCCCCAAGTAGGTGAGTTACAGCACTGCGCCACCAGTGCCGACATTTAAATCCTTTCCCATATTTATTTTAGGGAAACAATTGAAATTTTTAAATTATATTGTTAGTAAGAATATAACGTTTAGATTACAGTTATTCCCAACTCATCTTTAACAATCAGATTACAACAGTCAGTGCACTATAGAAATACATGTTGTCATGATAAAATACCTAATGTACTTAATTTTTTATTAAAATTGTTTAGATACCTCAAGATGGCAACTTTTAGTAAGAAATGCCGTATAAAATGAAAAAAGAACGTAATGTATTGGTTTATTATAAAAGAGGTCAGTTAATGTATGTTTTATTGAATAAAGCCTAATTAAAATCCAATACCAGAGTTTCCTAAAACCAAAACTTATAGTAATAAAGTACTAATTAAATGATATTTATCGGCTTATGAACAATCATATTGTTACTTTGGAAGTAAATATCATATTACCTACATGATTATAAATTTGAACTTTGATTATGATCATCCGAAGTAACAACGATCTTTGTTTCTGCAGGTGTAATTCTCTGACAGTCTTCTTCAATCCCCATTATTTGCTGAACTCTAGTTTTAGTGTTTTGAGTTAGGCTCTTTACTGTTAGACAAAACACCATAAGTCCCCTGCACAGTTCTTTAGCTAAATCTAGTATAAACCTTCTTTAGTTCAACGCTCCAAGGTTTAGCATTGAATGAAAAATTGCCATGGATCAGCGATTTGTTGTCCTTGCAACAGAGTACATTGCCTTATACTTGTCCCCAGTAACTACATCTTCCTTCTTTGCATTGTAAAACAAAACAATGTCTGGTTTTCCAAAAGTAGATCTTCATTGTTCTCTACCATGTTCTCCACTCAAAATTTTTATTTTTGTACTTTTTTTATATGACTAGTTGTTTCAAAGCACTTAAGGCCAAATATTTGAAATAAGAGCAATTGTAAAAAAAATTTGAAGGATAACAATTTTGTTTTCTCAAATGTTATGTTGTAAATCCCCTAATATGTTATGCAAAATTTAAGTGAAATAATACTGAAGGTATAAATAATATTAAGTGAAAAAGCACAACAAATTATTGCAGTGAAGATAACTAAGTCTTTTTAGAATACTTCAAATTTATATTTTTTAATCTCTTATGACCTAGAACATTATATAAATCAGAAAATTACTTTGTTGTATACCGTACGTTACACCCGTACACATACTGTTTGCATTCATTCAGGTACAGTTGTGATGAATATACAGTGGCACGGTATATACACCTTAATTTCATTGATAACAATTTTTAACTAACTGAGCATATCTTCATTTATGAATTAAATGCACTTCTTTTTGATACAATGCAACTTTGTTTTCTGTTAAAGAAATCAATAATAGTGATGAAATATTGATTTACAACGCCACCTCTCAGTCATGTCTCCCAGTGTTGTTGTCAGGTGGTATTTATTGCTTCAGAATAAGACGTCTCAGAGCCGTAAAATGTCACAATTCCTCAGCAATACTCGGCAGGAAAGATCTCACTCGGTTCTCGTTGTTAATGAGTGTAACATGTGCAACTGTTATAGTTCCTCCGCTTGAGATCATAAAATACACACAGATAATAAATGGCTGCACTGTATCCACAGACTTGGAGTATAGTTATAAACATCTAATTGTTATATTAACATTCTTTAATGCCATAAAACAATTTACAATATTTTACAGCGCGAGTTAGTTAGTTGCCACAGCATATTATCATCCAATTATCGTATGCTCATTATCTTCCAAATTGTTATTAACACAGAAACATAATTTGGTACATGTTTTCCTGCCGTATTGTTGTAATCCCACTTCTTTACAAGCTGTTTGGGGATAAGTGATCAATCAGTTATGATTTAATATTAAATGGGCACCCAATCAGTGATCATTATAATCAGTGATCCATCATCATTCTGGAGTGGCCAGGTGGACTCGGACTCAAACTTGTCAAACAACCAACAAAATCAGATCCAGACAATGTTGTTCGGATTCTACGATAAACTGTAGATACCTCCACTGCACTGGTCACTAAAGACAGGTCTATTAATAAATGGCAATTTCTGGAAATAGTTCGAAGTGATTTAATTAATTAGTATGCAGACTAAACAGGTCATCCGCATTCATTCTTACAATCATATGTTCATGTTTACTTTCAAATATGCAGCAAGTTGTATCATGTCATATCAAAATATCAATAACGATGTAGCAAGTAACTTATGTGAATGATGTAACTAGTTTACAACTTAATAGGTTCTCATCAACTTAAAAGTAGTTGATCTTGAAAATCATGCTAAACTTTGTAACAGAGTATAGAAAATTAAATTATTCCACTGATTACTACTACAAAATGGTGGCAGTAAAATAATTCAGTGACAGCAGGTTACTGCTGCTAGATCTTGTCTTATCTGATTTCTTAAAACTTGATAAATAAATAACATGTTATTTAATAAACAATAGAAAAGGAAAAGGCAATTGGTTGAAGAATGTTCATGAAGACATGAATTTAGTATTACTGAAAGAATTATTAGAGAGCAAAATAAACTAGGAAACAAAATGGACCAAAATTTGAGGCTACAAGAAATACCTAAACTCAATACTGGAAGGAAAATATCTGAAAAAAGAAAGCTGGAAATTTCTGAAATAATATTGGAGAACATGTCAATAGGCAAATACATAACAAAATAATTTAGTGAATTAATCGAAAAAAGAAATAAAAACATTTTATTGTCTTTGTACAGTAAAATTACTTTACGAAAATACTTAGATAATATGATGTATAATAGAGGATGCAGTATAAGGGAATCTATAGAAATAACATTTAATTTAATTTTGCCTGATACATAGGCTAAACATTTTTACTATTGTTTCTAAGTTATTTTACCTAACATTTTTAGATCTTTTAAACTTAATAGGAATTTATAGATTTAATTTTTTATATTCTATACATTTTATATATCTATTATCTCAATCACAATGTAGCGAGTAAGTTTAGCGAATGATATAATTAATAAACAACGTTATAGGTTTTATCAACTTAATAGTTGTTGAGCTTGAAAATTCCTTCTCATCCTACGTCCTGCCCCCTTGTACATATCAGATTGTTAGAATACAAAGGTAATTGAAAAAGTAATAAACAAACATAAAACAATATGTACTTCAAAGAGGAAAATCCAGCAAAAAGCTAAGCCATTATGTTCCAAGTACAAAACAAAAACCTAAATTTGAATTATTAAATTATTACTGTATTAATAACCGTTGTATTTGCTTAAGTATATGATATAAATGGATTTAAAAATTTAACAGTAAGGTTATTAGCTTTCTTGTTTAATAATACGTGGCCCACCACCCAAACCACACACTGGGCTCTTGAATAATATACCACTAGTATACACTTGTGTCCATTATGTACGCACATGTCACCATTCCATTCACACACTTAGTCAATTCACTCACTCCACTCACATACTGCCATCGCAATTTACTGCACTAAAACACACTATATCCATTCTCCTGCTCAGTCCATTCAAACACTCATAGTAGCTTATTTACCACACCCACCTAATATTTTCACTTTCATATCCACCCACTCACTCACCTATACTACCAACTTCACTTATTGTATTCACTCAGATTACACACACACACACTATCCAATCTCTTACTTTGTCCATTCGCTCATTCATACTATAAGCAACTTATTTCCCCCCAGTTTCATCTTTTCATCCAGTTACTTTGACAACTCGCTCATTTACTCTGCCACCGTTATATTTTTGTGATTGATTCACATAAATGTTCTTTATTTGTTTTGTTTGTTTTAAGATACGTAGTAGCATTCGAGTTGATCCACAATCCATTAATTCAATTCCAAGATTCAAATAATCAAAATATGGTCAAATATGAGGTGCCCATCAGTCTTGATGAGACTCTAGTCTTTGTTACTTGCTAGTCAGTTGATTGTTAGAAACTACATTCTCTTATTGCTCTGATAACCAGGCAAATTAAATTTCTTTCAAGGAGCCTACAGCTTATCACGGACTCTGAACCAGGTACTATTAGTGCGAACCAACAGACCTGATCTGTTCGCAAGTCACACCCAACACCCAACACGGATAACAGACTTATCTAGCCGTATCTCTGCTGATGGTGACCATTGAGCTGATGACTTAGGATACAGACTCTGAACCAGGTATATTAGTGCGGGTGGTGGACCTGATCTGTTCACTTCACCACCCGACACGGATAACAGACTTATCTAGCCGTATCTCTGCTGATGGCGACCATTGAGCTGATGACTTAGGATACAGACTCTGTCCCAGGTACTGTCAGTGCGAACCAACAGTCATGATCTGTCCAGTTTACCACCCAACACAGATAACATACTTATCTAGCCGTATCTCTGCTGATGGTGACCATTGAGTTGATGACTTAGGATACAGACTCTGAACCAGGTACTGTTAGTCTGAACCAACAGACCTGATCTGTTCAGTTCACCACCCAACACGGATAACAGACTTATCTAGCCGTATCTCTGCTGATGGCAAGTTGGCAACCATTGAGCTGATGCCTGAGGATATTGAATTCTTACAAGTAGCTGGGCAACAGCACTACTACACAACGCTGGCTATCATTAAAATAATTCTTTTTGACTTTGATTTTAAAAAATTGCTTAAAAACCAACTTTGATTGGACATGAAGCAAATGTTGCAAAAATATAACTGAAATAAGAACATACAAAATAACAAATTTTTTATTGCTTTATACGAATTCTTATAATAAAGCTTATTTTAAAACCTCAAAGCAATTAATCAAATGGTTAGTAACTTAAAACCATTGACTAATGTTCATCTGAAAATGTAAGTTTTGGATGTATCTTGGTGCTAGAAATCATATTTATTATGATTATTATTTTCAATTATCTGAACTATAATAATTAATTCAGTAAACTTTCAGTAAAATCAATAATAAATACCAATAAAATAACAATAATAGTTGGCTGCAATACAACTCTACGAGCCTTTGTTTTATATAGGTGCCAATATGACATGTATTTCGCCAGTATCCACACAACCAATCAGAGTTAACCCGGAAGTGTAAATGTTAGAGGTCAGTTCCTCATCCTGACACTAGAGTGCTCTGCTACAGCTATAAACTGTAATTTCACACCTGAGAAGTCACACAACGTCCCTGGAGAATTCACTGTAAAACCGCAATGTTACCTGACTAGATTGTGGCCACTATAAACCCCTTTTAAAGCACTAGGTTTCTTACAAAACAAGATAAAAACTTTAAAGAGAAATGTTTAACATAAATAACATTTTAAAATCTGAAAAAATGGCTATCTAAAATAAAATAGAAAACAAGGTTGTGCAAGGAATACTATGATTAAAGAATGACAGATGCTTTTATAGTTGTTGAATTCCCCACCAACGCACATTCGTGTGATTTCTATGATTACCACACACGCGCATGTATGACTTCGACTACTTTACCACTCATCCGAACACATACCGTAAGGCGTTCTCCATCCTCTAACAGTCTTTTGAGTGACGTCTAATCTAACCCAAAAACTTGTGACATGGCTGAGACTCTCATTCACGCAAGTCGATATTGACGACTCCATTCAGCCACATCCCACCCACCTCTAACAAGAGTCTGAAGAGGAATTCACTGTATTGGATTTATTCCCATAAGGGAAATAAAAGTATGGAACAGCACTGTGACTGAAAGCTTTATCGAAAAATTATAATTGTTACATAGTTTGAAAGATTATAACAGTTGAATCCAATTTTAGTTAAAAAAAATGAATAATAATTTTGATAAAATAAAAAATATTGTATTTAGATTTTACTTTGTGATTTTTATAAAATACAAACGGACAGTCAACATTTAAAAAGTGGATTCTCTTCGACAGTTGGACTGTTCTTCGGCTTAGGCTTTTGGTGTAATAAGCCATGGTATTCTTCCTCAAAAGTTGTGTCGGCTTGGTGTCAGAGGAGTTTCTTACAGATGGGTGGCCAGCTATTTTGTAAACAGAATCCATTTAGTTCAAATTCCTTGTATTGATACTGTTTGTTTAAAATTGGTATAGCCATCTTCCTCCGTGTGTTTAGGAGTTCTACAGGGTTCGGTACTCGGACACATTCCTTTCCTCCTCTTTATTAATGACCTCCCCAAAAGTGTAAACAAATCCAGAATTTGGCTCTTCTCGGACCACTGTACATGTAGGGGTGGGTCAGTACCACTGTACGTGTAGGGGTGGGTGGGTGGGTCAGCACCACTGCACGTGTAGGGGTGGGTGGGTGGGTCAGTACCACTGTACATGGAGGGGCGGGTGGGGATATGTATGGGAGGGCGGGTGGGCAATACCACTGTATGTGTATGGGAGGGTGGGTGGGCAATACCACTGTATATGTATGGGAGGGTGGGTGGGCAATACCACCGTATGTGTATGGGAGGGTGGGTGGGCAATACCACCGTAGGCTATTTGTATGGGAGTTCCTCAGTAATCCAGGCATCCCTTTTTTTAAAACACAGCCCGATAGCCTCCATGGCTCGAAGCCCAGTTAATGAGGAGGAAGTTGCTAGAGTGACAAGAGACCTTCCAACTAAGAAGTCAAACGACTCAAGATTGTTTCCTCCTTAATAGGCATTCTGGTTATCAATGTTTTTCAAGGCAAAGTACAACCACGCCTTGAATGGTTATATAACAGGGGATGGAATATGTAACAGGGGTCCTCTCTTGTTCTTAGTATTTGTAAATAATCTAGGTAAAATAAATTTAGCTGGGGGCAAAATATTTCTCTATGCCGACGATACTGCCATTTTGTTTGAAGGCGACAGTTGGAGGGACATTGATTCATTTCAATGTCTCTGTTGATTCATGTCACGTTCATTTATGTCTCTGTTCATAACAGGGAGAAGATCGGAGTAATCATGTATGAGAAGGTGGGTACTGATTTTATTTGGTTTTCCAAAAATAATTTAATTACAAATAAAGCCAACACATAGATAATTTATTTCAAAATTATAAACTCACAACTGGTTTTCCAAAAATAATTTAATTACAAATAAAGCCAACACATAGATAATTTATTTCAAAATTATAAACTCACAACTAGATGATGATGCTGCCTTCTTGATTTGTGATGTGGAGATTATATCTTGGTATTTTACAAAATTTTATTTTCATAGCCGTATCTCTGCTGATAGTGGCCAATGAGCTGATGACTTAGGATATGGACTCTGAAACCGGTACTATTAGTGCGAACCAACAGACCTGATCTGTTCAGTTCAACACCCAACACGGATAGCAGACTTATCTAGCCGTATCTCTGCTGATAGTGGCCATTGAGCTGATGCCTGAGGATATTGAATTCTTACAAGTAGCTGGGCAACAGCACTACTACACAACGCTGGCTATCATTAAAATAATTCTTTTTGACTTTGATTTTAAAAAATTGCTTAAAAACCAACTTTGATTGGACATGAAGCAAATGTTGCAAAAATATAACTGAAATAAGAACATACAAAATAACAAATTTTTTATTGCTTTATACGAATTCTTATAATAAAGCTTATTTTAAAACCTCAAAGCAATTAATCAAATGGTTAGTAACTTAAAACCATTGACTAATGTTCATCTGAAAATGTAAGTTTTGGATGTATCTTGGTGCTAGAAATCATATTTATTATGATTATTATTTTCAATTATCTGAACTATAATAATTAATTCAGTAAACTTTCAGTAAAATCAATAATAAATACCAATAAAATAACAATAATAGTTGGCTGCAATACAACTCTACGAGCCTTTGTTTTATATAGGTGCCAATATGACATGTATTTCGCCAGTATCCACACAACCAATCAGAGTTAACCCGGAAGTGTAAATGTTAGAGGTCAGTTCCTCATCCTGACACTAGAGTGCTCTGCTACAGCTATAAACTGTAATTTCACACCTGAGAAGTCACACAACGTCCCTGGAGAATTCACTGTAAAACCGCAATGTTACCTGACTAGATTGTGGCCACTATAAACCCCTTTTAAAGCACTAGGTTTCTTACAAAACAAGATAAAAACTTTAAAGAGAAATGTTTAACATAAATAACATTTTAAAATCTGAAAAAATGGCTATCTAAAATAAAATAGAAAACAAGGTTGTGCAAGGAATACTATGATTAAAGAATGACAGATGCTTTTATAGTTGTTGAATTCCCCACCAACGCACATTCGTGTGATTTCTATGATTACCACACACGCGCATGTATGACTTCGACTACTTTACCACTCATCCGAACACATACCGTAAGGCGTTCTCCATCCTCTAACAGTCTTTTGAGTGACGTCTAATCTAACCCAAAAACTTGTGACATGGCTGAGACTCTCATTCACGCAAGTCGATATTGACGACTCCATTCAGCCACATCCCACCCACCTCTATCAAGAGTCTGAAGAGGAATTCACTGTATTGGATTTATTCCCATAAGGGAAATAAAAGTATGGAACAGCACTGTGACTGAAAGCTTTATCGAAAAATTATAATTGTTACATAGTTTGAAAGATTATAACAGTTGAATCCAATTTTAGTTAAAAAAATGAATAATAATTTTGATAAAATAAAAAATATTGTATTTAGATTTTACTTTGTGATTTTTATAAAATACAAACGGACAGTCAACATTTAAAAAGTGGATTATCTTCGACAGTTGGACTGTTCTTCGGCTTAGGCTTTTGGTGTAATAAGCCATGGTATTCTTCCTCAAAAGTTGTGTCGGCTTGGTGTCAGAGGAGTTTCTTACAGATGGGTGGCCAGCTATTTTGTAAACAGAATCCATTTAGTTCAAATTCCTTGTATTGATACAGTTTGTTTAAAATTGGTATAGCCATCTTCCTCTGTGTGTTTAGGAGTTCTACAGGGTTCGGTACTCGGACACATTCTTTTCCTCCTCTTTATTAATGACCTCCCCAAAAGTGTAAACAAATCCAGAATTTGGCTCTTCTCGGACCACTGTACATGTAGGGGTGGGTCAGTACCACTGCACGTGTAGGGGCGGGTGGGTGGGTCAGCACCACTGCACGTGTAGGGGTGGGTGGGTGGGTCAGTACCACTGTACATGGAGGGGCGGGTGGGGATATGTATGGGAGGGCGGGTGGGCAATACCACTGTATGTGTATGGGAGGGTGGGTGGGCAATACCACTGTATATGTATGGGAGGGTGGGTGGGCAATACCACCGTATGTGTATGGGAGGGTGGGTGGGCAATACCACCGTAGGCTATTTGTATGGGAGTTCCTCAGTAATCCAGGCATCCCTTTTTTTAAAACACAGCCCGATAGCCTCCATGGCTCGAAGCCCAGTTAATGAGGAGGAAGTTGCTAGAGTGACAAGAGACCTTCCAACTAAGAAGTCAAACGACTCAAGATTGTTTCCTCCTTAATAGGCATTCTGGTTATCAATGTTTTTCAAGGCAAAGTACAACCACGCCTTGAATGGTTATATAACAGGGGATGGAATATGTAACAGGGGTCCTCTCTTGTTCTTAGTATTTGTAAATAATCTAGGTAAAATAAATTTAGCTGGGGGCCAAATATTTCTCTATGCCGACGATACTGCCATTTTGTTTGAAGGCGACAGTTGGAGGGACATTGATTCATTTCAATGTCTCTGTTGATTCATGTCACGTTCATTTATGTCTCTGTTCATAACAGGGAGAAGATCGGAGTAATCATGTATGAGCTCAATGGCCACTATCAGCAGAGATACGGCTATGAAAATAAAATTTTGTAAAATACCAAGATATAATCTCCACATCACAAATCAAGAAGGCAGCATCATCATCCAGTTGTGAGTTTATAATTTTGAAATATGGGTACTGATTTTATTTGGTTTTCCAAAAATAATTTAATTACAAATAAAGCCAACACATAGATAATTTATTTCAAAATTATAAACTCACAACTGGTTTTCCAAAAATAATTTAATTACAAATAAAGCCAACACATAGATAATTTATTTCAAAATTATAAACTCACAACTGGATGATGATGCTGCCTTCTTGATTTGTGATGTGGAGATTATATCTTGGTATTTTACAAAATTTTATTTTCATAGCCGTATCTCTGCTGATAGTGGCCATTGAGCTGATGAATTAGGATACAGATTCTGAACCAGGTACTGTAGCCGTATCTCTGCTGATAATGGCCATTGAGGTGATGCCTGAGGATATGGACTCTGAACCAGGTACTATTAGTGCGAACCAACAGACCTGATCTGTTCAGTTCAACACCCAACACGGATAGCAGACTTATCTAGCCGTATCTCTGCTGATAGTGGCCATTGAGCTGATGCCTGAGGATATGAACTCTGAACCAGGTACTATTAGTGCGAACCAACAGACCTGATCTGTTCAGTTCAACACCCAACACGGATAGCAGACTTATCTAGCCGTATCTCTGCTGATAGTGGCCATTGAGCTGATGCCTGAGGATATGGATTCTGAACCAGGTACTATTAGTGCGAACTAACAGACCTGATCTGTTCAGTTCAACACCCAACACGGATAGCAGACTTATCTAGCCGTATCTCTGCTGATAGTGGCCATTGAGCTGATGACTTAGGATACAGATTCTGAACCAGGTACTATTAGTGCGAACCAATAGACCTGATCTGTTCAGTTCAACACCCAACACGGATAGCAGACTTATCTAGCCGTATCTCTGCTGATAGTGGCCATTGAGCTGATGCCTGAGGATATGGATTCTGAACCAGGTACTGTTAGTGCGAACCAACAGACCTGATCTGTTCAGTTCAACACCCAACACGGATAGCAGACTTATCTAGCCGTATCTCTGCTGATAGTGGCCATTGAGCTGATGACTTAGGATACAGATTCTGAACCAGGTACTATTAGTGCGAACCAATAGACCTGATCTGTTCAGTTCAACACCCAACACGGATAGCAGACTTATCTAGCCGTATCTCTGCTGATAGTGGCCATTGAGCTGATGCCTGAGGATATGGATTCTGAACCAGGTACTGTTAGTGCGAACCAACAGACCTGATCTGTTCAGTTCAACACCCAACACGGATAGCAGACTTATCTAGCCGTATCTCTGCTGATAGTGGCCATTGAGCTGATGCCTGAGGATATGGACTCTGAACCAGGTACTATTAGTGCGAACCAACAGACCTCATCTGTTCAGTTCACCACCCGACACGCTAATGAGTTTTAAAGTCATTAGCGAATTGTGACGTTTTATCGTCTGCCTACTATGGATTAACCTAATTTGACTTATGCTATTAAAATTTGTGGACATGAATATGTGAGATCAAAGTTCATATTTAAATTACAAAAACGTACTATTCGGGTGACATTTGGTAAGTTTCGCCATTTTCCCTATATATACCTATTTATTTTGTCAGTATAAAGCAGAGACCAAAGAATAACGCAATGTCTCCTCTACAGCCCTTGTGAGACATCGTACTCATTGTACATCATCTTTCCAAAACATAAAATTCACTTTTTTGAAAATTATATAACTTTTAACGCGATCAGGCTCTATAATACACTGCCGACGTACTGGACTGGGAACCTTTGGTAGGAAAGTCAAAACGCTCCTGCTTGCGCGGTGATATTACAGTCGTGGGATGTTTGTGTCGACTTAGCTCTGTTTAAGTTGTCTCTTTACACTGTAAGATTGTATTGTAAAAATAAGGAAGTATTAAAGTTTTCTTTCATTATAAGTTCTTGTTAAAAGTGTTTATTTGATGACCATAAATGTCGTTACTGTACGTTATTATGTTGCTGTCAACCGACAAAGAGTTCCGAGTTCTAGCAACCTACGCTCTTTCAAACAACGTAAAAACTACTATTTTCTGACAAATCGTTAAGCTACAGTGCTAATCCGCATTTAATATTCTCTTATGAATATTCAATATGGCTACTATCTCTGCAAAAATTTGTCCAACGAATAGCAGCCACTCAAACTATTCATTTTTGTTAAAACTAGTTTTAATAATTATTTTGATGATAAATTAAAATTCCTTTGATTTCTATAAAGATTGAATCTTTCAACAGATTAAAGAAGAATGATTAGTAGGATTGGCTTTAGGTTTGAACATCATTGTGTACGTTATTAGCTACGTCAGTGCTACAACTGAATGGTGTAGTCGATCCCACACTTAGCAAACCGATAGTTCTCCCATAGGGGTGAAGTGGTTCAGGCACTGCCGCCCCTCATGTTGGTCACAGGTAAAGTGTAAGAAGATTGACAGCCCTGACCTCACGTTAGTTCTCCCATACGTACGATGGAGTGGTTCAGGCACTGCCGCCCCTCATGTTGGTCACAGGTAAAGTGTAAGAAGATTGACAGCCCTGACCTCACGTTAGTTCTCCCATACGTACGATGGAGTGGTTCAGGCACTGATGCCCCTCATGTTGGTCACAGGTAAAGTGTAAGAAGATTGACAGCCCTGACCTCACGTTAGTTCTCCCATACGTACGATGGAGTGGTTCAGGCACTGCCGCCCCTCATGTTGGTCACAGGTAAAGTGTAAGAAGATTGACAGCCCTGACCTCACGTTAGTTCTCCCATACGTACGATGGAGTGGTTCAGGCACTGCCGCCCCTCATGTTGGTCACAGGTAAAGTGTAAGAAGATTGACAGCCCTGACTTCACGTTAGTTCTCCCATACGTACGATGGAGTGGTTCAGGCACTGCCGCCCCTCATGTTGGTCACAGGTAAAGTGTAAGAAGATTGACAGCCCTGACCTCACGTTAGTTCTCCCATACGTACGATGGAGTGGTTCAGGCACTGCCGCCCTCATGTTGGTCACAGGTAAAGTGTAAGAAGATTGACAGCCCTGACCTCACGTTAGTTCTCCCATACGTACGATGGAGTGGTTCAGGCACTGCCGCCCCTCATGTTGGTCACAGGTAAAGTGTAAGAAGATTGACAGCCCTGACCTCACGTTAGTTCTCCCATACGTACGATGGAGGGGTGAAGTGGTTCAGGCACTGCCGCCCCTCATGTTGGTCACAGATAAAGTGTAAGAAGATTGACAGCCCTGACCTCACGTTAGTTCTCCCATACGTACGATGGAGTGGTTCAGGCACTGCCGCCCCTCATGTTGGTCACAGGTAAAGTGTAAGAAGATTGACAGCCCTGGCTTCACGTTAGTCCTCAGAGAGTCTTTTACGATATCGATAGTTGGTCACGCCCATCGAAGTAAATAATAAAACTGGAACACTGGGTAGATAGGAATTGAGGGAAAAAAAGCGCGCTGTTTCGGCAGCCTTCCCCCACCACCATGATGGAACCAACGCAGATGAGTCAGTTTCTCAAGCCGTGCACGCGGTAAGTGCAGTTATACTTATAGATTCGGAATCTGCATTAAATGCAGAATCTGACTGTATAAATATAATATTATTTAAATTGTAATTCGAATTTTCACAAAAGAAAATAATTAAACATTATTGCATCTTGATATTAAAAAGTCACTAAGCGAGGATTTTTTAAATTTTTTGGTCAGAAGCAAACTTCAAGCGACAAAATTGTAGCTAATGAGATGATCTTCAGCATATAACCAAGCAATTTCAAATAAAATTCGTTATTCGTGTGTGACGGAGTGATTAATTGCGCGACGAGGTTCTTTACAAGTCGCGCCGCGGGCCGTCCTCCCTGTTTCCGCTGATCCTTTCGTTTACGGTACTCCCAGAAACTTTCCGAGTACAATCAGTACTTATATTAAAGAATTTTTATTATAGGTTAAATACTGTACTATCACCTTCTTGGTAGACTATTTACATACTGTGGTACTGTAAATTAAAATATAAAATGTAGACTACATATACGGGGACTGGTAATCCCCATTTGTTAATAAGGAATCGTTTACTATCTGCTTTGTTGGGTATTTAATGAGAAATAGCAAATAAAAAAGTTCAGAGCAAGTAATTTAAAGTAATTTATAAGGTCATAAATACTAAACCTAGGAAGTATTTAACGTAAAGGCAATAGCAAACAATTTAATAATAAATTTACAAATCGAATTATAAGGAGTGTTCCTTAACAGTAGGAGTGTTTTGATCATGTTACGAAGACACGATTAGTAAAAAAGTGTTTGAGTCTCTTTTTATTTCGTATATTTTTTCAAATTCATATCACATACAAGAGAAAAGGGTTAATACTAAATACTAAACAGTATTTCTAAGATTATGTTTTACTTTCCACAATCGTGTTTAAATACAGTACAAAGGTTTCGCTACATGTTTTGAAATAAAACCAATTTCTTGAACTTCTGTCTTACACCTAACTTATTTTTATTACATACATTCGTGATATATTGAAATATTTGTTGGAGAAACAAACTGTTTTTAAGTGCCTTTTTAATTGGACTTTGGCAATTATTTTTTTTAATATAGGAATGAGTATACAATAAATAATTGTATTATATTGAGTACATCATTCAACGGAGCGGACAACCCGTTTCCAAATAGTTTCTTCAACTCAACGGCAGCCCGGTGCCAGTATTGACATTTATCTACTATAAATAAATAAAAGTGTATGATCACATTTATAGAATGATTGCATTCTTTAACTTAAATAAACCATTAAAAAGTTAACATTAATTTAGCTTTACAATGATCGAGTAGCAAACACATTTTAAAGAATTGCTGGACTGAGGAGGTTGGTGCGACATAAAATCAATCTCGTCGCGCTATTAATCACTCTACTGCAAAATATCTGCACACTTTATTGTAAATTGCTTAATCACATGTTGAATATCATATCTTTAACTACAGCTTTGTCGCTTAAAGTTTTATTCTGGCGCAAAAATAAAAAAATTCCTCGCATACTAAATTTTTCACGTCACAATGTGATAATTCTTAACACTTTTTAACTATAGAAATTATAATTAAAATTAAAAGTAAAATGTATTTATACCATTGCATTCTGCATTTAAGGCAGATTCTGAATATATAAATATCATTGTACTTAATCTGTGTTATTGAAGGGTAGGAGTGAGTTAACAACTTCGCGCACCAGTCGATGAATTGGCTCATTTCTGCTGGGTCCATAATGGTGGTGGGGGAAGGCTGCCACTACGGCGCGCTTTCGTGAACTCATACTTAGCATTCCAGTTATATTATTTACTTCGATGGTCACGCCCAGGATGCACTCTACCATGTTTTCCGCCACATATTGTGTTGGTGGTTGTGGCCACCCACTTACAAAATATGTACTATGTCAACGGTGCTCCAGCCAGACAACTCACACAGTGGTAAGATTTGTGTACGTAGAGTGGGTGAATAGCGAGTTGTATTCATACAAGTTTGTGTTCAGTAGTGATTTGTGTATATAGTTTTATTGGATGGCCTGAGAGTCGTTTTCTTTTTTACGTTGATAATACTTCAATAAATAACAACCTGTATATTTTCTAAAAACATTAAAAATATTCGTCGTTTGTGAATTTACTTTAAGGCATGAATATTTATGAATGTTACTTGTGGTGCAGTGTTGAACCCAGCTACTAGGGAGAAGGTGTTGTAGATATGTAAACGATAGGTTCTATGCTCGGTCCTCTTAATACTAACACGGCGTCCACTCAGAGGTTACCATTGGCGTAGACACTACAAGATAAGTCTAAGGTTTCCATGTTGGGTGGTAGTCAGGGCCCGGATTAAGTGCAGGGAAGAGTACTGAGTATCAGGCTTGTTATCGTAAATCAGACTAATACTACGTGGTTCGGATTCCACGAAAAGCGGTAGGTGTCCCTTAGTTGCCCTGGCTACTGGGTTATTAATAAATGGCTCTTTTTAAAGAAAAATTTATCTCAGTTAGTAACAATTATCACTCGTTCATTTACACTCATCGCACTCATTCTTCTCTAATATTCCCTCATATCCTTCGATCGGTGTCTTAATGATGAGTAATAACAATAATTAGTGATATTGGCGCTCTGTTGTGGACCGAAACAAATATATATCAATATTTTAGTATAACGACATCATACGCTAGGCACACGTTCTGTCCAATGATGTTTCAACCAGTCAATATAGTGGAACATTAGCTTCCTCATATTGAAAATGTCTTTTAAAGGACATAACAAACACAATATTGTGACGTCACACGTGGTGCGCCTTCAAAGGGTTTCCTCTGCAGCACGGATATCACCCCTACTGTGCCGAGACTCATATATTGTTACTGAACCTTTGTTTCACTATTCTTATTGTAAATTTGTCCGTATGAAGTCTAGCCAATATCCTGAATACAAGGAAAGTGTACATATAGATAATAATAATAATGAAAAATGTGTAGAGGTTGACCTCGCTAAAAATTATATAAGTTTCAAAAAATTGAGTTTCATGTTTTGGAACGATGATGCATTGTTGAATAACGAGAACCCCTCCACGTTGGCCAAGGCCGTCGTTGGAGGGTAGTCTTCACAGTTCTAACATACAAACGGTAGAAAAAACATCTCGTATCTACGACAAGCGTCTTTAACAATAACGATTAAACTTTAATAACATGGTTTTATAATATAAATAGCATAGTACGAGATTCGAAATAAAATCAACGGGATATTTTTACAACCTGTATGTTTCTATTTCATGGACAAGTTGTTTATTTCTAAAAAAAATTAATTATTAAGTGTTTGGGACCCATACACAAATAAAAAAAGATTGTTTGTCTGGAGAGTAAACAAACTACTGTGCAAACAGCAAACTCCAACTGTAATGTATATGTTTGGATTAAACACAGTATGTTTTTGTTGTAAACCAATTTAACCAAAGTTTTCTTCAGGAAATTAATCACTTGCTCAGTCCTTCTAGGGAAAGGATCAAGTTGTTTACTGTTACATTCCGTACGTGCGTCTTGGGGAGGGGAGGGGACAAGGGATTACACTTTCATGTTGAGGAAGTGGTGCACTTCGCAGTGGTTCCCCCAGGGAGCGAAACTTCCGTACAGTTATACGTCGCTCTGGTGTCAAGGGTGCGTGGGAGGCCTGCATCTAATTATACCTACCCATCTATGCACGTACAGTGGTACTGATCCACCGCCCACCCATGCACGTACAGTGGTATTGACCCACCTACCTATCCGTACAAGTACAGTGGTATTTTGAATAATTAGTTCAAAAATATTTATTCAATAGTTTCACGTCAAAGGGTGTCAACTACCTAATAGGTTTGTCGTTGGGCTACCGTATTGATGATGCCTGACAATAGACTGAAAAAAACAAACAAAAACAAAATATAACAAAATAAATACGAAATCTCGAAATCAAACTAGCTAAAAAAACTGAAGACATGAAAGAACCCAATTTAAGTAGTACCTGAATAAGTGATCTCTCACCATGTTTCCACATTCCTTACGAAATGAAGATTGATTGATTTAACTCTACAGATTTTTCTTTTCCCCTGCAAATTATGTTTGTAAGAGGTTTTGTCAATAAAAGCATATAACTCTGCTTTCACAGTGTTGAGTAAATTAGCCGTGTTGAGTCACACGTAAAATTTAAATTTCTAGCTCCACCTAGGGATGAAGAAGTCGAGTAGAGTAAAAAGTCATAGGAACAAAGTAGTATATCTTCTTAAATCTGAAGCTGAAAGTGATAGCAATCGTTCAATACAAGTCGTTTAGCCACTAAAGGCAATATAGAAAAACACTGTTTTTGACATTTAAAAATTTCTGCACTAAAACTGCTGCCGTTTCTGAACTACGGAGAGTTTGTCAAAATCATATTGCACACGAACAACTTAAGACCAATCATCCTTCAACAGTTCAGCCTCAGAGGTTAGTAGTTTTTGCGATACAATGATCAGAGAGAGTGGTATTTGGCTTGAAATATCTTGGTATTTTTTCGAAAACCATTCGTTTATTTGTCATTGGCCTGCACTTGCACGTGAGGTTGTATAGTGTATCACAAAAAATCTTTGTAAATTCTTTGTTTTTCTCATTTGACTTTCAAAAACAAGGCGTTGTCTTAATTATTATGAAAAGCATGAACTATTACTTTTCTTGATATTTTTCGTAAAACTATTCTTTTTTTTATAATTCGAGTTTAAACATTTCAAATAGTAAAAATCACATACAGACAGACATACAGACAGTAAACATATTGAGACAGGCACACAGACAGACAGTAAACATATTGAGACAGGCACACAGACAGACAGTAAACATATTGTGACAGGCACACAGACAGACAGTAAACATATTGAGACAGGCACACAGACAGACAGTAAACATATTGAGACAGGCACACAGACAGACAGTAATCATATTTAGACAGACACACAGACAGACAGTAAACATATTGAGACATGCACACAGACAGACAGTAAACATATTGAGACAGGCACACAGACAGACAGTAAACATATTGAGACATATTGAGATTTAAATCTATACTGCACTATTTTGAATATTACTGCTGGCCAATTTCATAACATCATGTTTAACGTTGTGCTTTCAAAAACACTAGAACGTTTAATAAGTCCGTCAAGTGTGCTCGAGAGAGAATATTATACAACTGGCCCCTGTTACCGGTAGAAACAATTTACTAACAAACAGTCTCGTCGAGCAATATTTTCTTTCCGGAGCAAAATCCAACATGTGAAGTTGGTTGGTAGCTCATCACGAGGTCGCAATATTAAAATATTCTACGTTTTGAGTTTAACTTCCAAGGGAGATGCAATCGAGCGCCCTCTAACCCAACTTACCCGTCATCTAGAGTTAGAGGGTTGTTTGGTTTTTGTAAAATGCTGTACACTTAATGTTTTTATTACTTTTTGGCCATTAAAAAATGTAATTCTTATTCAAATAGTGTGACAGAAATTATTTATAGTTTAGAATATCTATATTCAGAAAAGTTTTAAATTATTATATTTTCATTACATGGAATGTCATCTCATGTGGAACTGAGCTATTATTGTATAAGGTATTCATTCAAAAACATGCTAGTTTAGTCAGTTTATCAGTCTATTCGATTGTATAACTTTATTTTTTGCTCTTCTGTTTTAGCTAAATGTAATAATATAAATATCATTGTACAATAAATAATAAATGTCATTCTAAACTCTCATAGATAAGTACTGTTGACAGATGTAATTTACATAAAATATATTTTTATTCACAAAATTATACACTACATTTTTTTCACTAAAAATAAAAATAAATAACTAAAAAACGTGCAAGAATTATGAGTGATACGACTTGTGCCAATCCAACTATTTCAATTCTTAAAACTGCTTGTTGCTTTGCATATAAATTATATATATTTCTTACAAATTAGATTCACCCAAAGCGTATAATAGATTGTATCATTTTTAGTTGTGTTGTATAGACCGTTCCTTAGTAATGTTTACTAAGGTACCAGATTGTAGGTTTGCCTTGATATTTCCGTATTAGTAATGTTGTCAGTCCATTACGCTGAACATATCTGAGGGATAGTTTTCTTGCGTTTAATATAATAGTGAGAATTGAAATGGGTCGTTCTTGATATTTTGCCATTGCATAATTTTTGTACTTGTGACAATATGATGGAGAAACTTGGGAAACGTTTGGGTCTTTGGTGATACCCCAACACATCCACGTCCATGCCGCGGTAAGGGCAACTCGTATATGGTGGAGAAACTTGGGAAACGTTTGGGTCTTCGGTGATACTCCAACACATCCACGTCCATGCCGCGGTAAGGGCGACTATATGGTGGAGAAACTTGGGAAACGTTGGGGTCTTCGGTGATACTCCAACACATCCACGTCCATGCCGCGGTAAGGGCGACTATATGATGGAGAAACTTGGGAAACGTTTGGGTCTTGGGTGATATCCCAACACATCCACGTCCATGCCGCGGTAAGGGTGACTATATGATGGAGAAACTTGGGAAACGTTTGGGTCTTGGGTGATACCCCAACACATCCACGTCCATGCCGCGGTAAGGGTGACTATATGATGGGGAAACTTGGGAAACCTTTGGGTCTTGGGTGATACCCCAACATAGAGCCATCATGATCATGGGCATCCACATCCATGCCGCGGTAAGGGCGATTATATGAACACTTTTAACTCATACTACGTTGGCTACTTAATTCTTGATGGAATGCTGAATAAGGTAGGACGGGTGTCAGCTATAATTAATACATTTTTATTTCTTAGGAAATGGTGATTTTTGAAGGGCCACAGATCCGGAGTGTGGTGTTGGCTAAAATAAATTCCGACTTTAAACTATTTACGTAAGATTAAGTAAATCCGGTTATCAAGCTTGTGAATAGTTACTAAATTACAGTATAAAAGGCGATGCTATCCTCGGCTGCAAATTACGAGTAAAATTGATTATATGTAAAGTATTTGTTTAAAAATCATAACATTAAATTCTTTGCTAATAATAATAATCTGTGCCCTTAAGTTGACAGACAACTAAGTATTCTTATTCAAAACATAAAAGGCTAAGCTCCTGCGTTGTTAATCTTGTAAGTGAAGATAAAAAAGTAAAAAAAAAAAAAAAAAAAAAAATTAGTACATAGTACGATATAAGTAACTGCTGATACGTCTTCACTCGCAATCAGAAGAAGGAATGGTAAACCTGAGAATACCAAAATTCCCAGCTACTTGGGGACAAGGTGTTGAGGAGATGTGGGCGATAGGTTAGATGCTCAGTCCTCTTAATACCGACATGGCGTCCGCTCAGTGTCTGCCATCAACGTGGACACTACTAAAGAAGTCTGGAGTGTCCATGTTGGATTGTAGTCAATGTTCAGATATTGTGTAGGGAAGAGAACACAGTGTTAGGCTTATCAGTTAGCTAAAAATCAGACCTACCCAACGTGGTTCCCTTATTGCCCCTTAGGGACCAACACAACGTAAAGCTGTAGGTCCCTTAGTTGCCCTATCTATAGGGCTATTCATAAATAACTCTTTCTAAGGAACAGTCGACCTTATTTATTAACAATGACTACACTCGTTTATCTACACTCATCATACTCATCCGCCACTCATATTCGCCCATATCTTGACGATCGGCGTCTTAATAATGAATAATGAATGAATATGTCTACATTAGAGGGACTTCTTGCTTTTGCTACGGCGTCATTTTTGTTGCTATATAATGAAATGTTAACTCAGTCTCCCACTTGGAATAGAGAGAATAATAAATGTGCTTTAATTTTAAAGCTAAAGGTAATATAATATTACTTTTCTCAAACGTTGATGGAGATTAGAATTAAAACGGTCGTTCCATTTGAGGAATGTATTCGGGTTCAGAGAATATATTAAAACATAAATGTGCAAACCAGCTTCTGTTGGATGAAGTTGAGAGTTTCAAGATGATATATTATGTTGTCCATGATATATATAAAGTTGTTAATGAATGTTGGACGATGTTCATATGGATCATACTTTCATAAAAGGATTAGTTTAGTTTTTATTAGTTTTGATTTAAAACTTATAACTTCACCAATACACACGCTATATCTGATCTCATATATTTATGATTAGACATTTTGATAACTCTACTATTGTATTAGTTTTGATGTAAAACTTATAACTTCACCAATACACACGCTATATCTGATCTCATATATTTATGATTAGACATTTTGATAACTCTACTATTGTATTAGTTTTGATGTAAAACTTATAACTTCACCAATACACACGCTATATCTGATCTCATATATTTATGATTAGACATTTTGATAACTCTACTATTGTATTAGTTTTGATGTAAAACTTAAACCTTCACCAATACACACGCTATATCTGATCTCATATATTTATGATTAGACATTTTGATAACTCTACTATTGTATTAGTTTTTATGTAAAACTTATAACTTCACCAATACACACGCTATATCTGATCTCATATATTTATGATTAGACATTTTGATAACCCTACTATTGTATTAGTTTTGATGTAAAACTTATAACTTCACCAATACACACGCTATATCTGATGTCATATATTTATGATTAGACATTTTGATAACTCTACTATTGTATTAGTTTTGATGTAAAACTTATAACTTCACCAATACACACGCTATATCTGATCTCATATATTTATGATTAGACATTTTGATAACCCTACTATTGTATTAGTTTTGATGTAAAACTTATAACTTCACCAATACACACGCTATATCTGATGTCATATATTTATGATTAGACATTTTGATAACTCTACTATTGTATTAGTTTTGATGTAAAACTTATAACTTCACTAATACACACGCTATATCTGATCTCATATATTTATGATTAGACATTTTGATAACTCTACTATTGTATTAGTTTTGATGTAAAACTTATAACTTCACCAATACACACGCTATATCTGATGTCATATATTTTTGATTGGACATTTTGATAACTCTACTATTGTATTAGTTTTGATGTAAAACTTATAACTTCACTAATACACACGCTATATCTGATCTCATATATTTATGATTAGACATTTTGATAACTCTACTATTGTATTAGTTTTGATGTAAAACTTATAACTTCACCAATACACACGCTATATCTGATCTCATATATTTATGATTAGACATTTTGATAACTCTACTATTGTATTAGTTTTGATGTAAAACTTATAACTTCACCAATACACACGCTATATCTGATCTCATATATTTTTGATTGGACATTTTGATAACTCTACTATTGTATTAGTTTTGATGTAAAACTTAAACCTTCACCAATACACACGCTATATCTGATGTCATATATTTTTGATTGGACATTTTGATAACTCTACTATTGTATTAGTTTTGATGTAAAACTTATAACTTCACTAATACACACGCTATATCTGATCTCATATATTTATGATTAGACATTTTGATAACTCTACTATTGTATTAGTTTTGATGTAAAACTTATAACTTCACCAATACACACGCTATATCTGATCTCATATATTTATGATTAGACATTTTGATAACTCTACTATTGTATTAGTTTTGATGTAAAACTTATAACTTCACTAATACACACGCTATATCTGATGTCATATATTTATGATTAGACATTTTGATAACTCTACTATTGTATTAGTTTTGATGTAAAACTTATAACTTCACTAATACACACGCTATATCTGATGTCATATATTTTTGATTAGACATTTTGATAACTCTACTATTGTATTAGTTTTGATGTAAAACTTATAACTTCACTAATACACACGCTATATCTGATGTCATATATTTATGATTAGACATTTTGATAACTCTACTATTGTATTAGTTTTGATGTAAAACTTATAACTTCACTAATACACACGCTATATCTGATGTCATATATTTTTGATTAGACATTTTGATAACTCTACTATTGTATTAGTTTTGATGTAAAACTTATAACTTCACTAATACACACGCTATATCTGATGTCATTTATTTATGATTAGACATTTTGATAACTCTACTATTGTATTAGTTTTGATGTAAAACTTATAACTTCACTAATACACACGCTATATCTGATCTCATATATTTATGATTAGACATTTTGATAACTCTACTATTGTATTAGTTTTGATGTAAAACTTATAACTTCACCAATACACACGCTATATCTGATCTCATATATTTTTGATTGGACATTTTGATAACTCTACTATTGTATTAGTTTTGATGTAAAACTTATAACTTCACCAATACACACGCTATATCTGATCTCATATATTTATGATTAGACATTTTGATAACTCTACTATTGTATTAGTTTTGATGTAAAACTTATAACTTCACCAATACACACGCTATATCTGATCTCATATATTTTTGATTGGACATTTTGATAACTCTACTATTGTATTAGTTTTGATGTAAAACTTATAACTTCACCAATACACACGCTATATCTGATCTCATATATTTATGATTGGACATTTTGATAACTCTACTATTGTATTAGTTTTGATGTAAAACTTATAACTTCACCAATACACACGCTATATCTGATGTCATATATTTTTGAATGGACATTTTGATAACTCTACTATTGTATTAAGAACTTATAAAATGAGTATAACATTTTTGTATCAACTAAAATGTTATTATTCAGTGGGTTTGAATAAGTGAAGGCCCGTTTACTACTATCTGTATAACAATTACAGTTAAGTTACAGTTAAATAATAACTAAGTGTTTAAACATTTTCTGTAAGCAACAACAAACGTACGACAGTAAATTCATTACAATAAATAAAGTAGTGCAACACATGATTTTATAAAGACAGTAATAGTATATTTCATAACAAGAGTGGAAAGTGGGGTTTTGCATGTTCGAGACCATATGTTTGAAGTGCGAGACTTGTCGAGCACTTCAAATGGTCGAGAACATACAAAACACTTTCACTCGAGTTTTGAACGATACTTTTCACTACACTACGGAATAAAAACTCATTTTTGGAATGATAACTGTTTATTAAATTAGAAACATGTTTTAAAAACAGTTGTTGTTGACTGTGGAAAATTTTCGGTTATAAACAATGTTACTTTCGGTAGTAAACAATAGACAGCTGTTGAAAATATGATGTTTCGCAGGTTGTAAACACATAACGAAAACAGCTGAACTCATAGTAGTGTAGTGAAAGTTTTTAATGAAGAGTCTAGTTCAAAAGTTATTGATGTTGTTACTGGAAGACAAATTAAGGCTTAATAAATATAAAAACGTCGTTTATTGTGTTGCGAGTTGTTAAATATTTTTTTTCTTAAAGTTGTCTAACAAAGTGGCTGTTCCTGTACTTAATACAAGTCGCAAAGTAGGTGATTCCTACATCTAAACACTTTACCGCACTCGTTTTATTTTGACGCACTCCTTTTACTTTACCGCACTCGTTTTATTTTGACGCACTCATTTTACTTTACCGCATTCCAAGTTTTAACTTAATAACATAAATAATACATCTATTAGCCATTGCCAATTAACGTCCTGTACGCTTGAAATTAAGTTGGCAGCGCCGGGTGTAAACAGAACAGCTGATGTAGTGTTTGTTGTTATCAAACGTTTTGAACTATTTCCACCGTAACCTATTTCTTAAAACAAGTTTTATTAAGACTGGTAATTTATCAAAAAGGATGGGGATAGCTTGTTATGTTTTTATTACTTGTTACTCTTTATATAGTCTAATTTATTTCAACTGTAGGAAAAATGTTGTGTGCAACTTTTGCTCAAAGCGTCCTTGCTGCTCTTGAGAAACTATTCCTCTCGTACAGCGAAGGGATTCTCATACTTATTACGACGCAGAAATACAACTACAGTTTTCACACATCAATTACAACATTTCAATTGTGGAGAGACATTCATTGTCATGACAGTAGTGTAGTAGTAATAACAATAATAAAATTAATAAAAATGAATAAATAAAATTATATTCGTAATTCGAGAAGGTTTATTGCACGGGTGCGATCTTTTTTAAACTTGGATCCTGCAATTATGGATATAATAGTTATGACACATCATAAAAAATAAATGAATAATTTTGTTCCTGAGCTGTAGACATTTGCTATTCACAAATAAGATTCATACAGTATAATTGTTTATCTTATTTATGATTTTGATTGATTGTTATAAGATAAACTTTCGTACCTGTTTATGCGCTAATTCTTTCATTTTAATATCAGAATTTTTTCATAATAAATGATATTAAAATCGCATCGTAACTAAACGATAATTTAGATTACAAATAGCTACTTAAAAATATATTGATTATTAACTTTATATTACTAACAAATAAATATTAAGAACTTGCTGGTGATGGTCCAATTACGCCCAACTGAGGGTTATCCGAGGAGCTGATGAGGCGAATCAGCCAAGTTTTAATGAAAGTGGTGAAGTCTTCAGCAGCTGTTGCGATTGTTGGGGACGAAATGGTAAAACTTTGATCTTTAGATTTTTGAAAATACTATACACCAAAATTCCCATACAAAAAAATTTGTTGGTGATTTAAAAAAAATCTGACAGTTTGTTTATATCAATGTAGGAATATATTGACTTGATACTAACAATCCTATTGATATAAAACATTGTATTACTTACAAGAAAAAACAATTAGTTCTTGTCTTTTAAGTACTATTAAGCTCCATTTGTCACAGTCGTGTATATAAGAACAATGCTTTAGTATATGTTATATAAACCCTTAATAAACACCCCTCGTGAAGGGGGGAGGGTAAAGACCATTAGGCTCCGTTCAGACTACCCGCGACACGACCTTGATCCACCACTCGCCGAGGTACTGGTCGCCAGAACGGTATGTCCCTCCTCCGTTCAGACTACCCGCGACACGACCTTGATCCACCACTCGCCGAGCTACTGGTCGCCAGAACGGTATGTCCCTCCTCCGTTCAGACTACCCGCGACACGACCTTGATCCACCACTCGCCGAGGTACTGGTCGCCAGAACGGTATGTCCCTCCTCCGTTCAGACTACCCGCGACACGACCTTGATCCACCACTCGCCGAGCTACTGGTCGCCAGAACGGTATGTCCCTCATTTTGTGAACGATTCCTACGTAGTATATTTTCTCTCTCAGAAGGCTGTATGGTAAAGGTAAATTTCAGCTAGCCCTGTATGAGTACCGCCTTCATACAGAGGGTCGTATGAATCTAAGCTGGCCGTGTATGTGTGCTGCCTTCATGCAGAGGGTCATAAGTCATGGTTAGTGTTGACAATTGACCGGTTAGCGCCATAAATAGTTGCTCCATGTGTAACGACTTCTAACTCGTATACTTCTTCTCTCAGAAGGCAGTGTGTGATAGAGCTAAATCTAAGCTGGCCACGCGTGACGTAGGCCTACGTGTGCCGCCTTCATACAGTGGGCTGTAAGTCATGGTTAGTGCTGACAAGTGACTTGTTAACGCTGTAAATAGTTGCTCCATGAGTAACGACTCCTAACTCGTATACTTTCTCTCTCAGAAGGCAGTGTATGATTCAGATTCAGATATTTATTTGTCACATAATATTACATAGTGCAGTAATTGCTGCTGTAACATATGACACGTCTTATGAACTAGGATTTAGTCTAGTCTTAAAATTAGATTTTCTGACACTTATATTTGTTATATTTACTTATATTTATGAATTTACAATGTCTGATAAACGTGTTTATTTTTTACGTATATACATATACACATACACACCCACATACACACATATACATCCATATACACACATACATACATATATACACATATACATACATATACATACATACATATACATACACATATATATACATACATACATATATATATATATATATATATATATATATATATATATATATCTCGGCACAATGCTTAATCAGTATTATCATTAAGAAATTCGTTGACTGAATAGTAGGCCTGATGGATTAGGTGATCTTTCAGAAGACTTTTAAATTTGTTTAAGTTGGTTTCTTCCCGAATAAATCGTGGCAGGTGATTAAACATCCTCAAGCCAGAGTAGTGAGGAGCGCGCTCATAAAGCGTTGTACGATGAATTGGGTAACGTAGAAGAGACGAATCTCTCAAAGAGTACCCATAGCGACGCCGATCTCTCTCAACTACTTGTTTGAGTTTACACTGCAATATTGTTTCGTAAATGTAAAGGCTGGGGAGGGTTAGTATTTTCAACTCTTTAAAAAGAAACTTGCACGATTCTCTGAAACCAATGTTTCCTATAATTCTGATGTATGACTTTTGAATTTTAAAAATCTTTGAAGAAAATGTTGAATTTCCCCAAAAGATCACCCCATATTTCAGATGCGGGTACACAAAGGCGTAATAAACTGATAAAACAACATGGTTGTCTGTTACTTTGGAGATGACCCTCAGAGCAAATGAGGCAGAACTTAGTTTGGCTTGCAGATTTTGAATGTGTTGTTTCCAGTTTAAATTTTCGTCTATTGTAACTCCCAGAAAACAGGAATTGTTTGTAGTGTGGATTATATCTGTGTTATGAGAGATTGAAATTTTGTTTTCTGTTCGTTTAGTACCAAATTGGATTAGTTGAGATTTTTCTGTGTTCAACTTCAAGCCATTTGCTGTAAACCAGTCATTTGCTTGCTTTTATGCAAATGCTCTATCTATAGATTATGATAGAGGTAAATCTAAGCTGGCCGTGTACGTGTGCCGCCTTCATAGAGAGGGTTGTAAGTCAGGGTAAGTTCTGACAAGTGACCGGTTAGTGCCGTAAATAGTTGCTCCATGCGTAACGACTCCTTACTCGTATACTTCCTCTCTCAGAAGGCAGTGTATGATAGAGCTAAATCTAAGTTGGCCGTGTACGTGTGCCGCCTTCATACAGTGGGATGTAAGTCAGGGTTAGTGCTGACAAGTGACCGGTTAGCGTTGTAAATAGTTGCTCCGTGTGTAAGTCAGGGTTAGTGTTGACAAGTGACCGGTTAGCGCCATAAATAGTTGCTCCATGTGTAACGACTTCTAACTCGTATTCTTCTTCTCTCAGAAGGCAGTGTATGATTGAGGTAAATGTAAGCTGGCCGTGTACGTGTGCCGCCTTCGTACAGTGGGCTGTAAGTCAGGGTTAGTGCTGACAAGTGATCGGTTAGTGCCATAAATAGTTGCTCCATGTGTAACGACTTCTAACTCGTATACTTCTTCTCTCAGAAGGCAGTGTGTGATAGAGCTAAATCTAAGCTGGCCGTGTACGTGTGCCGCCTTCATACAGTGGGCTGTAAGTCATGGTTAGTGCTGACAAGTGACCGGTTAGTGCCGTAAATATTTGCTCCATGTGTAACGACTCCTTACTCGTATACTTCCTCTCTCAGAAGGCAGTGTATAACAGAGGTAAATCTAAGCTGGCCGTGTATGTGTGCCGCCTTCGTACAGTGGGCTGTAAGTCAGGGTTAGTGCTGACAAGTGACCGGTTAGTGCCGTAAATATTTGCTCCATGTGTAACGACTCCTTACTCGTATACTTCCTCTCTCAGAAGGCAGTGTATAACAGAGGTAAATCTAAGCTGGCCGTGTATGTGTGCCGCCTTCATACAGTGGGCTGTAAGTCAGGGTTAGTGCTGACAAGTGACCGGTTAGTGCCATAAATAGTTGCTCCATGTGTAACGACTCCTAACTCGTATACTTCCTCTCTCAGAAAGCCTCTTTCTTAAGTCCCTTTTGTGAGAAAAAGACGAAATATATAGTATACTGTTTTAGGAAACCTATGTTAAGACTAAAGCTACTTAAATAAAATTTTAAAACGATTATATCGTAAATCTTAAAAAATATACAATTATTTAAGACAATTACACTGTTCTATTTTAGTTTATTACAATTAGCGATATTAAGGGCATGTGTTTGATGCAATTAAATTTCAAATTGAAAATAATGTAAATGGTGATATTTGCCTTTTGACAACCTAGATTCCAAATCTTAAATGTTTTTTGTTGGTTAAATGTTTAACAGATATGTTTTCGTCTCATTTATAATCTGTAATTGATTGAATAGGAAATTTAAAAAATAAGATAACATTCCTGGTATGGGGTGGGCATTACTTACTCTTACTTACTTACTTACTCCCAGGGCCATCTATATTGCAGGTGATATTTAGCCGCACCAACAAAGCCTCTCCAGATTGACCTGTCCTCTGCATTCTCTTCCATGGCTCCAACTCGCTGTATATCTAGCCTAACCTGGTCCCACCATCTTTGTTTTGGCCTCCCACGAGGTCGCCTTCCCTCAGGGTTATTTTTGCTAACTTTCTTTAGTTGGGACTCTTCTCTCCTTCTCAACACATGCCCAGCCCACCTTAGTCTTCTACTTTTGACCTCACTCACAATGTCTGCGTCGTTATACATGTCTCTAATCTCCCTGTTATGTTTCCTTCTCCACTCCCCTTGGTCATATGTGGGCCCATATATCTTTCTCAAGACTTTGTTTTCGAAGACAGTTTTTTTTCTTCTTTCTTATTTAGTATCCACGTTTCAGATTCATAGAGCAAAACTGGGATGACTATTGATTTGTACAACCTAATTTTTGTTTTGTGTGACAATAACTTGGAAGATAGTAATCTATTGCATGCATAAATGCATCTGTTGGCTGAATTTATTCTTTGCTGTATCTCAATTTCTTCTGCGTTTTTATTTGAAATTGTGACTTCGAGGTATTTGAATTCCGGTACTTGTTCGAATTCATGACCATCAACTCGTAGGGGGTCTTGGGTGTAATTTTGGTCTCTTGTAAAGTGCATGAATTTGGTTTTTGGATCGTTTCTCTTCAGCCCTATTTTTTCTGCTTCTGTTATGAAGACCTTGGTCAGCGTAGTTAGATCCTCTAGCTTTTCTGCCATTATAGCTACGTCATCTGCAAATGCTAGAATGTTCAGTTTTCCTCCGACTTTAACACCCAGGTTCATTTCTTTTGTCTTCTGAAGGGCCTCCTCTAGAGCCATGTTGAATAATATTGGGGAAAGGCCATCCCCCTGTCTGACTCCTGAGTTTACTTTGAAGGTTTCGCTGTTTTGTCCATTTATTCTCACGGAGCATCTTGACTCGGTAACACTCATTTTAGACAGGTTTATCAGTTTTCTGGGGACCCCAAATTTTTCTAACTGTACCCATGATCTTTCTCTGTCAATGCTGTCGTAAGCTTTTTGGAAGTCAATGAAGATGGCATAAAATTCTTTGTTATATTCCCAGTACTTGGCTACAATTTCTTTCAGTAAAAATATCTGGTCTGTAGTGGACCTACCTTTGATGAAGCCTGCCTGGTGTTCTTCAATTATTTCGTTTGAGTAGCATTCAAGTCGATTTAGAATAATTTTAGTCAGGACTTTATAGGGGATACTTAGCAATGAGATGCCTCTATAGTTTCCACACTCTTCTTTTTCTCCCTTTTTATGTATGGGTACAACTACTGCCTCTTGCCACTCAGTTGGCATTTCTTCCTTTTCCCATATTTTAAGTATTAACTTCCACAGTTTCTCAATTACTACATTTCCTCCTTTTTTTAGTAATTCTGCTGCAATTTCATCTTTTCCTGGAGCCTTGTTATTTTTCAGTGTCTTTACTGCGTTTTCCACTTCTTGTTTGGTTGGTGGTTCCAGGATTGGTTGTACATGGTAATAGCTACATTCATTGTCTTGTTTTGTTGTTTCATCTCCTCTGTTGACATTAAGTAGATCACTGAAATATTCTTTCCACCTTTCAAGGACTTTTTGGCTTTCCGTAATTAATGTGCCATCTTTACTCTTAACTCCGTAAGAGCGGGGGGTGAATCCTTTTTTGAAAAATCTTACTTTTCTAAAGAAGTCTCTTGAGTTGTTTGTTGTGTTATCTTCTTCGGCTTTATCCAGCAAGCTACTGTATTTATATATAGCCGTTTTTTCCTCTTCAATAACCTATTGGTATCCCTATTTGACTTGTTGTAACTCTCTCTGTGTTCTATGCTGTTACTATTCATCCAGGTCTTTTTCCTAACAATTCTTTCTTCAACCATTTGCTCACATTCATGGTCAAACCATGGATTTTTGTTCTTTTTCTTCTTCTTTCTGCCACATACTTCTTCTGCCGAGTCTAAAACTGCTTCCTTGAAGTTGTTCCAGTTATTGTTTATATTATCATTTTCGTCCACCTCTTCTAGAAGTTTGAATCTGTTTTCAAGTTTAAGTTTAAAATTTTCAACTATACTGTGGCATTTGAGCCTCTCGGTGTCTATAAGTCTTTCTTGTCTTTCCTTTTTTCGTCTCTGAGTAGGTATTCTTTGTGTCATCTTCACTACAACTAATGAGTGGTCAGTTCCACATTCTGCCCCCCTAACACTCTTAACGTTCGTTATGCTGCTTTTATGTCTTTGGTCAACTAGCACATGATCAATTTGGTTTTTGGTAACTCCATTTGGTGATGTCCAAGTGTACTTATGTATGTCCTTTCTTGGAAACATCGTGCTTGATATTTTGTAGTTATTTGCCAGGGCGAAGCTTGCTAATCTTGTTCCATTATCATTGGAGTTTTGGTGAAGGCTTTCTTTTCCAATCGCTGGGCTCCAGATCTCCTCTCTCCCTATCTTAGCATTTGCATCTCCTAATATAACTTTGGTATCAAAATTTGGTAACTTCCCCACCAACTCGTCTAGTAGATCATAGAAATCATCTTTTTCGTCTTCATCTGCTTCTTCCGTTGGAGCATAGATACTAACTAAAGATAAGTTATTAAATTTTCCTCTTATTCTAATATTGCACACTCTATTGCTTACTGGTTCAAAATGTATCACCGCTTCAGCTAATTTTTTCTTTATTGCAAAACCTACTCCTCCATAAAACCTATTTTCACAGCCACTATAGTAGATCAGGTACTTCTTTGTGTTTATCCTCCCTGCCAAGGGCCATCTCCTGTAGTGCTACGATGTCCATTTTGTATTTATCCAGTTCTTCTGCTAATATGTCACTAGTTCCAGGTCTTGCTAATGTTCTTACATTCCAAGTGCCAATTCGTAACTGTTTTAAACGAAGCCGGGTCTTAATCCGTTTTTCCTGTCCAATTTCCGAGGCTATGTTTTGTTGGTGTTTCGTAACATTGTGATTTTTTATGAGGCGGGTTGTCAGCCCAGCGCCCAACCCCCAACCTGGAGGGCCAGGAGTTTGTGATCAGAGTCTTCTTCTCCTAGGCCAATTGCTTTCACTGCAGCTTCAAGACGTTGGCCTGGCCTCGGTTTTACATCAGAGTGACCTTCTCCTGGCCTTCGGGTACCCAAACCCTATCGTACAAGGCAGTGCGGGCAGTGCTTATTTGATGGCGGCACTTCCTCGCCATGACACAGCACTATCATCGGGCTCATGTGGACTTGCTGAGTGTGACCCCGCCACAGATCACCCTCCCACGCCCTCCGGTGCTGCCGCCTCGGTCCGGGACTGCTTATTCGGGTTACCCCTTATTCGCAGCTGTCCACCATATCTGGTGGAACATTCACTATCCATCACCTGTGACCTGCCCTTTACCTGAGGCTCGGTTCCCCTAAAGGGGAGGGTTGGAGTGGGCATTAATGACATAAAATCTGTGCAACTGCGACCCTGTAACAAAAAACATTCCTGGTATGGAGTGGGCATTAATGACATAAAATCTGTGCAACTGCGACCCTGTAACAAATAACATTCCTGGTATGGAGTGGGCATTAATGACATAAAATCTGTGCAAAATCGACCCTGTAACAAATAACATTCTTGGTATGAAGTGGGCATTAATGACATAAAATCTGTGCAACTGCGACCCTGTAACAAATAACATTCCTGGTATGGAGTGGGCATTAATGACATAAAATCTGTGCAAAATCGACCCTGTAACAAATAACATTCTTGGTATGGAGTGGGCATTAATGACATAAAATCTGTGCAACTGCGACCCTGTAACAAATAACATTCCTGGTATGGAGTGGGCATTAATGACATAAAATCTGTGCAACTGCGACTCTGTAACAAATAACATTCCTGGTATGGAGTGGGCATTAATGACATAAAATCTGTGCAACTGCGACCCTGTAACAAATAACATTCCTGGTATGGAGTGGGCATTAATGACATAAAATCTGTGCAACTGCGACCCTGTAACAAATAACATTCCTGGTATGGAGTGGGCATTAATGACATAAAATCTGTGCAACTGCGACCCTGTAACAAATAAAATTTATGTCAATACCACTGTACGTGTATGGGTGGGTGGGTCAATACCACTGTACGTGTATGGGTGAGTAAGTGAGTCAGTACCACTGTACGTGTATTGGTGGGTGGGTGAGTCAGTACCACTGTACGTGTATGGGTGGGTCTGTACTGTACATCGCTACATCGGTCAGTACAGTAGACTACATCGCTACAATTCATTATTTTATACTATTCTCTGTGGTATTGATTTTTCTAGTAAATCTTGAAAATACCGTAGTTGTATGATAAGGTTGAAAAAAGGGATCTGCGTACATACGATAGACGAAAAAGCGCAGTTGTACGAGACGAGAGAATGTATGTAGACGATTCACTGGTATGGAGTGGGCATTAATGACATAAAATCTGTGCAATTGCGACCCTGTAACAAATAACATTCCTGGTATAGAGTGGGCATTAATGACATAAAATCTGTGCAACTGCGACCCTGTAACAAATACGTATAATTACTATGAAAAATTACAGTAAAAATGATATTCCGTGAATGCAGATACTTCTTATATCCTCTTTGTATATGTAATTAATAGATTATGGTTGTGGATAATTTATTTTCACATTTCTGTACAACAGGTTTGTTCGTTTTTGTAATTTTCTTAACTTATATTCCGTAAATGTTTATATATTTTTAATTTTATTCTTTAGATTAACTTCAATTAATTGAATAATTAATAATGAAGAAAAACTAACTAATGTAGCGATAATATAACTGTAAAAAAAAATACAAATTAGAAATCTATTTAAGATTAAATGAATGAAAAAAGAAATTTTGTTAAAAACTTGTCGGTGATGGTCCAATTACGCCCAAATGAGGGTTATCCGAGGAGCCGATGAGGCGAATGAGCCAAGTTTTAATGAAAGTGGTGAAGTCGTCAGCAGCGGCCGCGATTGTTGGGGACGAAATGGTAAAACTTTGATCTTTAGATTTTTGAAAATACTGTACATAAAACATTCTTAAGTCATACACATTTGATCAGGACATTTTCAACCTGCAGCATACTTTTTATTTATTTTAAAGTACGGACTGGTTGAAGATCGTTTTATAATCGTCCTACTAATGTAAAAAATTTTAAAAATATACTAACATTTTTTCATGTTAAATATTCTGATATTATTGTCTTTAAGGACTTTTGCGACAACTTCCTCTTGTCAATCGTAAGCCGTCAACGACATCAGTGTTTCATCGCTACCTAGTAAGTGTGATTGTACTGCAATATGATAAACGGTTTGCATTTTACTGGAAATGCAATATTGGAAGATGTATTGCATATTATCTTAAAAAGGGCAATCAGGTGAGATGCCCAATAATGTTAAACATTACTAAATGTCGGTTGACACTAGATATCATCGGTTTTTGTAAGTATAAATGGAACTGATCATTAAGCTTGATAACAATTTAAGTTCTAACGGTATTACGAACCATAGCAATTTTTAAAATTCATTTCGGTTTCAAGTATTTAAAATGGAAAACTACACAAACCTTTTTCAAACTTATTGTAATGGTCTAAAAGAACCTATAAGACGAGCGCAGTGTAGAGCTTATGTACATCAATTAGTCGGGCACACCAATTAAACGGTTTAACAATTAACTAATTATTAAACGATGCTATATTTACTTACTTTGCATATAACTCGATTGATTAATTGTCAAATGATGTGGAGGTTTACAAATGAAACAAAGAAACTATTAAAGCTACTAAGAAGTAAACTGTTCCATTGAGATTGTGGACCCAATTAATTGGACACAAAACAACAAGTGAAAAAGGCCAATACAGATGGATTTGGCTTACGAACTTTCATTACACCAGTAAAAAACGATATCAATATCATTATAAAAAATGTAAAGTTATCATAAATCTACTGATAAAATTTCCTTGTATGATAAAAAACACAAAAACAAAAGAAAAAGGAAAAGCAAAAAAACAAGAAAATCTAGGAAAGAAACAAAATAAAATTTAAAAAAAATCAAAGTTAAAAATAAGATTACAAACATTTTAATTGACAAAAAATATAATTTGGTAAATATAATGTAAAAATATAATTGACAATGTTCAGCATCGATAGTTATGTAATAAAAAAAATTGTAAACTGTATTTCCAAATTAAAAAAAAGTGAAGCAGGTTGTAATAAAAATTAGGATTCCTAGTGATTAAAAATGACAGAATATATCATACAAAATTGGACGGAACATACAACTAGTTATTTGAAAATGATTCAAAATCACAAAAAATGAAACCAGTGGCAGGTAATATACAGTAGTAAGAAATTTAGGAGTTAGGAAAATAAAAAAAAAAAAAAAAAAAAAAAAAAAAAACAGTAATTTTGGGCGTGTAGTGGTATGCAATTGTACATTATAAAAGATAGGAGTTTCTGAACTATATAGGTTCTGAAGGCTTCAATAAAATTCCAAAGTGACTTAATATTAATCACAACACGTGGAACATAATGACACTTTACCCGAGAAAGTGTCTTTATAATGGGTTTAGTTTGAACATCCCCAAACCTAAGGGCACTTGAAGGTAGTTAACTGCCGCAGTGCAGCGCCACCTGCCTGCTCCTGCTCAGTTGTATGATTGAGGCGTGAGTATGCAACATATATCGGGAACGGATCTAAAATATAGAATTGTAATAAACATTCTGATCCTTGATTGTATTTATTTCTAATGTTTGTGCCCCTTCGATATTTTAAAACTAGCTTTACTTTGATTCAATAACTAACAGAGCCCTGTTAGTGACGCTTGTTAGTTTGAATTGAATAGTACAATTGGGAACAGAAATAATATAGTTATATTTTTCTTTTTTATTGAAGGATTACAGTAAAACAGCTAACAAATAACAACACAAACTATCAAGAACTTCCATTAAGTTTAGAAGTTTTATTGTATTAAAGTTGCATTCTAAGTAGACTTAATGTCTGTTTCACTCAGTCTGAATAAATTTTAAACAGTCCAACTAAAAGGCATACAAACTGACCGTCCTCTCCACTTTTATACATTTAGACATAAAATGTAAAGGCCTTTGATCTATTATAAACTTAATCAGAAGCCCTTTTCCTAAACTTCACACGGGCTCAACAACTGAGATTGTACAGTTTCCTTTTAAATGGACATGACAATTGCTGGTCCCATTTCCTACACAAGGGCTCTTCAGCTGAGATCCCCCTATTTATTTTATCCATGTGCCTACTTTTTCTAAAGGGTGGTTTAGGGTAGAGGCAACACCCTTTATAGAGGCGACAACCGTCCAACGGCACACTACAACCATTGAAGTCTTTCGTACATTTGTGACTCTACACCGACACAAACATCGCAATAGATTTCATTGTACTCCATAGCAAACGGTGTATATACATGTTGAGCATAAAAATGAAGTATATATTATCAACATATTATTGAAGTTAATGTTTGTTAGTACATAACCCTCCCAATGGATTTACAATATGGGAAAATCGACTGAATATTTATATTGTATTTGCGATGTTAAACAGCGTACCTTCTTGTTACATCTCGGTCCCCCAGGACCGCCACGGCAAAGTGCACCTCCCCCTCTATATAAAAGTGTAATCTCACCCCAGTCAGAAGACGGCTCCCTGGGGAACCCCCTCTCTCTATGACTTGTGACAATAAAACAACTTCAGTCTTTTATGTTCGGCCGTGGGTATGTGATTGGTTTTCGGTCTGCGTAAAATGCTTCTGAGAAATCCCCATTTCTTTCTACCTTTTTTACTCGAAAAAGAAGGAAATGTTTTACTGTACAATTTCGTTCAATACCTGGTGCTAAAACAGTATTAGCTGTGTATCCCCGTTTTGCTATGTAACAAAATAACAACTTAATAGTGTTTTGTTGTTCTATGCCTGTGTTGTTAAATGCTACATTTTCGTATTCCCACAGTTTACTGTTAAAATTCTGATTGCTAAATTGCGTAATATGTGATATAGTTAAGTCGTAAAAACAAAATATTACCCAAACGTAACTTGGTAATTTCTAGAGACTGGGCGTGGATTTCACAGATCAAAATTGCCTACGAGCCTCCCTTATATACAGACGGGAGTTGTGTAACAGAAATAAAACAATGGGGACCATCCATTCTATGTACGGCATGAATCTGAGTTTCCTTCCATGCCTTATTATACAGATTTTTGAAACAATTGAAATATGCCGCGTAGACAAGGAAACACGTGTGTCCTTAACAACAAACACTAAAACCAAACTTTACAGAATCCAAATTATGTTGTGTATCATAATATAGGACATTGTATCCTTGCAGTTATATCGTACTGTACATGTACCCGGAGAACGAAATATTATATTAATAGTTAAATGTGACGCCCTAAATCCATATTTTGCACGTAAATCTGATTTGTCCATTCATTGCCTCTACCAGAGATCAAGTATGTATGTGTTTGGTATGTGCCCCAACTGGCGTTAAGTTTGAACACCTGTATGTAAAGTGTCAGTAAAGTTGCTTGCTCACAATGATTTAAATTACAATTGCTAATGCAGTATATTAAAATGAATGCCTTTTGTGGCAGTCAGAAAAATAAAAATAACGCACCAACACAAAAAAAAGGCAGAATAAGATGTTATTTATTACTTATTAGTTCTGAATAGAACATTGTTTGAATAAAATAGATAAAGTTAAAGTATTTCTTGTTTTCCCAGGCGAAGTTAGGGCTAAGAAGCTCTCTCTAACCTGAGGACCAACGGCTTTTCTTGACTGCCGAACCACAGGAGTGGCAGGGCAAAAACTATTACTTACGGTCACATCCGGACCGGCAGCGTTTAAAACTATTACTTACGGTCACATCCGGACCGGCAGCGTTTAAAACTATTACTTACGGTCACATCCGGAACGGCAGCGTTTAAAACTATTACTTACGGTCACATCCGGACCGGCAGCGTTTAAAACTATTACTTACGGTCACATCCGGACCGGCAGCGTTTAAAACTATTACTTACGGTCACATCCGGACCGGCAGCGTTTAAAACTATTACTTACGGTCACATCCGGACCGGCAGCGTTTAAAACTATTACTTACGGTCACATCCGGACCGGCAGCGTTTAAAACTATTACTTACGGTCACATCCGGACCGGCAGCGTTTAAAACTATTACTTACGGTCACATCCGGACCGGCAGCGTTTAAAACTATTACTTACGGTCACATCCGGACCGGCAGCGTTTAGAACTAACTATTACTTACGGTCACATCCGGACCGGCAGCGTTTAAAACCTCCGCTTTAGTCCCTTAGCTATGACCGCTCCCGTAAATTATATATTATGTAATTTATTTCATACTTTTGTAAAGAAAAAAAAAATCTAAGCCTAAAACTGCCGTGACATATAAAGGTCAGTTTTCCAGTTCCAAACGTATAATTTAGTTACCTCCATGGTATTATTTTAGTTTTGACCGTAATGTGACAGTCCCTCGGATTGTCTTTCTCACATCGTGAATTTGGGCCAATAACATTGTATATGGGTTTAAAAGTTAGAGGTTTATGGTTAATTGTTACCAAACTTGTCAATACGAGTAACTACATCGAAGTAAAGAAAGGAAAATAATCACAGAGAACTTATTAACCTGTAAACACACAATAAATGCTTAATGAAGTCATCCAATACTTGTGTTGACTGTGCAGAGAGCACATATAACAACTATATTTACCATTCTAAAGCTCTCGATAGTTCTCGTTTGTAACAATTGACAAGAATACGTGAAGACTCCATTAGTAATAATGTCCCATTATGGGAGACACTCGAGCACAGAACCCCTTTGAGTGAATTTCACGGATCACGTCACTCTGCGAGTAGTATTGTGTTTGTTTTGTTCTTTTATGAATGAAACTAGAAGATAGACGTGAATACATTTTGTGCGACATGTTTATATTGGGACTTAAATTGCGTTCTTTACTTTGAGACTAATTACATGTATGACAGTTAACACAATTGTCTGTGCTTGTAGTACAGTATATTTAACGTCTACAGAGCTATTTACATAAAATCAGTGTCATCCCCAAATTTATACGTTTTAGTTTTATTAAAATATCAATTTAATAGTTATTTTGGCTACTGTGATACCGTTTTTTGCAACAATGTTAGTTTTACTGAGGTTAGTTTTTTTGTACTTGTAACGCGTACTTGTTTTTCTTTCTTTACTCTTATTAAGATAAGTAAAGAATAAAAAACGTGAGCCGTGACTGATATCAATCTATTACAATGACCTTTTTATAAATCAAAATACGACATATATATCTATCTAATTCCGTAAGCGAATGGGTCCCCACGGAATTTATTGAGCTAGGAAGAAGATAAAATAACAGGAATGTAAAGAAAAAAGGAAAAAAACCTGGCCTCAGCCCTACTGATTCTAAAATATCTAATAATTTTCTATCACTGTAGTAAAAAAAAAAAAAAAAAAAATATGAGTGGATTTAAACCCGTATGTTTTTTTATACAAGAAAAACCTGTTTTCAAACAAAAACAAAACTATAATTTGCTCAGTTGCTTTTAATAGTCTTCCTACTGTTACTGTAATCGGGAGTCACAGCCGAGGTAGAGATGATACAATCGCAGTGAGAGTTGGGGTTGGTACGTGAAGCGAGCAAGGGCGTCTCCTAGTATTTAATTGAAATAGTTAACAAATACGAGGATAGAATGAATTGCCCTGTTCATAATATATCGATATCGAGATAAATTACTAAACAAAGAAAAAAAGAAATGCAATAGTTCTTTAAATCTTAAATGTAAAAAATGAGTCAAAAATTCCTTAAGCTATGAAGTTTTCTATTTACATCAAACGCATTCTCGATTGAATACAGGAAATGGGTGATTTAAAGTGGACATTTTTGACTTTATAGTATCTTCAAAAGTTACCTTTCAACATGTCTCTTATGCTTTCTGATAGTTGGCAAATTTTGCAAGTCATAAATCATAACTCTTTAATTCATAATGTTATAGAAACAAACTCGTACTTTTAGTGACAGTAAACGTAAGTCTAAATGTACATGGGTGGCGTGACTGTGGCGAGGTTTAGGACTTCCTAACACCTAACCTTAAACTGTGAAAAGGAATGTAAAACACATTAACCACGTTGCAACAAAGAAAATCACACTACAGTGTTCACATAATTGGGCTAGAGGATTGAACTTTGAAAGTATAATTTGGAGCTAAAATCCTATTTTAACGTTCTTACAAACTATGGTACACACTAAGATTGGGGGGGGGGGGGGTGGCCCACGAGGAGCCAGTAGATAATTTTAAATGTAAGCATAGATATTTTTAACATTTTAAAGGGCTGATTAGAAGAAGAAACCGCACTTCAAAAGGATCATTAATTAAAAAGGTGACGGTTACTCAAACATTCTTAAAATAAGTGGTAAAATTCAGCCGAAAGATTTGGAAGTTACTGTTATTAGTTTAATTTCATTACATTTTATTTTCATATAGTTACAAACCACACAGTATAAATCTAGTGAAATTAAACAAAGTATAGCAAATTCCAAAAATATCAGCTGAATTTGACGGCTTATTTTAAAAATCTTTGAGTAATCGTCATTTTTAAACCAATGATTCTTTTGAATTGTAGATTGCGGGTTTCTTCTTTGCTTGACCAAACCTTTAAATTTATGTGCATTAAGAGTTGGTGAAAACAGGTTTAAAGATCCAAATTTAATTTGCAAAATTTTAATCCTGTAGCCTAATTAATAATAAAAATATTAACCGGCTGCAGACCTTTCAGTATTTAAATTGTTAAAATTCATTTACCGAGAAATGAACACGATTAGTTAAATGAACGAATTGCATTTAAACATTAAAACCTTAATAGAAAATAGATTTGCTTTAGTGTGACATTTGACTGTTCATTTTGTCCTTTATCTATCAATTGTTCACACTTTAAAAACAACAGGTTGTATCTAACAAAGATTCCATTTGTCCATTACATTGATTAACAATGCAAATTTGCTCGCGGCATAGTGATAGGCACTATCTTAACATTTTGAAATATTATTTATATATCTCTTAATTAAATAACTTTGTAATTCTCGGTGCCAATAAAATAGTTTATTTTTATGACGGGTTTCACCTACAAGGTAGGCATCTTCACACATCAAAAAATTGAATTAAAAACATTTATTTACATAATATACACTAGTAATACTTTTATAATATAGGAAACATTAAAAAAGTTAATCAAGATAACATGTGTTTACATGAACGTCAATGATAGTTTTAGGTAAACTATACTATACAAAATAGAGTTTTTTTAATGGCTTCATTATTTAAAATATATTAATTTTTTATACTATACATGTTATCTCATTTGTTTAGATATAACATAACTATCGTTACTGTACTTTGTAAATAAATCTTTAAAATTCATTATTTTGAAGTCTGAAAATGCCTACCTTATAGGTCAAAAGCCTCACAAAAATAAACCATTTATCGGAAATATTGAACTTTATAACATTATTTAAATAATATTTAAATAATGTTAAATTATTATATTTATAAATACCTCTCCAATAATGAATGTGAACAAAAAATCGCTTCTATAGATATATTTATAAATCTATTTTAGAATCAACATATCGACATATTATATTAGTGGTAAATTATCCAGAGTAATTCATTTATTAAAACGATTAACTTACTGTGTGCATCAAAATTATATTAGATCGGCTTATTTTGCTTACTTTCAGTCAATATTTAGATATGGAATAATCTTTTATGGGAATTGCAGTAGGATAGAGGAAATCTTACTTCTGCAGAAAAGGGCTATAAGAGCAATCTCAAATGTAGGTCCTATAGAACATTGTAAACCCCTATTTGTTAAATTGAATATTCTAACTGTCATAAATATTTACATCTTTGATTTGATTTTATATGTTTTAAGAACTCCTGGTATAATTAAAAAAAGTGCTCATCAGTATAAAACTAGGATTAAAGATCAAGCTACTATTAATTTTGTTAGATTACATAAAACTTCAAACAGCCATAATATAGTTTCACTTAGAGTTTACAATAAATTAACCAACTTGATTGACAAGTATTCAGAAAAATCTTTCTGTAATAAATTTTTTAACTGGCTCCTGAAGAACCCATTTTATTCTATTGACGAATTGTTTAATATTCCTAATATTGATTTTTGATTCATTCCACTTAATAAACTTATATAATTAGCTCCTAAAGCAGCCTTTTCATTTAATCAACTTTTTATTTATACCTATTTTTTATTTAATTAATTAAATAAACTGTAAAGGTATGTAATTGCTCATAATCAATTAACTATTTATTATTATTATTTCTATCTATTCATGTTTTGAATTTATATTCTTAAGAATCTATTGACTAGCATATATGTGCTGTACATATGACTTTGTCAATGCTATAATAGTTGTATGACAAATAAAAGGAATTTGAATTTGGAATTTGAATTTGAATTTGAATTAATTATTATAAATTATCGAAGCAGTACAAACACTGATCTCCCTTGCATGCGGCCAAGCCGTTAATGTCTAGTTTCACTCCATTCTCTTAGCCTACTTTTCCGTCTTCCGCAGTCCGCATCGCGTGTTTTATACAAACACAACTTCTTTCAAACAAAACCTAATTCGACAACTCGTCGATTTTCATAGCCAAACTTCGTTGTACAAATCTTTGAATCAATTCAGTTATAACAAGAATAACATCAATTAGCTCGGCGTAGGAACATGAAGTAGATATTTGTTTACGTATGTGGGAGTTGAAGAACAGTTAGCAACTAACAGCTGATTTGTCGCAAAACTGTAGTAAATTGTATGTTGTATATTATAATTTTGACTCCAACGTAGTTGTTATTTTGTATTATTAATAGGATGTTATACACTTTAGAAAGTTATGTTGAATTATCTTCTGATAAGGTTTCATTAACAGTTTTAGTGCCGTTGAATTTTTCAAACGAACTTAAAAAAAAAGAAAAGTTTCACTGCCCAATCGAACCCTGCTGACGAGTTTGAGTTGTATTCAGCAAAAGATCAGCAACAACCTTTAATCAGAAACTCTTAATTTCAACAAGGAAGATTTTTATCTTTGATTTTGTTCTCAACGATTTGACCTTTTCAACCCCGACCCACCAAAGGCAAGTTTTAGTAGAAGCAATTTCTGATTGTAAAATAGTTGCCAAAGTATTGCCAAAACTGGAAATCAAACATCACTTTTGGCTAGTGAAGTAATCGGTTTACAGTTACTACTGTAGAACTTAGAAGGCTGTCTGCCAATTATAATGTAGTAGTTCCGTTTAAATGTGCGAGTTAAATACTGGTATAAGACAAGGGTCTATGGTTGAACATTGTTTTATATTATTTATATTGATCATTTTAATCGCTCGTGCAAGATTTATGCGAGTCAACTGAAAAATCACATTTACTGTAAAAGAACTTAAAAAATTAACCTTTTAGGTTAGGTATAATACAGAACTGCACAAGATCTGAAATTGGAACTTTATGGTCGCAATTTGGATAAAAGTCACGAGTGTGTAGTTTGTAAGGCTTAGACCTGGTTTACGTTTATTAATTAACAATTCCTGACCTTAGGTCAGTTCTGTATTTTACAGGATATGTGGTTTTTCAATGACTCGCATAAATCGTACACGAGCTGTTTAAATGTTCAATGTAAATAATATAAAACAATTTTTAAACCAGTATTTAATTTGCACATTCGAACAGGAGTACTGCATTATTATTGGCAGAAAAGGAACTGCATTAAAACACTAATAATGTTTTTCACACATTTTTACATTTACTGTAAATATAACGGTGTTTACTTAAATTAGAGGTCAAAACTTCTCGAGAAATGAAGCTAGACTCTAGTAACAAGTCCTTATGTTTAGGCGTATAGTAAATCAGATTGTCTAAGCAAGCTTGTTTAGTGTCGCATAAATTGTTCAGTATGATAAATACTTACAAGAAAATTAAACTAACTAATACTTGTGCAACTTGTTAGTTAGGACTAATACTTGTGTAACTTGTTAGTTAGCACTAATACTTGTGTTTCTTGTTAGTTCTAGTGTTAGTACTAACTAACACTTGTGTTACTTGTTAGTTAGCACTAATACTTGTGTTTCTTGTTAGTTCTAGTATTAGTACTAACTAATACTCGTGTAACTTGTTAGTTAGCACTAATACTTGTGTTTCTTGTTAGTTCTAGTGTTAGCACTAACTAATACTTGTGTAACTTGTTATATAGCACTAATACTTGTGTTTCTTGTTAGTTCTAGTATTAGTACTAACTAATACTCGTGTAACTTGTTAGTTAGCACTAATACTTGTGTTTCTTGTTAGTTCTAGTGTTAGTACTAACTAATACTTGTGTAACTTGTTAGTTAGTACTAGCATTAATTACTAATTCTAGTACTAACTAACAAGTTAGTATTAACTAATACTAGTACTATCTAAAATACTTGTGTAACTTGTTAAATCCTTCAGATTGGCATATGCGTAGTAATATTTATAATATGTTTGTAAATGAGTGCGAATAATGTTATATTCTTAAAGTTTTCGTGTCACTGCCTTAACTGTTCCATTGAGTTGATTTCTCCTATAATATCAACTCCAGAAAAAATGACCATTGAACATAATAAAAGCTTAATATAGGATTAATTATAATTCATACGTCAAAATAATTGCCTTGAATTCATGTTAAAATGAAATGTGATTTTTTTATTTAATTTCTTAAATTTATTACTTTGATATTTGTGTAGAATCTGTTTTCCAAAACAACTCTACAGCTACGTTAGTTTTTTTTGACAATTTATTAAATAAATACATTTTCTCAAACCGTGATTATATTAACATGTGATGATATATTTTGATCGTAATTTTCGAATTTTGTAAGTTAACAGCTAGCAATAATATATAATGGTAGAAATGATACTAACATTTTCCAATAAAAGTTAAATTTTATAAACTTTTGTTTTAGCAAGCTCTCTTATTGAAGTTACAATCTTCTTTCAACAATTTTCTTTTTCAGCATTCTTCAGTTCTCTCAATGCAAATTTTATAGCCTGAGGCCTTTAGAAAACTATGTTTTTATTTTTAAAGGCAACAAACAACTTTGAAGATGCAACCATAGTTTTAGAAAGGCCTCAGGCAAATTCTATAAACTTTTATTGAAAAATGTCAGTATCATTTCTACTATTATAATAATACATTCAATAAATGAATTCTCTTCACTATGAAACTAGCAGTAATTTTATTTGTGAAATATCGTTACTTATTGACAATTTAAAATATTATAAACGTTATTTTTGTCATTCGAATTTTTTCATTAAAATTATTACTTTATGCTTTACACAGTTATAAACAAAAGTGGAACAAAAACCTTCGGTACGGAATGTTGTGAAATATATTGTCCATATTCATTTTAATTTTTGTAGTATAATATTTTTATAAAGCGTAAAGAACATGTATGTAATTAAGTCAATTTTACGTAATAGATCCAACTATAAAAACAAATTTAGAACCTTTTTTTTGTGAAGCAGTGCCAATCTTACAAGAGCGAAATAATACCATTTAATGCTTGATAAAACCATTTTAGGTGAAAGCTAAATAGTTTAGTAAATTGGAACTAAATCCCGAACATGTTGATTGGAGGCAGTGATGTCACTCTCAAAATATCAGAATTATTATTACTAGATAAAAATATTAAACTGGATATTCATGATAATTGTTATTAAATCGGAGTTAGAACTGGATTAAAAAATTTGGTTATTGTCTTCGTAAATATAATTCACATTATTCTTTTTATAATTTATTAAGTGTATATAATTCTTAAGAGATCATATTGATGAACTCTTCCTTCAGTCAACTTTGATTTCACGGATATCTGAAAAATTAAGAAATATTTTTCTGTTGCACTCATTTAGCTCGTAGCGTTTTAATTATTGTTGTTTATTTTCCTGTTACTTTTTATCGCGACTATTACTATTTATAATAATTAGTTAACATAAAAATAATTAATTTAACATAATTAGTTATAAAATTGGCGACTTCACAACACAGAGAGAGTTTTTGAAAAAATTGAAAAAATGGCTTTTTGAACAAGAAGCTGTCGATAAAATATTAAAAATAGAAAAGTAGGTTGAGTCTTGATACATTTTGAATCGCTTGCACTTACTTCTTGCCTGAATTTCCTATGTGTTTTTTGTACATCTATTTGTTTGCTTACTAGTATTTGTCACTATCTCTTTAGTGTCTTTTTATTTCTTTGAATTGTAAATATAATTACTTGGTATGTTGGTGAAGGAGATTTTTACCATTGAAGTTACAAAGAAATATTTTCCATTCAATAGCACAGTATGTTTTTTAATCAATTTCTTTTTCATACATAATTTTTAAACTATGTGTTACGTTTCGCTGCTAGCCGTTTCATTCTTTTTGTTTAAAACAAGTGATGGAGATCCCAGTTCAGGCTTTGCCTAGGGGATTCCTATTTATTTTGCCTTATATTTATTTATATTGTTGTTGTGTTAATTTATTCTACCTTTGTTGTTATATCTTGAACTCATGGTATTGTAAAAACTGTGTTGTGTACTTGTATATGAAAATGTACTGTTTTGTACTTGATTTTTGGTAAAATAAACATTATTTATTATTATTATTATTATTATAATTAAAAAAAAAAAAAACATTTAGAGTAACTACAAGAACAACATTAATATTCCTTATTAAATGTTTTTTTATGTGCCATTGTTATTTTGCTTTGATTTAGTGTGCTATGATGTATTGTGTAGTGTGGTATGCTGTTTTTTTTTTTTTTTTTATTGCCACGGTCACAAAGACGGTTACCAGAATAGAATGGCGTGCGGGAAATTATGTGGGAATTGTTGAGGTGGTAGCACTGATTGGAACAGCTGAGCGTGATAAACCGGTGAGCCGTACCAGCTGCTCTGCCATTAGACGATGCCCTGCTGATTATTCAAATCGACCCCAACCCTCACTACCGTTTGTATTTCACTGATTCCCTTTCATTTCAATCAATTTATTCTCTCCCTATTTCTCCTCTTTAATAAATGTTCGAGTTATATTAATAATGTATTATAAGTTTACATTAATTTTACTAATTCAAAATATAAAGTTTTGAAAAAGTTATAAATAAAAATAAAACAATGTGTTAGAGAAATTAGTCAGGTAATCGATTATAAATTCAGACAAAAATAAGGGAATTAAAATATGAACGAAAGGTCTATTGCGAAATCATTGAGCAACTGTTTAGCATTAGCATATGACATGACATTCATAGCTAAACATTTTTTGAAGGAGAAATACTTCTTTGAGGAACTGAAAGAACGATCAAGAACCGGTATATGCCCCATCTGCATTTTCCACAACAATATTAAATAATGAAGGTGTTAACCGTGATCAACTTAGGTTACAACCTTGATCAAATTGGGTAGCACCTGTGATCAACTCTGGTAGCACAGACAAAGTTAGGTTAGGTTTAGGTATCGCTTTACTAAATATTGCTGTAGAAAAATACAGTTGGGGAGCATATAACGTTTGTTATTGATCAAAAGAACAAGGAGTAAAAAATTGGTCTAAATATTTTCTTTGAAAAAAAGGACAAAATTAAAATTCTTACAAACGTCATAATTTCATCCAGACCATAGAAGACAACAATAATGAGGAAACTGAAACCTATTCCACTCAAAATTACAGAATGGGTAGAACATTTAGAGCAAAATAATAGTAGAAGAGATGCTTGGTTTTGATTTTTAAAACATTGGAATAAAATTAATATGCAATAAAAATTTTAAAAATCGAAATTATCTCAAATTCTGTAAGAAAAAGCAAAATAATCTTTTATGTATATAATTTAGAATTAAGGACAGCAGATTACCACACGAATATTAGATCTCTTTTACAACAGAAAAACAAAAGGCAATGTTTAAGAATGTTTACAAAGACTTTCATGAATTAAGTATTACTGAAAAAGTCATTATATAGAGGAATAACATTAGAATCAAGTAAAGGAGCAACATTTGAGGTCCCAATAAAAACTTAGACTCAAGACTTCAAGAAAAATATCTGAAGAAAGAAAAGATGTCAACATAATAAAGAACGAAAGAATATTAGAGAAAACGACAAGAGGAAAACAGGCAAGGCACAGTAAAATAATAATTAATCTATCGCATCTAAAGTGGTAAAAAAAAAAAAAAAACGCTTATCTGTGCAACGTAAATAATAGTAACGTGAGATTTGTCACTAAGCTGATAATTATCATATACAAATGATCAAAAGTTAAAATAAAAATAAATAAAAAAACTGATAAAGTAAACTGTACATACATTGAAGTATAACCCTGATAGTGACAGTGTTGTGACTGAGTATCGTGTTAACGTGTGGCTCCAACCCCGATATCTGGCTCCGTTACGTGGTTCGAGTTCCGGCCCAACTATCACCCTGGCTCAATGAGGCGTGCTTGTAAAGACGCCATATGCCTGTACCCAACTCCAATATCCTGTCCTGTTTTTACGTTCTTCTAGCCTTAAAAACTCGATGTGTTATCGCATGTTGTCCGATACATATTTTGTCGAATGTATTTTGATGTAGACCTCAGGCGAAAACAATTTTTCCTTTAATTATTAGTTAATTTGTTTTTTAAATCCTGCAGAAGTACTAGATCTTCCTTTAGCATGTGACTGAGTCATTCAGGTCAATATTTCATTTTTAATTTTTTCCTTTTTTTTGAATATATTAAGGGCCAATTTACACTATCCTAAGAACTGTTAGTAGCGCTATATAGAATTTATAAATAGCAATATTAAATTAAAGAGTTTGACTTCGTAAACAATTATAAACGAAAGTTTTACTTATTTGTCACAGGTAAAGCAACGTCTATGTACTCTTTTTACAGGTTATTACTAAATGCATGGTGTCGCACATTCAGCAAACAGATGTTGCAAACCATATAGATTAATTATGTATTAACACACATAAAATTGAGAATTTGAAAATAATGTATAAGCAACATTTCATCATAAGTTTCTTATTTATTTGTAACCGTAAGATTTGATTTGATATAAACAATTCTGAAAGTAAAAAAATATTAGGCATTGTACTTGAAATGCATTTCATAATGTTGTATATCAAGAGGGGAATCTACTTTTCATTTATTAACCTTGTTATATTCTGTAATATTCATACAAAGTCATTCATACAACGTCGGAATTATTTCCCCTTTTCGGCCTTCAAAATCCTACGTTCCGTAACTATGGGAGGGGATGGGGAAATCCAGGTGGTAATGGAGGAGGCACGCTTCAACACTCATCACGCTTGATTCACCTTTTCCAATCAGTGTTACCAACCCCACACATTCAAGCGAAGGGACAGTTATTGCAGATATATAAGTCATTTTAAATGTTAACACCCTGGATATTTATTAATATAATAATCTGAGCGTTAATATTATTATCATTATATTATTATTTTTATAATCTAGGGGATACCGCTGCGCGCTACGCGTGCTAACTCCGCCACTCAATACGCTTGTGTCACCCAACTCGTGTAATTTCTCATTTTCTCACGATTATCTCTTACATTTATCAAAATAACATGTTATGTAAAGTTGCGCGTCCCACGCTCTCTTATTAGTATGGTGCATAGTAACAACAGGTCTGATCAATTGGCATCAGAATATTTATTTTGAAAAATAATTAGCCATATATGAGGTATTTTCTTCATTTTAGCCCTTTGAGAAGAAACATTTTAAAGTCATTTCTTAGTTCGCATTAAGAGCATTTAAAGAATATCTGTGACAATTTTCACGGTCCAAAGCCGTATAGATCATGAGACTGATCAGTCAGTCAATAGATATTTATAGATCAAAACTCGTTATTTCAAATAGGTTTAGAATATCTAAAATATTCTATACAAGAACTGGGTTCGTAATGAGAAGAAGATGTTGGCGTAGGACGTAAGTAATATTGAGACAATACCAGGAGTTGCTCAACTCGTCTGTTAAATTGCTCCGGTGTTGAGTACAATAATGTCTTCAGTGACATTATCAGCACAATATGTTATGACGAGGCGTACATTGCTAAGTTTGAAATAAGGATCTCTTCCCTTGTTTACAGAGATAATTTAAACGTGAAGGTAATATTTCAGGTGTACTGAGAATATGTATGAAAATAAGGACGACATATTGTAAATGTTTCTTCTGAATTGAACAGTTACCACGGTTACGTTTTCTGTTTTTCAATTGGTTTGTGGTATATTTTTACATTCTATAATTGGACAATATACATTATAAATATAATTAGTTTTATCCATCGAACAAAATGAAAGTGACGAAAATAACCGGCGAAAAGAGTAATAATAAAAGTAATTAATTTATTTAAAAATACGATGGTGATATGTTTACAGATTAAGAAATTTTATTGAAATTAATATGACTTTTGAGTTATAATTAAATATTTTTGGATACATTTTTGTAAAATTATAAAGATGTTAAGTTAACTCTGGAATGTAGCGAGGCGTGTAAACAAGTTTGAACATGGATTAAATTAAACGTTTACATTGTTTTCATGCTTACATTCTTACATATAAGACACCGAAACAACGTTCTTGGTATTTTAAGGTGAATATGAATGATTATATGAGTGTATGATGAGTATGGATGAGTGTAGTCTGGTTACTAACTGAGTTCAACTGTTCCTCAGTAAGGGCAATTTATTAATGGCCCAACAGTCAGGGCAACTAAGGGACTTACAGATTTTCGTGGAATCCGAACCACGTAGTGCTGGTCTGATTTTCAGCTAATTGACAAGCCTGATACTCAGTTATCTCCCACAAACAACATCCGCACAATGATTACTACCCAACCTGGACACCCCAGACTTCTCTAGTAGTGTCCACGCCGATAGCAACCATCAAGCGGACGCCATGTCGGTATTAAGAGGACCGAACATCCAACCTATCGCCTACAATCTCCCAAACACTTTGTCCCCATGTAGCTGGGTTACAGCACTGCGCCACCAGTACCGACATGTACAATCCTCACCACATGTCTTGTGTTGTACTATACATTTAAGCTACTGATCATTTTTAACGGTTATTTTTTTTACTATGCAATAATCTTTATTGTCTTCGATTTAAAATCATTACACATTAAACAACAACAAAAACGTATAAAAGTACGGTAGATGAAAACATAACACCTAAATAAATTATTAGAAAAATATTAGGTAGTACAGTATTTATTCTATTTTTCAAAGTTCGTGTTTTTATTATACTCACGTTAGTAACTTGATGAATACTTTTGGAGATAAATTACCAGTTTGGTTTCAGTGTAGAAACTAAACATTGTTTTCAATATAATGTTTAAGTAGTAGTTTTTTGTGTTTTAGAAAAAACCGGCCGTCAAAAAATAGAATTTTTACCTGAAGTGTAAATTTTTAATATTATTATTTAGTTAGTAGGTATATAGTAATATGACACAGCACAATGTAGGCATTTACAGCTGTCAATGACATCTATGTTATGAAATATTTCCGGTATAAGCAGACCAAACCACTCCGACATGTACATGACGAATATGACCTGGCTTTTGGGCTATCAATAACTGGCTCTTTCGAGGGAACAATCGACCTTAGTAACAATGACTACACTCGTTCATCTTCACTCATCACACTCACTTGCTTCTCATATTCGCCCGTATCTCTACGATCGGCGTCTTTATAATGGATTAAGTGCCACCCAAACCCCTTTTTGTTATTTTTATATTGTTAGTATTTATTTTCTTATCCTCTTGTTCTAGGCAAGTAGAGTTAACATATGATTTATTTACATCGAGTATATTTTAAATAGTAAGTAGTCTTCCTGGAATACCAATTTTTTTAGGCTAGTTGAGCCGATGTATTTTGATATTTCCAAATTTGGAAGTTAATTCAGATTCAAAAGAAGACAATACTTACCTTGGTCCATATTTAAGTGTGTCAAGACATTTCAAAACATTTTTTAAAAAGCTTTCACCCCTGATGTATCAAGTTTCTGAGAAGTGAAACCGTACTTGTTTGTGATTATTTATGAACAATTAATAAAATAATTAAAACTTTAATTCATTGATTTTGAAGTAAAACTATTTGAAATGAACACGTTTATTTTACAACTTAATTTATTAACTTATAGATTCCTGTGTTAAAGTAAAATAAGAACATGGGTGAAAAACACTAGGGGTAACCCCTGCACGAATCGCGTGACAACCCCGTCATACGCTACGCTCGTGGAGGAAGCTCGGCCTTTTGCCCCTTTGTAGAACTCGGCCTACGGCCTCGCGGTGGAAAGTTCGGCCTGCAGCGTCACCAATGCACTCAGCTGAAGTCCCATTTTTGGGTATCGGCAAGTCGACTCGCGAGGGAGATCGGCCTACGGATTTTTAACCACTTTGACCATGCATTTTGGTTTTATGGTCAGTAGAGTCTATAAACATAGTCTTTCCTAAAATCTGATGGTGTATTAGTAATTAATTGAATAATACCTTTAATTTGATATCCCACTTGGGTATATTAGTTTAACATTACCCAATTTTGGGTTTTGGAGCATATATTTTTATTTGGAGGGCAGAGCCCTTAAATGTTGTCTCTTCCAAAATACAATTATATAATGTGATTTGGAAGATAAATACCTATAGTTTGATATCCCACTAGGGTGGTTTATATTAATAGTACCATTTTTTGTTTTCGGATTATTTTGTTTTGGGGGCATATGCCCCTTATTAATTGCCCTTTTCAAAATCTAATGGTATATTTGGATTCAAGAGAAAAATATCTTTAATTTGATACCCCACTTGAGTAGATAACATCAGTATTAAACAATTTTACATTTAAAAAAATGTCAGTTTTTGGGCCCCCCCATACACAAAATTTTTAAGTTTTTAGACTGAAATTCATATACAAGGTGCGCGTTTGTTACGCGTGTAGAACTGTGAAGGTTTGAAACTTTTACTCAAGATTTTTCTCAAGTTAGGTCAGAAATACTTTTGTTTTGTGATTTTCCCATAAGAAATGCATTGGGGCAGTTTTGGAGGTATAAAAGGCTGCCATTTCCGAACTATGAAGAATTTGTCAAAATCCCTTCTTATTGCACGCCTTCGATATAGGACCAATCATCCTACAAAATTTCAGCCTCGGATGTTTAGTGGTTTTTGAGAAACAGTGATCAGTTAGTCAGTGGTATTTGATTGACTTTTATATACAGAGTTGGACACAAGTCTGGAATATATTTATTATTTTTAAAATTATTGTAAGGAATGTAATGAAACTTTTGTAGTTATGTACATGTCCCTATACCAAACATTTAGATATATTTTACTTGTTTTGGCATAACCAGAGGAAGTCTTAAACATTTTAAGGCTAACTCAAGTTATACCTTATTTTAAAGGCATTTGTTTGTAAAACACAAGAGTGCTAACCTGAGGTCAACAATATGACTCAGTCAGAAAATAAAGCTTTTTAAAGAATTTAATGTCATATAACTAATACTACTTAAGAACAAGGATAAAATATTTATTAGGCTAACTGTTGCTGCGTTGAGCTATAACTTAACTGACTGAATATGAGAAATAAATACATTTTTACAAAAATATGTAAGAAATTATTATAATACTTTTATGAAACAATTTTTAGTGTAAACTTATTGTCAAAAGGGTTTTAATTATTTATATTTTTGTTAATTAACATAGTTATTTTTATAAAACAGTCTTTCATTACGATTGTTAACAATCAACAACATACTCAATAACAGAGACCTCAGGCTGTTAAATAAATATCCGTATAACTAAGAAGAATTAATTAGTAATATGACATTAAATTCTATGAATCGCTATATTTTCTGACTGGGTCATGCTTTTGACCTCAGGTTTGCACTTTTGTATTGTACAAACAAAGACCTCTAAAATGAGGTATAACACGAGGTAGGCTTACTTTCAACATTTTAAAGATTTCCTTCATGGGCTATCCCCTGGCTATGCGAAAAATAAGTAAAATATGTCTCAATGTTTGGTATAGCGACATGTACATAACTGCAAAGTTTCATTACGTTTCTTTCAATAGTTTTAAAATTAATAAATATATTTGAGACTTTTGGCCAGCCCTGTATAGATAAATATTAATATTGTTTCATGGATTTTAATCAATATTTCAACATATCACTACAAGTTTATGATATCATATAAGTCTGTATAACGTAAATGATATACCGACAGAATTGTGTCAAATCCACCTTAACGTATTGTCAGAGGTTATGCTTATAATGTCCTACGAACCGTTCAAGTAGTGACAAAAATTCCATACAATGTGCAACAAGCTATTTAAAATGTATGAAAAGAATCAGTCTCCGCTGTACTTTGGTAAATGATGGAGTCAGTAAGAACCATTGAACATCTTCAACCCTTTGTGTAGCGACCACTTATCTAAAAATGTGGAGCGTTCGTGCGAGTATTGTTTGTGTGGTGAAATGTATTGAATGTGAGTTTTCCATTCGTCGAGTTGCATCCGTTGGTTTCAATTACAATTCAGTTTTATTACTACTGCATTCATTTTTCAAAGTTGATATTCATTTTATTTAATTATTATGTAATTTCTTTCGTGCATAACTTTTATTAAACTTTACGTCAATAAGGAAATAAGGAAATATGGTTTCTAATTTTTCACAACACTTAAAACGAGAATAAAACAGGCATTGTATATTTGAACCATTATTCTGTGATATTATTCAACCAATTTTTAAAATATTACTTAGATTTAAAAAAAATACTATTAATAATTTAGCTATCTATAGCAAATTATACCAAACAGAACACGTATAGTAAAAAATGCCTTTCTATAGCTTCAAAATTAAGACATTACAGAACAGTTACTTAGCCGATAGTAACATTCGCAAGTGAAACAATCTTTGAAACAAGACCAGATGAAGAAAGTTACGATGCGACGCCTGAAAGGTACTGTGCTGAGAAAAGACAAATTAACACAAGAAAAAAAATAAAAAGAAGAAGAATAATAAATAAATAAATTTAAGCCTAGTTATTACTGAAAATAATAAACAGTAGTCTTTTAACAAACAATGAACTTATTAATTCAAATACCAATAAAGAAGATATAATTTTTATGATAAGTTCATGTAAGGGTTTGATTAACACCAGTGTTTAGTTAGAAAGTACGTTAATTAAGTTTAATTTTTAATATTGAACTATGGATTTATATTGAAAAGAAGTCAACTTGAAACTAAGTAAAATTACTTATTTGTTACTATCACTTAAGCTTTTTTAACTTCGCTCTTATATAGGATACTTAAAAATAAATGGTTTTAATTCATTAAAAAAAATCAAATTTCTATTTAGATATATCTTTTGTAAAAGACTTTACAATTTTAATTTCCAATGGAAAATAAGTAATACATACAGGGTAGAAAAAAGACAAGGAAACGCTTTCACAACAACGTTATTTTTGCCATAGATAATTTGAAATTTAATTTTTTTATAATTGCGTTCCATAAAGTATTATTTCTGATCAGAATAAGTTAGTAGAAACTGTTAATTAGCGGAGAAATAGTATTGTTCAAATTAGTTACTTTGAAATTCATATGACCGCTACTCTGGAAAGAATAAACCTTTCGAAGTCCGATTTGCGACAGTTAACTTCTCTTGAATAGACATTCCATTCGATATTACTCGACCTAGACTTACGTTGATGATTTTCGTTCAACTCCTCGCCACCCCCTTGTAAAGATGAAATGTCGCTAATGGCGTCAAAAATGTATTCTTTGTAACCATAATGATGTACAAGATTTCACTTTTATATGGCTACCAACAAGGCTGTCACAGTAAATGTGCCTCCGTGTTTTGAAGTAAAGTTAAGTATTGATAAACAGTACAAGTTGTTGAATGCGTGGTTACTAACAAGGCTGTCACAGTAAGTGTGCCTCCGTGTTTTGAAGTAAAGTTTACTATTGATAAGCAGTACAAGTTGTTGAATGCGTGGCTAACAACAAGCCTGTCACAGTAAGTGTGCCTCCGTGTTTTGAAGTAAAGTTAACTATTGATAAGCAATAAAAGTTGTTGAATGCGTGGCTACCAACAAGACTGTCACAGTAAATGTGCCTCCGTGTTTTGAAGTAAAGTTTACTATTGATAAGCAGTACAAGTTGTGAATGCGTGGCTACCAACAAGACTGTCACAGTAAATGTGCCTCCGTGTTTTGAAGTAAAGTTTACTATTGATAAGCAGTACAAGTTGTTGAATGCGTGGTTACCAACAAGACTGTCACAGTAAATGTGCCTCCGTGTTTTGAAGTAAAGTTTACTATTGATAAGCAGTACAAGTTGTTGAATGCGTGGCTACCAACAAGGCTGTCACAGTAAATGTGCCTCCGTGTTTTAAAGTAAAGTTTACTATTGATAAGCAGTACAAGTTGTTGAATGCGTGGTTACCAACAAGGCTGTCACAGTAAATGTGCCTCCGTGTTTTGAAGTAAAGTTTACTATTGATAAGAAGTACAAGTTGTTGAATGCGTGGCTACCAACAAGGCTGACACAGTAAATGTGCCTCCGTGTTTTGAAGTAAAGTTTACTATAGATAAGCAGTACAAGTTGTTGAATGCGTGGCTAACAACAAGCCTGTCACAGTAAATGTGCATCCGTGTTTTGAAGTAAAGTTTACTATTGATAAGCAGTACAAGTTGTTGAATGCGTGGTTACCAACAAGGCTGTTACAGTAAATGTGCCTCCGTGTTTTGAAGTAAAGTTTACTATTGATAAGCAGTACAAGTTGTTGAATGCGTGGTTACCAACAAGCCTGTCACAGTAAATGTGCCTCCGTGTTTTGAAGTAAAGTTTACTATTGATAAGCAGTACAAGTTGTTGAATGCGTGGTTACCAACAAGGCTGTCACAGTAAATGTGCCTCCATGTTTTGAAGTAAAGTTTACTATTCATAAGCAGTACAAGTTGTTGAATGCGTGGTCACCAACAAGGCTGTCACAGTAAATGTGCCTCCATGTTTTGAAGTAAAGTTAACTATTGATAAGCAGTACAAGTTGTTGAATGCGTGGCCACCAACAAGGCTGTCACAGTAAAAGTGCCTTCATGTTTTGAAGTAAAGTTAACTATTGATAAGCAGTAAAAGTTGTTGAATGCGTGGCCACCAACAAGGCTGTCACAGTAAATGTGCCTCCATGTTTTGAAGTAAAGTTAACTATTGATAAGCAGTACAAGTTGTTGAATGCGTGGCCACCAACAAGGCTGTCACAGTAAATGTGCCTCCATGTTTTGAAGTAAAGTTAACTATTGATAAGCAGTACAAGTTGTTGAATGCGTGGCTACTAACAAGGCTGTCACAGTAAATGTGCCTCCGTGTTTTGAAGTAAAGTTTACTATTGATAAGCAGTACAAGTTGTTGAATGCGTGGTTACCAACAAGGCTGTCACAGTAAATGTGCCTCCGTGTTTTGAAGTAAAGTTAACTATTGATAAGCAGTACAAGTTGTTGAATGCGTGGTTACCAACAAGGCTGTCACAGTAAATGTGCCTCCATGTTTTGAAGTAAAGTTTACTATTGATAAGCAGTACAAGTTGTTGAATGCGTGGTTACCAACAAGGCTGTCACAGTAAATGTGCCTCCATGTTTTGAAGTAAAGTTTACTATTGATAAGCAGTACAAGTTGTTGAATGCGTGGCTACTAACAAGGCTGTCACAGTAAATGTGCCTCCGTGTTTTGAAGTAAAGTTTACTATTGATAAGCAGTACAAGTTGTTGAATGCGTAGCCACCAACAAGGCTGTCACAGTAAATGTGCCTCCGTGTTTTGAAGTAAAGTTAAGTATTGATAAACAGTACAAGTTGTTGAATGCGTGGTTACTAAGAAGGCTGTCACAGTAAGTGTGCCTCCGTGTTTTGAAGTAAAGTTTACTATTGATAAGCAGTACAAGTTGTTGAATGCGTGGCTAACAACAAGCCTGTCACAGTAAGTGTGCCTCCGTGTTTTGAAGTAAAGTTTACTATTGATAAGCAGTACAAGTTGTTGAATGCGTGGCTACCAACAAGGCTGTCACAGTAAGTGTGCCTCCGTGTTTTGAAGTAAATTTTACTATTGATAAGCAGTACAAGTTGTTGAATGCGTGGTTACCAACAAGGCTGTCACAGTAAGTGTGCCTCCGTGTTTTGAAGTAAAGTTAACTATTGATAAGCAGTAAAAGTTGTTGAATGCGTGGCTACCAACAAGACTGTCACAGTAAATGTGCTTCCGTGTTTTGAAGTAAAGTTTACTATTGATAAGCAGTACAAGTTGTTGAATGCGTGGCTACCAACAAGGCTGTCACAGTAAATGTGCCTCCGTGTTTTGAAGTAAAGTTTACTATTGATAAGCAGTACAAGTTGTTGAGTGCGTGGCTACCAACAAGGCTGTCACAGTAAATGTGCCTCCGTGTTTTGAAGTAAAGTTTACTATTGATAAGCAGTACAAGTTGTTGAATGCGTGGCCACCAACAAGGCTGTCACAGTAAATGTGCCTCCGTGTTTTGAAGTAAAGTTTACTATTGATAAGCAGTATAAGTTATTGAATGCGTGGCTACAAACAAGGCTGTCACAGTAAATGTGCCTCCGTGTTTTGAAGTAAAGTTTACTATTGATAAGAAGTACAAGTTGCTGAATGCGTGGCTACCAACAAGACTGTCACAGTAAATGTGCCTCCGTGTTTTGAAGTAAAGTTTACTATTGATAAGAACTACAAGTTGTTGAATGCGTAGCTACCAACAAGGCTGTCACAGTAAATGTGCCTCCGTGTTTTGAAGTAAAGTTTACTATTGATAAGCAGTACAAGTTGTTGAATGCGTGGCCATCAACAAGGCTGTCACAGTAAATGTGCTTCCGTGTTTTGAAGTAAAGTTTACTATTGATAAGAAGTACAAGTTGCTGAATGCGTGGCTACCAACAAGACTGTCACAGTAAATGTGCCTCCGTGTTTTGAAGTAAAGTTTACTATTGATAAGCAGTATAAGTTATTGAATGCGTGGCTACAAACAAGGCTGTCACAGTAAATGTGCCTCCGTGTTTTGAAGTAAAGTTTACTATTGATAAGAAGTACAAGTTGCTAAATGCGTGGCTACCAACAAGACTGTCACAGTAAATGTGCCTCCGTGTTTTGAAGTAAAGTTTACTATTGATAAGAAGTACAAGTTGTTGAATGCGTAGCTACCAACAAGGCTGTCACAGTAAATGTGCCTCCGTTTTTTGAAGTAAAGTTTACTATTGATAAGCAGTACAAGTTGTTGAATGCGTGGCCATCAACAAGGCTGTCACAGTAAATGTGCTTCCGTGTTTTGAAGTAAAGTTTACTATTGATAAGAAGTACAAGTTGCTGAATGCGTGGCTACCAACAAGACTGTCACAGTAAATGTGCCTCCGTGTTTTGAAGTAAAGTTTACTATTGATAAGAAGTACAAGTTGTTGAATGCGTAGCTACCAACAAGGCTGTCACAGTAAATGTGCCTCCGTGTTTTGAAGTAAAGTTTACTATTGATAAGCAGTACAAGTTGTTGAATGCGTCGCTACCAACAAGACTGTCACAGTAAATGTGCCTCCGTGTTTTGAAGTAAAGTTTACTATTGATAAGCAGTACAAGTTGTTGAATGCATGGCTACCAACAAGGCTGTCATAGTAAATGTGCCTCCGTGTTTTGAAGTAAAGTTTACTATTGATAAGCAGTACAAGTTGTTGAATGCATGGCCATCAACAAGGCTGTCACAGTAAATGTGCCTCCGTGTTTTGAAGGAAAGTTTACTATTGATAAGCAGTACAAGTTGTTGAATGCGTGGCTACCAACAAGCCTGTCACAGTAAATGTGCCTCCGTGTTTTGAAGTAAAGTTTACTATTGATAAGCAGTACAAGTTGTTGAATGCGTGGCTAACAACAAGCCTGTCACAGTAAATGTGCATCCGTGTTTTGAAGTAAAGTTTACTATTGATAAGCAGTACAAGTTGTTGAATGCGTGGCTACTAACAAGGCTGTCACAGTAAATGTGCCTCCGTGTTTTGAAGTAAAGTTTACTATTGATAAGCAATACAAGTTGTAGAATGCGTGGCTACCAACAAGGCTGTCACAGTAAGTGTGGCTCCGTGTTTTGAAGTAAAGTTTACTATTGATAAGCAGTACAAGTTGTTGAATGCGTGGCTAACAACAAGCCTGTCACAGTAAATGTGCATCCGTGTTTTGAAGTAAAGTTTACTATTGATAAGCAGTACAAGTTGTTGAATGCGTGGCTACTAACAAGGCTGTCACAGTAAATGTGCCTCCGTGTTTTGAAGTAAAGTTTACTATTGATAAGCAATACAAGTTGTAGAATGCGTGGCTACCAACAAGGCTGTCACAGTAAGTGTGGCTCCGTGTTTTGAAGTAAAGTTTACTATTGATAAGCAGTACAAGTTGTTGAATGCGTGGTTACCAACAAGGCTGTCACAGTAAATGTGCCTTCGTGTTTTGAAGTAAAGTTTACTATTGATAAGCAGTACAAGTTGTTGAATGCGTGGTTACCAACAAGGCTGTTACAGTAAATGTGCCTCCGTGTTTTGAAGTAAAGTTTACTATTGATAAGCAGTACAAGTTGTTGAATGCGTGGTTACCAACAAGCCTGTCACAGTAAATGTGCCTCCGTGTTTTGAAGTAAAGTTTACTATTGATAAGCAGTACAAGTTGTTGAATGCGTGGTTACCAACAAGGCTGTCACAGTAAATGTGCCTCCATGTTTTGAAGTAAAGTTAACTATTGATAAGCAGTACAAGTTGTTGAATGCGTGGCCACCAACAAGGCTGTCACAGTTAATGTCCCTCCATGTTTTGAAGTAAAGTTAACTATTGATAAGCAGTACAAGTTGTTGAATGCGTGGCCTCCATCAAGGCTGTCACAGTAAATGTGCCTCCATGTTTTGAAGTAAAGTTAACTATTGATAAGCAGTACAAGTTGTTGAATGCGTGGTTACCAACAAGGCTGTCACAGTAAATGTGCCTCCATGTTTTGAAGTAAAGTTTACTATTGATAAGCAGTACAAGTTGTTGAATGCGTGGTTACCAACAAGGCTGTCACAGTAAATGTGCCTCCATGTTTTGAAGTAAAGTTTACTATTGATAAGCAGTACAAGTTGTTGAATGCGTGGCTACTAACAAGGCTGTCACAGTAAATGTGCCTCCGTGTTTTGAAGTAAAGTTTACTATTGATAAGCAGTACAAGTTGTTGAATGCGTGGCCACCAACAAGGCTGTCACAGTAAATGTGCCTCCGTGTTTTGAAGTAAAGTTAAGTATTGATAAACAGTACAAGTTGTTGAATGCGTGGTTACTAACAAGGCTGTCACAGTAAGTGTGCCTCCGTGTTTTGAAGTAAAGTTTACTATTGATAAGCAGTACAAGTTGTTGAATGCGTGGCTAACAACAAGCCTGTCACAGTAAGTGTGCCTCCGTGTTTTGAAGTAAAGTTTACTATTGATAAGCAGTACAAGTTGTTGAATGCGTGGCTACCAACAAGGCTGTCACAGTAAGTGTGCCTCCGTGTTTTGAAGTAAATTTTACTATTGATAAGCAGTACAAGTTGTTGAATGCGTGGTTACCAACAAGGCTGTCACAGTAAGTGTGCCTCCGTGTTTTGAAGTAAAGTTAACTATTGATAAGCAGTAAAAGTTGTTGAATGCGTGGCTACCAACAAGACTGTCACAGTAAATGTGCTTCCGTGTTTTGAAGTAAAGTTTACTATTGATAAGCAGTACAAGTTGTTGAATGCGTGGCTACCAACAAGGCTGTCACAGTAAATGTGCCTCCGTGTTTTGAAGTAAAGTTTACTATTGATAAGCAGTACAAGTTGTTGAGTGCGTGGCTACCAACAAGGCTGTCACAGTAAATGTGCCTCCGTGTTTTGAAGTAAAGTTTACTATTGATAAGCAGTACAAGTTGTTGAATGCGTGGCCACCAACAAGGCTGTCACAGTAAATGTGCCTCCGTGTTTTGAAGTAAAGTTTACTATTGATAAGCAGTATAAGTTATTGAATGCGTGGCTACAAACAAGGCTGTCACAGTAAATGTGCCTCCGTGTTTTGAAGTAAAGTTTACTATTGATAAGAAGTACAAGTTGCTGAATGCGTGGCTACCAACAAGACTGTCACAGTAAATGTGCCTCCGTGTTTTGAAGTAAAGTTTACTATTGATAAGAACTACAAGTTGTTGAATGCGTAGCTACCAACAAGGCTGTCACAGTAAATGTGCCTCCGTGTTTTGAAGTAAAGTTTACTATTGATAAGCAGTACAAGTTGTTGAATGCGTGGCCATCAACAAGGCTGTCACAGTAAATGTGCTTCCGTGTTTTGAAGTAAAGTTTACTATTGATAAGAAGTACAAGTTGCTGAATGCGTGGCTACCAACAAGACTGTCACAGTAAATGTGCCTCCGTGTTTTGAAGTAAAGTTTACTATTGATAAGCAGTATAAGTTATTGAATGCGTGGCTACAAACAAGGCTGTCACAGTAAATGTGCCTCCGTGTTTTGAAGTAAAGTTTACTATTGATAAGAAGTACAAGTTGCTGAATGCGTGGCTACCAACAAGACTGTCACAGTAAATGTGCCTCCGTGTTTTGAAGTAAAGTTTACTATTGATAAGAAGTACAAGTTGTTGAATGCGTAGCTACCAACAAGGCTGTCACAGTAAATGTGCCTCCGTGTTTTGAAGTAAAGTTTACTATTGATAAGCAGTACAAGTTGTTGAATGCGTGGCCATCAACAAGGCTGTCACAGTAAATGTGCTTCCGTGTTTTGAAGTAAAGTTTACTATTGATAAGCAGTACAAGTTGTTGAATGCATGGCCATCAACAAGGCTGTCACAGTAAATGTGCCTCCGTGTTTTGAAGGAAAGTTTACTATTGATAAGCAGTACAAGTTGTTGAATGCGTGGCTACCAACAAGCCTGTCACAGTAAATGTGCCTCCGTGTTTTGAAGTAAAGTTTACTATTGATAAGCAGTACAAGTTGTTGAATGCGTGGCTAACAACAAGCCTGTCACAGTAAATGTGCATCCGTGTTTTGTAGTAAAGTTTACTATTGATAAGCAGTACAAGTTGTTGAATGCGTGGCTACTAACAAGGCTGTCACAGTAAATGTGCCTCCGTGTTTTGAAGTAAAGTTTACTATTGATAAGCAATACAAGTTGTAGAATGCGTGGCTACCAACAAGGCTGTCACAGTAAGTGTGGCTCCGTGTTTTGAAGTAAAGTTTACTATTGATAAGCAGTACAAGTTGTTGAATGCGTGGCTAACAACAAGCCTGTCACAGTAAATGTGCATCCGTGTTTTGAAGTAAAGTTTACTATTGATAAGCAGTACAAGTTGTTGAATGCGTGGCTACTAACAAGGCTGTCACAGTAAATGTGCCTCCGTGTTTTGAAGTAAAGTTTACTATTGATAAGCAATACAAGTTGTAGAATGCGTGGCTACCAACAAGGCTGTCACAGTAAGTGTGGCTCCGTGTTTTGAAGTAAAGTTTACTATTGATAAGCAGTACAAGTTGTTGAATGCGTGGTTACCAACAAGGCTGTCACAGTAAATGTGCCTTCGTGTTTTGAAGTAAAGTTTACTATTGATAAGCAGTACAAGTTGTTGAATGCGTGGTTACCAACAAGGCTGTTACAGTAAATGTGCCTCCGTGTTTTGAAGTAAAGTTTACTATTGATAAGCAGTACAAGTTGTTGAATGCGTGGTTACCAACAAGCCTGTCACAGTAAATGTGCCTCCGTGTTTTGAAGTAAAGTTTACTATTGATAAGCAGTACAAGTTGTTGAATGCGTGGTTACCAACAAGGCTGTCACAGTAAATGTGCCTCCATGTTTTGAAGTAAAGTTAACTATTGATAAGCAGTACAAGTTGTTGAATGCGTGGCCACCAACAAGGCTGTCACAGTTAATGTCCCTCCATGTTTTGAAGTAAAGTTAACTATTGATAAGCAGTACAAGTTGTTGAATGCGTGGCCACCAACAAGGCTGTCACAGTAAATGTGCCTCCATGTTTTGAAGTAAAGTTAACTATTGATAAGCAGTACAAGTTGTTGAATGCGTGGCCACCAACAAGGCTGTCACAGTAAATGTCCCTCCATGTTTTGAAGTAAAGTTTACTATTGATAAGCAGTACAAGTTGTTGAATGCGTGGCCATCAACAAGGCTGTCACAGTAAATGTGCCTCCGTGTTTTGAAGTAAAGTTTACTATTGATAAGCAGTACAAGTTGTTGAATGCGTGGCTACCAACAAGGCTGTCACAGTAAATGTGCCTCCGTGTTTTGAAGTAAAGTTTACTATTGATAAGCAGTACAAGTTGTTGAATGCGTGGCTACTAACAAGGCTGTCACAGTAAATGTGCCTCCATGTTTTGAAGTAAAGTTTACTATTGATAAGCAGTACAAGTTGTTGAATGCGTGGTTACCAACAAGGCTGTCACAGTAAATGTGCCTCCGTGTTTTGAAGTAAAGTTTACTATTGATAAGCAGTACAAGTTGTTGAATGCGTGGTTACCAACAAGGCTGTCACAGTAAATGTGCCTCCATGTTTTGAAGTAAAGTTTACTATTGATAAGCAGTACAAGTTGTTGAATGCGTGGCTACTAACAAGGCTGTCACAGTAAATGTGCCTCCATGTTTTGAAGTAAAGTTTACTATTGATAAGCAGTACAAGTTGTTGAATGCGTGGTTACCAACAAGGCTGTCACAGTAAATGTGCCTCCGTGTTTTGAAGTAAAGTTTACTATTGATAAGCAGTACAAGTTGTTGAATGCGTGGTTACCAACAAGCCTGTCACAGTAAATGTGCCTCCGTGTTTTGTCTGCTAACGTTAATTTCCCTGGGGATGATTGTTTTGTCCCGTGAGAAATTTCCCCTAATACGTCTCTAACCGAAGTTACATAAACATTTTTAATTAAAAGCAGAGAGAAAAATGATATGCTATTATTGTTTACATTAATAATCTCTTCAGCGGTGTCTGATTGTCGTACTTAGTTATATTGTAGATTACCTTAATGCTGAACTTACAGCTAGCACATATAATAAAACTTGATAGTTGGCTGACATTGGGTGAAAAATTGTGCAGTTCTGAACCATTGCATGATGTTTTTATTGGTTTTAGTTGTTGTAAGAAATTGGTACTTAAGTATAATACTTTACAATGTTATAAAATCTAAAATCATAATTTTAGCCATAACAGCTCCAAGTGTAAACTACTAAAATATATTTAAAAATGGTTTAAATAAAAAAGGTTGCTAATTAATACTACTGACATATTGTTGATCAGAGCTTAACAATTATTACTGTACGTAAATTTCCCACTATATTTCAGGCCCTTAGTAAAGACAACTAATTTGTTTCTTGTTACAATATATTTTGTTTGAAAGAAGGGTCAATCTTTATGAAAAGTTTTTCTCTCAAATATAATATAGGAGCCTCAATCAATATGGATGCATTTGCTCCGATTTTAAAATTTATTTCTAATCTTCTCGTAGCTCGTTTTAACTAGGAGCAACAGAAGATGACGAACAATTTAATAACACAAATCGCGTAGCATTTTAATAAAGTTTTGAATAAAGTTAATCTAAATAAATCCAAGACAGACACAATAAAGCCGAGGTAAAACCAAGGGAAGGGAGTAATGAATAGAGAGCGAGACTTGATTAAAAAACTTTCCCACCATATTTCAGGGCCATAGTAAAACAGTGCAGATCTGAAGTGACTACATAATTGAAGGAATCGTTTGTACAAAAACACAATAAAGGGTGTTATGTAGTGGAGTATAGAAAATGATTACAACCGTTATATCTAATAACCTTCCATAGTAATAAAAATGAAAAAATAAATAAATACAAAATAATAACTCCACGATGCCCTTAAAAGGCTTATGTCTGAGATTTCGCCTCCATCATTTGTACCTGTTAAGGGAATTAATCATTATTTAATGTTAGTGTAACGTTTCTATTAGAAATGTTCAGTACATTTTCTCATAAAATTGATAACGTTATGATATGAAAAAAGATCGATCAATTAGAAATTATGATGAGGTATTCTTAGTGGGTACTTCTTATAAAAATAAAATAGTTTCTTGCTTTATAACTTTAACATTTACGTACGTTATGGGTGGGCGGATGGGTCAATACCACTGTACTAGAATGTGTAGTCCATGTGCGTGTGCGCGTGCTCGGGCGTGTGCCTGCGTGTATGTACAATTGATACTTTATTTATACGAAATATCAGCTAGGGGATTGAGGTCGGGGAGGGGGAGGCCGCGGCCTTGATTGGAATGCGGAAAGCTCGTCACTAGGTTATCACATCGATGATTATCAGTCGTTTAAATGGATTAAAGGGATTTAAATGTCCACGCCCGATTTAAATATTCTTCTTCAACGACATATGCCCATTCTCCTTTTCAATGTACGTTGATCTTTGTTGTGATTTTTTTTAGTTTTTAGTTAAAATAATAGTTTTTTAACTAGCATAATACGTGTTGGTACATATACAGTACAAGTAAACGTCACTCATCACAAATTTATTACAATATAAGCACAAAATGTACATATATTACAATACAAGTACAAAATGCACAAATATTATGGTGATCGATTTCGGTGAACCACGCTCACCTTCCTCAGACCTTAGGGATTCACAAAAGAATGGAAAAAGGTGTTCAACAACTCAATTTATAGGCCTATTTTCACGTGACCCCATTGGCTGGAATCGTCAAAATGGCGGCTGCTTTGATATTATTGGTTAATCCCTAATGGCTGTTACTTCTGGTCTTTTTAGTTGCTGAAAATACATTATTAAAAACTATTTCGGAATCAAAATTAACCTGTTCATTCATTAATTTATCACGATCCTAACATTTTTCCTTAAAAATAAATGACTCTTCCCAAGCATTCATAATACGACCCTTCTTACAAACTTTTAGAATATCTACATTTTCATCTATTTTATTCAAACTGTGGCTACAATTCAGAAGGTGTTTAGCTATATTAGATCTTTCAGGTTTCTTGTTTTTAAAAGCGGAGACATGGTTTTTATATCTTTTGCTAAAATCTAAAATAATTACTAAATTTTTTCAGTTTGTCTTGTATTGTTCAGCTTACTACCAAACTAATAAAATATAATTAGTATAATAAACTAAGACTGTAATGTTAAGAATATATGAAATTTAAACGAATATAATGATTTTATTTCGCAGTAATCTAAAAATTTGTTTCGATATTGTTTTTTTTTTAAACATATATACAGTAATACGTATATTTAACGTAAAAGAATGAGTGTGACTTGGATTTAAACCTACATTTGAAGTAAAAATATTCAATTTAATAATATGAGATTTTATATAATTATTAATCATAGTGATCTACAGTATGTGTAACAATTATGATGCAACGGTGAAAAGATCAGTCACGTTGAACCGTTATGCTTCAATCAACACAGACCAACATCCAGTCTGACTAAATATCATTGTCGTTTGTGGTGAGTGGTTATGTCGTGATCAACACAGACCAACATCCAGTCTGACTAAATATCATTGTCGTTTGTGGTGAGTGGTTATGTCATGATGAACACAGACCAACATCCAGTCTGACTAAATATCATTGTCGTTTGTGGTGAGTGGTTATGTCGTGATCAACACAGACCAACATCCAGTCTGACTAAATATCATTGTCGTTTGTGGTGAGTGGTTATGTCGTGATCAACACAGACCAACATCCAGTCTGACTAAATATCATTGTCGCTTGTGGTGAGCGGTTATGTCGTGATCAACACAGACCAACATCCAGTCTGACTAAATATCATTGTCGCTTGTGGTGAGCGGTTATGTCGTGATCAACACAGACCAACATCCAGTCTGACTAAATATCATTGTCGTTTGTGGTGAGTGGTTATGTCGTGATCAACACAGACCAACATCCAGTCTGACTAAATATCATTGTCGTTTGTGGTGAGCGGTTATGTCGTGATCAACACAGACCAACATCCAGTCTGACTAAACAGCATTGTCGCTTGTGGTGAGTGGTTATGTCGTGATGAACACAGACCAACATCCAGTCTGACTAAATATCATTGTCGTTTGTGGTGAGTGGTTATGTCGTGATGAACACAGACCAACATCCAGTCTGACTAGATATCATTGTCGCTTGTGGTGAGCGGTTATGTCGTGATCAACACAGACCAACATCCAGTCTGACTAAACAGCATTGTCGCTTGTGGTGAGTGGTTATGTCGTGATCAACACAGACCAACATCCAGTCTGACTAGATATCATTGTCGCTTGTGGTGAGCGGTTATGTCGTGATCAACACAGACCAACATCCAGTCTGACTAAACAGCATTGTCGCTTGTGGTGAGTGGTTATGTCGTGATGAACACAGACCAACATCCAGTCTGACTAGATATCATTGTCGCTTGTGGTGAGCGGTTATGTCGTGATCAACACAGACCAACATCCAGTCTGACTAAACAGCATTGTGGCTTGTGGTGAGTGGTTATGTCGTGATGAACACAGACCAACATCCAGTCTGACTAGATATCATTGTCGCTTGTGGTGAGCGGTTATGTCGTGATGAACACAGACCAACATCCAGTCTGACTAGATATCATTGTCGCTTGTGGTGAGCGGTTATGTCGTGATCAACACAGACCAACATCCAGTCTAACTAAATATCATTGTCGCTTGTGGTGAGCGGTTATGTCGTGATGAACACAAGTCAACATCAGTCTGACTAAACATGACTGTCGCTTGTGGTGAGCGGTTATGTCGTAATCAACACAGACCAACATCCAGTCTGACTGTCGCTTGTGGTGAAAGGTTATGTCGTGATGAGCACAGACAAACATACCGTCTGACTAAACATCATTGTCGCTTTTGGTGAGCGCGTTTTTAACATCCTGTCTGAATTAACAGAATTGTCGCTGTGGTGAACGGTTAAGTCGTGATGAACGCATACCAAAATTCAGTCTGACTAAACAGCATTGTCGCTTATGGTGAGCGGTATATATGAGTATTTAATCAAATTTATTGATATAAATAAATTTTTTAAGGTATAGATATAATATTAATTTTAATACGTGTGTGCATAAATGTTTATTTTCAAAAAGTATTCTTTCTTACAACAAATATCGCTTTATCATGTAAACGGTGTCCTCACTAATTTATTATTTAAATTCATAGTTGTCGGTTTGTAATGAGATCAAATTAATTTTCGAATCAAGGAAAGTGGAGTAGGAATAATTTATTCTAATCGATTAATTTAATGTTATACTTTCATGGATAAAAAAATCAAGCTTAATTAGTAATGTAATGATAAAAATTAGATAGAGATTATTTCTAAAAATTGAAAATGAATATGTATTAAGAATGTTATCATTGGTATTTGAGTGAATGTGGATTTTGAATGAGTACAATTCCGTGGCTTGTTTCCGTAACTTGATTGGAGCTGGTAACCGCTGGGGCGCACAAGTCGCCATTAAAGCCAGGATTCTCGCAATCCAGATAATTGCAGGTGTATCGTTTTAAAGATTTAATTACTGAATTGAACGGGTTCGGATTTAATCACTGGTTAGTGTGCAGATGTTATGCAGAATTCTTTACTATCAGTTTATGCCAGTTTTAGTATGCAGGTATTTTTTTAAATCTCGTGGAACTAATATTTTTATTCTGACATGTAAAGACAAATTTCTCTTCCGATAAAGCTTCAGCTTTTTTCCCTACTAAGAACAAAATACGGCATACTTTTAATCAGGTTTCTTCCTGTATATACATTCCTGTAACATAACATCTGAATTGATATTTCGTAATATAAAAACATATTGTATTAAACTTCAACACTTGTTATTTCCATTATTTAAAAAAACATGAACATAACATATTTTATATTGTTTCCAGTGGTATGTAGCAACAAGATTTGTATAGTTCGACATAGTAATAATGACAATTTACATTTACTGTATGTTGAATCATGCAAATGTGCCATATACACTTTGGCCATGGGTCTAAGGTTCATTATGGAACTCATAACAATTCAGGATATTTCCATATTTTGCCAAGGAAAATATGTTACAACTTTAAATCTTAGAATATTTGAAGGGGTAGAATATTTTAAGGGCTATAATATTTTATAGCCTTAAAATATTCTAAGATTTAAAGTTGTAACATATTTACCTTGGCAGCAAACATTAATAATGTCTGTATCTAAAAGAACCGCTGATGTATGTAAAGTACTAAATAAATCCATAAAATAGCCTACATTGGGTAGACGTTATGTGTTTCCTTGAGAATAAAATATTTATTAATATTGTAAGTAAATATAATTATTAAAATTGACATATATTTGATCAAGTCCGTCCAATATTTTTTGATTGGATGTCTTTTATTAACAATGGAATTCTCTTGTAATTTTAACATGGGATTTAAAAAAGTCAGTAATAATAACAAGTATGTTGTTCAATTTATAACAGATATTGTTAAAATAGTTTGTTATGTTTTGTCGGAAGCAATGAGTGCCGTTTTATAACATAATAAGTTAAATGTAAACACTGAAAATTAAAAAATAATTTATAAATTAGGAAATCTGTTATAGTTTGAACAAGAAAAGCATTGATGTTCAAACTATAATTTAGTGTCTAAAAGCTAAACTAAGAAACAAAAAACATTTACTGGAATAAGAAAATTTAAATAGTTTGACTATTTAAATTTTCTTATTCTAGCGAATGTTTTCATTTAATTACAAAAAAAGTTACAAGATTGTTTAATTTTAGTACGGGACTCGTGAGAGTTAAAATTCAAGAGTAGTTTTTAAATATTTTATAAATATTCGTTAAGTAATATTTTAAGAAAATTGTACTACAAAACGAAAATAATAATAAAAACAATAATGAATGAACAAAATATATTTTGGTCTAGAGTTCGATGAAAAAAAAAACGAAAATATTTCGTCCAGTGGTCAATAAAAACATTGTACTAATTTCGTGCGTTTTGTTTTACAATTTCAAAAGTTTAAAACTGAACAGTTGTGATAAAAATAAAAAATATACATTATTAATTATACATATTAAAATAAAAATGACAAGGATCCGCGACCTTTGAAATTTGCTGGATACAGTTACACAATATTTAGTGTTCACTTGACTTTACCAACAAACCAAAACAAAATCCTCGCCATGCTTGCCAACTGTTGGTCAGACAACATTCTGTTTGTGGTTGTTATTTGTGCGCTACTGTACTTCGACATGGGAAACGTTTATTTTTAGTCAGCCTTCATGTGCAGGATGCTATAATAAATAATATTATAACATTTAAGTATGATAAATTGTTGCATTTAAAAAGATAACAATGCATTTTATAAATGTATGGTTAATGACGTGCTTTTAATTAATACAACATTTAATGACGAAAATTCAACAATAATTTGTATTTGTTCTTTTAACATATTTTATACTTTGATGTCTTTTACTAACACAAGACGTATGGTAGCAGTTTGATTGTCTTGAAGGGTTTTTAATTTTCACTATTTAGTCAACGGATTACTTGAAACAATGTCAAATTTCATGTGAATGTTGGTTTTCTCAGATTTACCATTCCTTCTTCTGATTGCGAGTGAAGACGTATCACCAAACATTATCTCTCAACTAAAAAACGTTTATCTAAAAAACACATACAATAACACTTACAATTCCTTAGTGCTTTTTCTGGGCGATTTGTTATCTCATTAAGGATTTTCTCTTTCAACTGAACGGTTCTAACTGATTTTGGTCTCCCTGTGTCATTTATATTACGAGATAACTTTCCAGATTCACTGAGTTGAGCATTTACGGCTGAAAACGTGTTGTAACATGGAACAACTCTATTAGGAAAATATAACTCATATGTTTAGTTTCATAACTGATACATTCCGCAGACCATGCATCAAATGCATATTGGCCTTTTCAACGTTTGAGAAAATCAAATCAAATCAAAATTTATTTCACTGAAAGGCGGTACATAATTTAACAAAATACAACTGTTATTGAAATAGTAGGCACATGGGTTCATGGCCTGTGCGTGCCTACGATTTCTAACCTATATAGTGTATACAGAATTACCAGCCGATAAAATTAGAAACATGTAATAAATAAAATTTGACGGTATAAATGAATATTCCACTAAAAAAACAAATACTAACATAACAAAATAGCAAGCAACATAACAACATAACTAACATTACAAAAAACACAACATAATTGAGCAAGCATAATAATTACCTGCCATTATTTAGACAACAAATAATAAAAATAAAAAAAGAAACTAATCACAAAGATACTAACTAAATTATTTGAAAACAAGTAATGGAGAAACGATTATTTTACTAGAATTTACAAAAACTATTCACATATAATAATCTAAGTTGTAAACAATGAGTAATCTGCAATACAAATACTAAAATATCAGCTGTTTAATATTTACTACATCAGCTGATTAGATATGCATTCAACACCCGCAATTCAATTTCTAATAAAATGAAAGAGAGCATACATTGAATTGCCTAAATTAATGTTTTTTTTTTATTTATCAACGGATTTTATTCAACTAGGACTTGTTAGATTTGTTATTACGTTGTGTAACTTTTTTTATATCTTGCGCATTTTTCTAAGATTACGTGTTTTTCATAATTTACAATTAAAGGTTTTTAAGTGCCGCCATTTTGAAAATATTGAACCCAATAAAATAATATTATTACACCCATAAAAAGAAGTATAACAGGTACCTCCATTCCCAATTTTGGCACTGTACTAATAGGAGTTATGAAATTACATATCATTTAATGAAAATACGAAAAAGGCTGCCATATTGAAAATGAAGCATATTAGGATCTATTTGTAGGATTGTATAGGAAGACTTACTTATTTTTACCCAATGAATCATATCCTTAAGTTTCGGAACGGTGTTTGGGTACACCCTGTATAGTAATTATGAATAGTAATAGTGAACGTTAGAAATCGTAATTGACACAGATTGAGTAATACAAATAAAACACTACAAATAATTGACTATTATTAAAAATATCTAACATATTATTTTGAAAATCTATTTAAAAATGTACAAAGATTTGTATGTGTGTTTTTTTATATGCACAAAAACCAGACAAAACTCCAATTACATTTGTACAATAAGCAATAAGCATTTTTATTACCACAATTCATTTGTTACATTTCACAAATATGGTGGTTCGTTAATCAATATTAAAACTAGACAAGGGAATTCATGATACATGATACAATATATTTCATACACATAATACTATCAAGTTGGAACAAGTCCAAGAACTTCAAATTGTCTTTGCCGTGTGCTCCACCAAACAACACTAATATAATTCACAATAATAAATAACCTAAGATTAAAATAACTTTAACCCATATTATTAAAATATAGAAAAATTAAAACTCAATAAACTAAAAAAAGAATATATTTCGTTTTGTACAATAATATAATACTAAAAGTTAAATAATTTTTCAATCAGGCAATAACATTAATTTGTTTTATAAGTCGTACGAGTATGAGAGTGGGTAGGTGAGTGTACGTACGTGTGTATGGATAGCGGGGAGTTTGCGCGCGTGTAGATAGATAGGAGGGTTGTCAGGACTGAGGGGTAAAATGGGCGGGATAGTGCCAGCCGTTGGGTCTTAAATTTGACCCAAAAATCCCCCCCTCCCCCGAAGGGCACAACATTATAAACGCAAATGGTGATTAGAATGAGTAGTTATCTGGAAACAAATATATATTTACAAGGTTCGTATTTTAGCACGATAGATGCATTAGTATGGCACTAAAGTGTACGCAGTGTACTCTGTAAGTACGTAAGTTGCACTAATATAATCAGACTTCGAACCTGTGACGTTTGGCAGTGTGTAACAGCAGATAACGTTTTAGATTTCACCCCGAGATCCTCACAGGGTTGATCAGTCCGGTAGCTGGTTACGGCAACATGACATTGGGAAACCCTCAGGATATTTTTGGTACAGGGTTGTCATCCTCAAACTGTATCGTAGTTACAAATATGTGGGGAATGGGATAGTGCTTAAGAACCACTAGTGGAGTAGGTACAATAATCTATATGGAAAAGATGCAAGAAATAGGGCACTCGAACCATTATGTAATTAAGTATATTGTCACAATACATTATTTCAATGATTATTTGTGTAATTAATAACCCTTTTTCTAAGAGTATTACTTGTTGAGTTCAATAATTAAATATACAAAAATACTCATATAAATATTTCACTTGCTTCATTTACATTTATCTAATGAAATATACAGATCTAAATGACTTTTTAATAAATCACTTACCAAATGTATAAATTAAAAAAATGAAAAGAAAAACAATACAATATTTATAAGATTTGAATTGTTAAAAACATGATGTTGAAGATTGCTATGTCATAAATCGTGTCTAAGAAGATTAATTATAAGTTTATTGAATATATAATTATAATTAGAATAATTCTAATGAACTATGAGCAAGAACAGTATAGTTTACAAGTATACTTATGGGGAAAGCAGATATACCCCGACTGTCTGGTAAGTGGTTTGTCATAGTTTCGTGGGAAATGACAGGTTTCTTGAATCTGTCTTTCATCAGAAAGAGCTTAAAACTTTATTTTGAATGTGCTAAGTTTTAGGCTTTTAATACGTCTATAATGCTGAAAATCCCCATCTCAGCGGAATGTTGGATTGTTTTTAGTTAAAAGTTGGTCAAACTGATATATGTTTGTATATTTGATCCAAGGCCACTGAGTTTGTTTTACCCCTTGTAAATATTAGTTTCTTGCTAATTTTTCAGGTTTTGTTAATAAATTATTAATAGACTTGGATTACTATAACCAATTGGTTAAATCGTAAAAATTCCAGATGTGAGCAACTAGGGTTACCATAACCAATAGGTTAAATCCCAACAATGTCAGATGTGAGCAACTAGGGTTACCATAACCAATAGGTTAAATCGTAACAATGCCACATGTGAGCAACTAGGGTTACCATAACCAATAGGCTAAATCCCAACAATGTCAGATAAGAGCAACTAGTGTTACCATAACCAATAGGTTAAAACGTAACAATGTCAGGTGTGAGCAACTAGAGTTACCATAACCAATAGGTTAAATCGTAAAAATGCCAGATGTGAGCAACTAGGGTTACCATAACCAATAGGTTAAATCCCAACAATGTCAGATGTGAGCAACCAGGGTTACCATAACCAATAGGTTAAATCGTAACAATGCCACATGTGAGCAACTAGGGTTACCATAACCAATAGGCTAAATCCCAACAATGTCAGATAAGAGCAACTAGTGTTACCATAACCAATAGGTTAAAACGTAACAATGTCAGGTGTGAGCAACTAGAGTTACCATAACCAATAGGTTAAAACGTAACAATGCCAGATGTGAGCAACTAGTGTTACCGTAACCAATAGGTTAAATCCCAACAATGTCAGATGGGAGCAACTAGAGTTACCATAACCAATAGGTTAAATCTTAAAAATGCCAGATGTGAGCAACTAGGGTTACCATAACCAATAGGTTAAATCGTAACAATGCCAGATGTGAGCAACTAGAGTTACCATAACCAATAGGCTAAATCCCAACAATGTCAGATGTGAGCAACTAGAGTTACCATAACCAGTAGGTTAAATAGTAACAATGCCACATGTGAGCAACTAGGGTTACCATAACCAATAGGCTAAATCCCAACAATGTCAGATGTGAGCAACTAGAGTTACCATAACCAGTAGGTTAAAACGTAACAATGCCAGATGTGAGCAACTAGGGTTACCATAACCAATAGGTTAAATCCCAACAATGTCAGATGTGAGCAACTAGAGTTACCATAACCAATAGGTTAAATCGTAACAATGCCAGATGTGAGCAACTAGGGTTACCATAACCAAAAGGTTAAAACGTAACAATGCTAGATGTGAGCAACTAGGGTTACCATAACCAATAGGTTAAATAGTAACAATGCCACATGTGAGCAACTAGGGTTACCATAACCAATAGGTTAAATCGTAACAATGCCAGATGTGAGCAACTAGGGTTACCATAACCAATAGGCTAAATCCCAACAATGTCAGATGTGAGCAACTAGAGTTACCATAACCAATAGGTTAAATCGTAACAATGCCAGATGTGAGCAACTAGGGTTACCATAACCAATAGGTTAAATCCTAACAATGCCAGATGTGAGCAACTAGGGTTACCATAACCAATAGGTTAAATCGTAACAATGCCAGATGTGAGCAACTAGTGTTACCATAACCAATAGGTTAAATCGTAACAATGCCAGATGTGAGCAACTAGGGTTACCATAACCAATAGGTTAAATCCCAACAATGCTAGATGTGAGCAACTAGTGTTACCATAATCAATAGGTTAAATCGTAACAATGCCAGATGTGAGCAACTAGGGTTACCATAACCAATAGGTTAAATCGTAACAATGCCAGATGTGAGCAACTAGGGTTACCATAACCAGTAGGTTAAATCCCAACAATGCCAGATGTGAGCAACTAGGGTTACCATAACCAATAGGTTAAATCGTAACAATGCCAGATGTGAGCAACTAGGGTTACCATAACCAATAGGTTAAATCGTAACAATGCCAGATGTGAGCAACTAGGGTTACCATAACCAGTAGGTTAAATCCCAACAATGCCAGATGTGAGCAACTAGGGTTACCATAACCAATAGGTTAAATCGTAACAATGCCAGATGTGAGCAACTAGTGTTACCATAATCAATAGGTTAAATCGTAAAAATGCTAGATGTGAGCAACTAGGGTTACCATAACCAATAGGTTAAATCCCAACAATGCCAGATGTGAGCAACTAGGGTTACCATAACCAATAGGTTAAATCGTAACAATGCCAGATGTGAGCAACTAGGGTTACCATAACCAATAGGTTAAAACGTAACAATGCCAGATGTGAGCAACTAGGGTTACCATAACCAATAGGTTAAATCGTAACAATGCCAGATGTGAGCAACTAGGGTTACCATAACCAATAGGTTAAAACGTAACAATGCCAGATGTGAGTTGTTGTGCAATACAATTGAACGCATTTATATTTCATGAATTTGAAAATTATAAATGTGTTGACTAAGCTACATAATTTTAACAACAGAAGAAAAAATGTATTACAATAACATCAGGAGGCTGTGAGTCGTGCTTAGTTCTTATTACAGTGCTCGCTATTAGTATTCACCACCTGGTTCTCTCATGAGCTTGAAAAGAATTCGTATATTTTGACTAAACAAATGTATTTATATATATGACTAAACTTATTCTGTTTATGAGTTATTTAATATAATAACCATAATAAGAGCGACTTCACAATGGGATATCACCTGCGGAAACTAAGTGATAGTTGTTGATCAAAACTGGCTCACATTTATTGATTCCGGTACCAAATTAGTTCACAATATCAACGGATGTCTTGACGTAATGTACAATATGAACAAGTAATATTTACAAGGAAATTTGAATGTACAAACAAATAATACAACACATCTGTTATATTATGAACATTTGATGAATCGACTTATCATTATTAAGACTGACCTACCAAATTATCTCAACCAACCTCAGAATCATGCACAACAAATGTTTGGACTCTTAGATTGGTCATTCCTTGAAGTGCGGTGGTGACCTCTGGAGTGCACTTGAGATCGGCTGCTTCTGGTAAATGCTGTTCAGAATATTTTTAGTTTTGTTACTCTTAGATTCAATGTAGTGCTTTTTTCCATTTCAGTATTTATTTTAAGCCATCATACAAAGGTTCAAAATTAAAATAAAACAATTTGTACGCCCAGTAAAAAAATGTCCCCTCAAAAGCTTTGGTGACTTAGATAAAACACGTAGCTGAAGTATATGATACGTAAGTGAATCTTGAAGATTGATATCGACTGTATTGAAAGAACACATTATATGTACGGATAACCTTGACGCAGAATTCTGAACAACTATTTCCAGTCTGAATTCTATTCCCAACCACATCTTTCATACAAAACATGCAGTAGACGTCAACCAATGAATGCAGATCTATAGATGTATCATTGCTTCAACAGTGCACAAGGTGTGATCAGCAATCTAATTGTCAATCTAATTAATGAATACATAAAATAATTCGAATTAAGTTAGATACGCCATTTCTTTAGGTGAAATATACTTCAAACCGTTTTAAAGATTTTAAAACTCTTGTACATAATCATCATCCTAATATATTTTGAATATAATTTTAAAATTATTGCAGATAAAATGTATTTAGTAAAAGCCTCATTTTGTAGTACTTTGTAGTTATCAAATAAGGTGTTAAAGTGCTGTTGGTGAAGTTTGTTTTGTGTAATAATGGAGTTAAAAATAACGCGATAACGTCGTGTGAAAGAAACCAAATTCTCATGAACTTTGGAAGTTTGATATAATAATGTAATTATTATTGTTACCTTTACTCTTTTATAGCCTTAGAGCACGCGAAAACTTCCTAAGCTTGGGTCGGTTTATCGAGTGTATTTTACTGTTTTTGGTCCATTACGTTTCGTGCTCGCATTACTTTGAAAGATTCAATAAGAAGTAAATAACTCAGTTTTCGTATTTGATTTTTACAAGAACAGCACAACATTGACAGTGAGATTTAGTAGTTAAAAAAACCTTATTTTGGTCAGTGATTCAGTTATATTGATCTGTAGTAATTATTAAAATGACTACAACAACAATTGGGTAATGTATTAAATGGATCGAGTACAGATTACCACAACAATAGCAGTAGTCGTAATAAGTACAGGAAGGCCTACTAATAGACTCATAAAAAGTGTTATTTTTGTCCAAAAATTCATGAACCGGACGAAAATTTGAAGTATCTTAGGGAAAGGGGCGGTTTGAAGGTATAAAGACAATAGGTTACCTCATATTAACAATCATTTGAGCCTTAGAAAGGACTGTTTTTTAACAGCCAGTTGTATTTTTATTTAGGCCTACTCTCAATTAAATATTATACAATGAGATATATGGAGTAACCAAGTACAGTAGTTCAACTCCCGTTCCCTATAATTATTAGTGATGTTGATTAAAAAACCCCTCTTATTCATAACAACGTAAATTACTTGCCCATAACCGAATTAACAAAGTTATTGAATCATTAATCATTAACTTAAATCACATATCTAATCCAAGTAACCGTTTTAACTGTTCGGTGATTTGAATAACATCAGCGATGGCCACGAAGAGGTAGAAACAATCACCGTGGTGATGAAATCAAAGGTTGCTGTAGAAACATTTATTCATTTTGTCTTATGTAACCCACTGTGTAGTATCAACCTATTGTTATTTTGTACTTGCAAGACGTGCAATAATTATCGGCGTGGTGGCTAGTGATGGATGAGACGAGTCGAGTACGAAGTACTCGCTTGTCTCGAGTCAAGCAAGTACTCGTATATTCTCGAGTCAGTTCACACCAGACTCGAGTCAGAATGGATAGACTTGGCCGAGCTCGGTACAGACAGACAAATATAGTACGGTACGTATATGTTTGGTCATTGTGGACTCGGACTCGATATCGTACCCCGAGTTTGACAGAGTACGAGACCGAGTCAAATCAAGCTGTGTGATTGGCTTAAGTTTTTGTATTTTAGACAATCACAATCATATCTTGGACTCGGTTCGAAATTTCCCGACTATTGACGAAGTATCACAAATATGAAAACCCTGTATGAGGGATTGACTGTCATCTCTCACGGAAATACACAAATATTTTTGTTCCCTTCCGATAAAATGGTGTGAACTTCCTCTTATAAACCCTCTATCCGACTGAAATGTTGTATTTTCTTAAGATTTCATTGAGTAATTAATTTTGAATTGTAACATCTAACGTACTGTTATGTTTGTTGTTTAAATCGTTAGTACAGTTAAAAATAATAATTTACATTCACGATCTAGAATTGTTACATACATTTCAATTCTACAGTTTTTAAAACTAGGATCTTTATTATCATATTATAAATCTCGGTCTCTTTTACAAAACTAGAAATGGCGTTTCCAGAGTCCAGACTCGGACTCGAACAGCGCTACACTCCCCACCCCCCAGCCACGAGAACGCCGAGTACTTTGTACTCGAGACCAATATTCTAGTTAGGAGTGTACTCGAGTACGATTGACTCGAGTCGCTCTTGTACTCGACACGTCTCATCACTAGTGGTAGCTTAGTTGTTAAGGCTTCGGACTGCGCAGGGCAAAGTCTAAGGTTCGATTCGAATATCCACTGAGCCAACGGTCGGTACTTCACTCGTTGAATAAAGTTCACGCACAGGCCTGTAGGCCTATGTGGACTGGTAAATGAAGTTTTACAAAAAAATTAAAGCATTTTTTTAATGATTCCAATTATTTCTAATGTGTGTATAGAGACTCAAAATCATTAATATTTAAAACTGGGATAAAATAAAGAATTGCTATATATTTTAGAAAGTCTGGACAGGTAAGTAAAACGTCTCGAAAATAATAACGTAATTTAATTAGGATGTAAAAGAATAAAATAAAAATATATATTTTTTAGCATATAGTATCGCTATAAAAGGTAGTCTAACGCGAAAATTTAGCACAAATAACTTTGAAAACCTACATATTGAAGCTCAGAATTATATGAAAATGTAATAAAAATTAAACTTAAACCAATAATGAAAGAAAAAACATAAAAATAAGTTGAACGATCCAAATATTCAGGTTATCAGTAGAATGCTTCGAAAAAAAAAAAAAAAAAAAACAGTAGAGTCTAGGGTTAGTCAGCATTCAATTAATTAAAGGTAAGTAGTATAGCAGCAAGACTATATATATTCAGGTGTTAGGACATTGAGGACTGTGTGTCAAGGACTAGTCGTGCAGACACCTTCCTTTTGATAGCTGTATTGAATACTAAGCCGCTAATGACGGCTGGAATGAATAGCTTTGAATAAGGTTAAGGGCTCTACAAATACGATTCAACTTTGTATGGATATGTAATAATTAAATAATTCGTTCGCAAAGCCGAGTATAAACTGTCTGCTTATAATATAAAGCCAGTCATACTAATACGGTTAGTTGAGGATGATTATATTTTGAATGCTACGTCATTAATTGATGTATGGAACAACCCTGTGAAATAGTAAAGTTGTTTTTAATTAGCATAATACGTGTTGGTTTATATACAGTACAAATAAACGTCACACAACAAATATATTACAATACAAGTACAAAATGCACAAATATTATGGTAACCGATTTCGCCGAACCACGTTTACCTTCCTCAGACCAGAGGAATTCACAAAAGAATGGAAAATGGTGTTCAACAACTCAATTTATAGGCCTATGATCACGTGACCCCATTGGCTGGAATCGTCAAAATGGCGGCTGCTGCGATACTACTGGTTAATCCTTATTGGCTGTTACTTCTGTTCTTTTAGTCACTGAAAATACATTAATTAGCATAATACGTGTTGGTACATATACAATACCAAGTATACATATTCAGTATGTATTTTGGTAGTATACATATTCAGTAGTTTGGTTTTTTATTTCAAGCTATAAAAAATAACATGTAAAAGTAAAAATGTGTAGGCCAGGTCGATAAATATATAAATAAAATTTTAAGTGTAAAGTACTTGTCTCGTAGTATTTTCCCTCATAAAGCTGTCACAGAGAAGAAACCGAGGCCGATTTCTATTGGCCACAGCGAACGCCTAAGTTACAGTTATATATGAAAACTAATTTACATCTTTATACAACTATAGGAATAATTACTTCGTTTATATTTGAGGATTAAGGGGGTATAAGGGAGGAACTGACAAGTTTCTGGCCCTACCATTGAATAGAAAACTGGAGAAATAACTACTCGACTCACATTCAGCGCACTATTAGATGCGACCTCTGCTTCTTTATTTTCTGTGGCTTACTCAAGGTTTATCAACTATTCAATATCACACTTCTCAGATTAAACGAAGACTAACAAATCTACCTTAAAAATTGCAATCGGTAATCATTTTAACTACGTGATTCGTAGTTTGAATTTCGTTCCGCAATCACATGACTGATCATTTGCTATTCCCCTATTTATAATTCTAGTATTTGCATCTTCCCACACCTGTGCGATAGCGTCTTAACATAGTCCACTCATTACAAGGAAGGTTCATTCTCCCGATAGGGTCTGATACCAGAAACAGTTGTGACCATGAAATGTATATCATATTAACACGGTTTTTGCTGATCATTCGTGTGAGATTAGCGGGGGTGCTTGTAGAAGTGGATTTTAATTTAAATCGTCCAGCACGACTTAATCTAGCACTTTGTGGATATCTTGCAAGACGAGAAGATTTTGAGTAAATATATCTTTTTCAACTCTCTGCGTCTTATATCCGGATGAGCTACATTGAAAACACTGGAATCGATAGTTGAGAGATCGTTTTGTGGGAGCCGCCGATAATGGCCTGAGGATGATGTCCGCATGTGTACATGATCTCTGGTGTTGCTAAACGAACGACGATTTTGGTAGCTGAATTGTCACTTGAAGATCTGTCAGATGCCAACAGAAAGAGTCTATGTTACTCACAAGTTGTATAGTAAGTTGTAATTTAGCTGAATTTTATATTAAATACTATTCTATGTTGTTTTCGTTTGGAATATTCTATATTTAAAGAAGAAAACAAGATAGGATATAAATTTAATACAATGTATTGACTCTTATAAATGTGCAATACATAATTACTTCTAGAGAATTATTAATTTGACAAAAGTAAATCCATTATAGTTTGTAGTTGGTGTGATTTGAAATCATTTTACTGGAACTTTCATATTTGTGGAATATATCCAGTAGGATTGAATAGAATTATGTTTCACTAAGTAGGGAACGATTGAGGAGGCGACAAGGAAAGATGGATCGGAACGTTCAAGGAGTTATAGTTTTATAATTCTGGCAATTGGCTGTTTTTTAAAGTCAAACATATGTCAAGAGGAAATATATTCAGTTAAATGTTAGTAAGATAAATACGGTGGTTTCAACTGAAACGTATTCTGTAAAATAAGAATAGGAAATAACCTTACACTTTACTTTTTTGTTAATTGAGTTGTTTTTCTTACTATAGTATGAAGATATGTTTGAACTATTTGCATACTAATAGTTTGAAGAAATGTGCAGCAACTGATGTCAAATTTTAGTTAAATGCTTGTGGCATTTATGTTTTTTCGTGGTATAATGTTATTTTGTTAAGCACGTCATGTGCATGATTATGTGCTAACTCTTCACGTCATGGGAACCATGTCTGCTGGAATGTGATGTATAGCCTGTAGGCAGCAATTATGATAATCTAGCCTCAGCATAATGCTGCTGCACAACTCTGCTCACTTATCTTGAGGTTTCGGCACATCTCAAAGCTTTATTTATAAGGTATTTGAAGAAAGATAAATAGTGTATGATTTTTATGTGAAATTTCAATGAAATACGTATACTCAATTCATTTTAAGTTGTGAATAGTCATGAGAATAAAGAGGGTTATATTAAACGTTACTAATATACCTCAACATAAATTATCAAGTTTTGGATGGAATTTTGTGCACAGGATTTGTGTTTGGTTGATTTACTAATCATAATCAGTTTGTATGGTTGTTCTTTATTAACTATTATATCTATAAATTTGCAGATTAAATTAAAATGGCAAATAAGTCATCCGCTTGGTAAATGGTGGCTTGTGGAAGTTCACTCATCACTAATGCCATTCTTATACTCGTAACACTATTTTCAATGGCGACTAAAAATAATAGTGTAAATCAGGAATGGCCTAACGCATTTTAAAATTGAGATGGCCTTTAATATGCAATTTAGTTTCAGAGACTTTGTTGAATGAAAAACCATTAAAACTTATATCCAGTAAATAAAACTGAACCAAGTTTACGAGATAGCTTTCTAATGGTTTAGATGTTTAGTTATATTTTACAAATTTGAGTAATTTACTGACCTAAAAAGAATAATGGTATCTATTTTATTAAATTTTAGATTATTTAATTAATACTTTTGGTATATGAAAACAAGGGTGTTTGATATGTACTAAATAAACTTATACATAAACTAATAACATATAGAAATATAAATTCTTAGACTTAAGTGACTGGTGTCATTACCGCGTCAATGTGTTACGTACTCGTACAATATTTACATCACCAAACGTGTCACCCATGCTGCCACAATATCAGAGATACCACTGAGGATGCCACAATCTCAGAGATACCACTGGTGATGCCACTATCTCAGAGATACCACTGAGGATGCTACAATCTCAGAGATACCACTGGGGATGCCACAATCTCAGAGATACCACTGGGGATGCCACATCACAGCATGGGTGACACGGCATCGTGACGCGCTTGTTACAGCAAGCTTTAGTTTTTATTAAAAATATAAAAATGACCGTTTGTGAAAGCATCAACCGTCAAGATCTTTCTCAGCAAAATTATTAAGTTACCTTACTGTTTCTCAATTTATTATAATAACCCTGTGCACAACAACCCTTTGCTGGTCTGGGCACGCTGGACGGCTTTTCATGGTCAGGTGACGTGTGGTCAGCACGAAGGGCCCCGTCCTCGTTATCCCAGCTTTATCGACCAGGATTCGCTACAAGTCATTGCTTCCAAATTGCCTCACGATACTGGGTCAATACCGGGGGTATATTTGAGAGGAAAATTTCCAAGCGCCTAAACCGGAATCGAACAAGAAACCTCAATATCCGGAGGCGAGTGCGTTAACAACTCAGCAATCGAAACCCCTTCCCAACTCATTTTTTGTTTTAAACTAAACAGGCTTACCAGCTGAAAATATTATATCCTATTTCTAAAAATTTTTTATTTTAAAATTCTTAGTAGTTTTTTTTTTTTAAAGTAGTATAGTGTAATTTTTCATGGATGTAAATAACACGCTGGGCAAGTTATCCTTTGTTCTACTTTGTGCAATGTGAACGAGTCATTCATTATTTTTGAGACAGCAAATAGAACATAAAGGAACTTGCGTTCTCCTAGTTTTTTAAATTTTATCCTAATTGTTGTGGAGTTGCTCTCGTTCCCGTACTTTGATTAGAGCTGGAAGCCGTTAGGGCGAACGGGTTACCATTAACGCCAGGATTAAAGTTAATTACTGCAGGTATATCGTGTTAAAAATGTAATCACCGGATTGAACTGTTACAACCTTCTGTGTGCAGACTGTTATTAAACATTTTCTTGTATCAATATTTACTTTGTATTTATAATTTTAACTGAGTAGTTAAATTAATTATAATTAAAAAAAACTCTTCTTACAATAATAGACAGTATGGTGATTTTTATATATTTACCTTCAAAAAAGTAATAGAAATCTATAATAACTATTTGTAAAGAAAATTTAGAATTTTATGGGAAAAAATAATATACTTGCGTGTTTAATGAAAAAAAGACTGATTAGTAAATAATTATCATAATTATTTATTTGTATGTTCACAATTACACATACTGACTACACACCGCAAATAACACTATCTATCATATAGATATATATAACTTTAAGTTACATACTAGATTAGTCTAAAAATAGTTATAAATGCAATAAAATTGGTAAAATGTACAATTATTTCAAAAATATATAGTATTTATTATAGTGACTGTGCTAAAATATTTATTGTTATATATTACACTTGAAAAAAAAATGGTTTACAGTAACAAGAAGAATATTAAAATAAACAAAATCTGTGGTTTTCATTTGCTAACTGTGGGTTAAGCCATGTGTTGGCAAGTTAGCAACATGCTTGCCAACTGTTGGTCAGACAACATTCTGTTTGTGGTTGTTTGTGCGCTACTGTACTTCGACATGGGAAAAGTTCATTTTAGTAAGCCTACACATTGCATATTTCTTGATTATAAAAAAACTGCTTTTATACTGTATTTACAAAAATTACCAAAAAAATGCATACATATATATATAAAATTCTTGTGGTTTATCTGTTTTAATTATGTATTGATTTTGATTGATAAAACAAATTGTTGTGTTTGATTCACAAAACAAATAGTATTATCAGCCTCAACAACTACTTGCATTTACTAATTTTTATGATAAATTGTTAATTGTTTGTTGTTGTGCAGGTTAGTGCTGGCCTTTTAGTTTTAATCCCAACTTTATTTCTATCGGTTACTAAACAAAAGGATGTAATATGAGGCGTGTAATGTAACGTATTTTTGAGAAAATAAAACTATTATTAGTTTACTAATTAGGATATTTTGGGATTGTTATTTATTTTTTAAATTTTAAATAAACGTATTTTAAAATAAAAGCGTTAAAACGTATAGTTGGTTTTGACAAAAATCTGCGTATTTTGAAACATTTATATTTAAATATCAACCATTCAATAAATACTATTTAAAGAATTTAATATAGAAAACAATCTTTTGCTGACTATTTTCGCTTTGATATAACTAACAGTAGTAGGAATAATCAGTACAAAATGACACAAAAGTGGAAATTAAATTGGGCGTAAAGGACGCTTTCATGCTTCTTTATGTACGCTACATGATTCAAAACTGTTCTAATTAGCTTGTAATTTATTCACAGAAAAATGTTTGACATCACATTTAAAAACGTTCACTGCTTTCATGTATACATATTTGTGTGTTGGTATTACTAGATTTTTCTCATGACTGTTACAAAGTGTGTAAGGTTGTAATTTATTGAAATAGGAAAAGCAGTTATGCCCCGACTGTCTGGTAAGTGGTTTGTCATAGTTTCGTGGGAAAGGACATGTTTCTTGAATCTGTCTTTCCTCAGAAAGAGCTTAAAACTTCTGTTACAATATTCTGAATGTGCTCAGTTTAGGCTTTTAATACTTCTGTAAAGCGAATTTTTGTTTTGACGTTTGCCTGCAACTGGTCCTTTTTCTGTATCGATTAAATAGGATATATTGACGCACCTCAATATTTAACCAGGCCTTTCGTATGTCTTTGATAATTATTTTAATGACATTTTTCTAATTTTCGTTAACCGAGTAGTACCATTCTTCTGACCTACGATCCATGTAGGGAAAATGGTTCTGACCCTCCCATCCACCCATACATGTACAGTAGCACTGATTCTCCCCTATCCACTCATACACGAATACGAAAAGTTCTATAAAGTTCAGCGTATAAGAAAAGATCTCTGGGATGTGGAGGGTTCACATTGACCCCTGTAATTAATGACATATTTAATGTATAATTGATTATCCTACAACCGATTAACTGCGGTGAAATCCATAGCTGGAAACTGTACTAAGGACTGTAGAGATGTGTGTTTTGACGTTTCGAGTTGTTAAAACTTGCCAGTTTACGTACGACATACTGTAATTGTGAATTCATACAAACTTCCAGACGCTAAACTTCTTGTCTTATAGTTTAGCTGGACCAACTAGTTTTAATAAAATTTGGATTAATTTTTACCCTTTTTGTTTTAAGTTCAAAATATATTCAGTATGCAAACATCAGGAGCGTGTTTCATGTTGTACCAAGTTGCATTTACAACGTCCGCCATTTACGCATTTTTCGAGTCAACGCTTTGAAAGTCCTCTTTAGTTCTTAAAAGAAACCAATATTATTTTTCTGTCTTAAAAATTTATTTATTAATGGTATAAACAAGCCATAACGTGATAGACTTCACAACACAACGTACAAATACAGCTTGTGATATACGATCTTCCCAAGTATGAGAGATTAAGTGGCAGTTGTTGATTAAACCTGGCTCACGTTAATTAGTCCCGGTACCAAAATAATTTGCAAGATCTACGCCTCTGCTCATAAAGTCACGCACGTATGAAGAAACTGCACAGTAGCGTTGCCAATTACCCGCCTCTGTAGATAATCTGTTCTTATTGTTTTATTTATAATCTGCATTTCTTTGCTTTTAATTGGCGGCTAAAAAATCACAATGTTAAACAATATTGATTAGTTTTAGTTGTTTTTTATTCGATTCTCTTAGTTAAAAAGCTAGAAGTTAAAATGCAATAAGATTACGTTATTAAATTGGTTTCATTTTGTAAATTATTTGATCAGGACTAAGGCGACACTACTTAACTAACAAAATTAAAAAAATGATTTTTAATTAATGTGAATTTTAATTGTAATTATGCCACTTCATAGTTATAAAATAAATGTTTGTTAAACACTAACTAACTAGCTGTATTGTTATTAATACTTATTTATTTTGATATAACACTTGGTTGAAGAGAAATATTAGTAGCCTACAACTCCGGACCGCCTGGCATAGGAACTCTTTCGGTTTATTTTCAATATTGTAATTAATTTAACCAGGCTACATGTAGACAAGGTAGATATCGAATAAATCAACTATATAATGTCAGTCTCAACATACATGGTACATACAAATACAAGCATATCAATAAGTCTACAAGCAACACTGGACTCAAACTACACTTTAGTACCACTATACGGGTTGATGTCGTCTCGTAAGAATTTGCTATACACAGTCTTTTTTATTTGAATTTTATTTACAGTTTATGTTTGTATTGAAGTAAAATAGCTATTACTATAAAAGTATAAAGATGAAATTGACAGTGTAAAAACTATGCTGTAAAGTTATTAAAAGCGAAATATTAAAAACTGTGCGAGACTGGTTAGTTTGTGACACAATGTAAAATGATCTACAGATTGAAAGTTTGTGACTACTCTAAGGGTCGGTAATGCATATTTAATTATTTTGTAATTATTTTAAAATGAGTAACATCACTTACTTATGTTGCTTTATTTAAAGTGCCGTTTGTGTTTGAGCTGGCAAAACCCACATTACTGAACTGTAGGCATATCACAGACAAACGCCGTCGTATATCGTTAAATTTAATAATTTCTAAGCCGACATCGTTGATTTGCATGTTCATTAGTGAAATAAAATGATGAATTGCTTAATGACTTACATTTTAATTCTTTCTGAATAATTTCTTTACATAAAAATATATATAGGCTCGTATAAAAACAAATTCCTCATTGCCAGATAATGTTGTGTTTAATTGTTTTCCGTTTGTTTTGAAATACCTGACTCGCCAGTTGACGCGGTCCTTCAGGACTGTGCGGTAACTTAGATCCTTCAGGACTGTGCGGTAACTTATAGCTCAGTTGACGCGATCCTTCAGGACTGTGCGGTAACTTACTCGCCAGTTGACGCGGTCCTTCAGGACTGTGCGGTAACTTACTCGCCAGTTGACGCGGTCCTTCAGGACTGTGCGGTAACTTATAGCTCAGTTGACGCGGTCCTTCAGGACTGTGCGGTAACTTACTCGCCAGTTGACGCGGTCCTTCAGGACTGTGCGGTAACTTACTCGCCAGTTGACGCGGTCCTTCAGGACTGTGCGGTAACTTACTCGCCAGTTGACGCGGTCCTTCAGGACTGTGCGGTAACTTATAGCTCAGTTGGGGATTCCGCAGTACGAAGCGACAACATCTTGCAGAGAGTACTTTAAATCGTTTAAAATTTTAAAATTAGTAATGATATACATTTAGGAATTATTATTATTTTATAAACTTAAATCCACAACAATAATAACTGGCGCTAATATTTATAGCTATTACACGAGACAAAGAAGCCAACACAGACAGGCCTCTCATAGATTAAAATCAGCTGCCTGGCTCCCTCAAAATATAGGGCCTAAATTATTTAACAAACTGCCGCATACAATTAAACAAGAAGTTTGCAATACAAAATTCAAAACTCTACTCCACCAGTATCTTTTGGATGTTCCACCAGCTTGTTATTGGATTTCCGGATTTCTTGTAACTATAGTTTTATTAGTTGTAATCTCTTAACAATATTTTAAGAGTTATGCGTTGCATATATTTTTGCTGGAAGTATTGTTATGTGGTGTATAGAAGATGTATATTTGGTAGTTTGACAATCTTACTTTCATGTTTAACACATGGAGCATTAGTTTTAGCTTAGTTTCGAATTGACGTTTGTAATACAATTTAATGTATTTTACAAAAATGAACCTATTTGATTTGATTAGATATAAGCCACTACGCTGGAACTACCCCTCCCCCCATACACATATTATTATTGGTTACAATCAATAACAAATTAGTTCCATTATTTCACAAACTATAATTTTGAACAAGACCTGGAGTGTTCAGTATTATTTGTCCATTTGAAATTATAAAATGCTTTAAAATAATAATTGAGTTGCAAGTAATATTCTTAAAGTGACTAACGAGTTAAATCTGAACCACGTAGCATTGGTCTGATATTCAGTTAACTGACAAGCCTGATACTCCTTATCCTGTTATCTTCTCAACACAATATCCGGACGCTATCACCCAACACATACACCGCTGACTTATCAAGTAGTGTCTACGTCGATGGTAACCATTGAACGGACGCTATGGCAGTATTCAGAAGACCAATCATAGAACCTATCACCTACAATCTCCACAATGCTTTGTCCTCAAGTAGCTGGGTTACAGCACTGTGCAACTATTGCCGTTAGGAGAAAAGAAATGCAATGACCAACCCCTACTATACTTTCAAGGACAGTTTGATAAATATATAATCGTGTGAAATTGAACGTACATATTTTTGTTTAGAGATTTCAAAATGTAATATATCGTAGAGCCTGATAATAGTTTATAATATAGAGTCCATCGACCATAAAGAACAATAAGTCGAATTTTCATCTTAGGGCTTAACAACAAGTAAATTGGAATAGTAAGGTATGAAGTGATTTATTTAACCTTTCTATGACGGGAAGAAAGTGTTGATAACGGAGCATTACTATTCCATAACAAGGAGCGTGTTTCATACTGTAGCGTGTCAACAGTAGTAACACACATATGTATTCGTATATTCTTCGGTTTTTCATTTTACTCTTTTTATTCCTTTTTATTTTATTTATTCATATAAAAACACTTTTTAATTAAAAATTGTATAATTTTATGTACAATCCATATAAGAGTTTGTGTAGCTCCTTAAACACAAGCTGTAATGATAATATTAAATTAGGACATATTGCTTCTGACACAATACAATATTGTGTGCTGTAATCAAATATCATTGTTGTGTGTATTTAGCTAACTCTGTATTATTATATGCCCACAGGTATGTTGATTCTGTACATATCCCAGCTGTTTGGTGAGTTATGTAATCTGTAATATTATATTAAAAAAAATATTTGTCAATTTAAACGTTCTTTAACACATGAAAGAAATAGCATTACTTTATAGGACGGTAATAAGCCCTCTCTAACACTTAATATGGGCTCACATTACAGTCCGTAACATGGGCTCACAACATTACAGTTCTTAACATGGGCTCACAACATTACGGTCCTTAACATGGGCTCACAACATTACAATCCTTAATATGGGCTCACAACATTACAGTCCTTAATATGGGCTCACAACATTACAGTCCTTAAAATGGGCTCACAACATTACAGTCCTTAAAATGGGCTCACAACATTACAGTCCTTAAAATGGGCTCACAACATTACAGTCCTTAAAATGGGCTCACAACATTACAGTCCTTAAAATGGGCTCACAACATTACAGTCCTTAAAATGTCTTAAAATGGGCTCACAACATTACAGTCCTTAAAATGGGCTCACAACATTACAGTCCTTAAAATGGGCTCACAACATTACGGTCCTTAACATGGGCCCACAACATTACAGTCCTTAAAATGGGCTCACAACATTACAGTCCTTAAAATGGGCTCACAACATTACGGTCCTTAACATGGGCCCACAACATTACAGTCCTTAAAATGGGCTCACAACATTACAGTCCTTAAAATGGGCTCACAACATTACAGTCCTTAAAATGGGCTCACAACATTACAGTCCTTAAAATGGGCTCACAACATTACGGTCCTTAACATGGGCCCACAACATTACAGTCCTTAAAATGGGCTCACAACATTACGGTCCTTAACATGGGCCCACAACATTACAGTCCTTAAAATGGGCTCACAACATTACAGTCCTTAAAATGGGCTCACAACATTACAGTCCTTAAAATGGGCTCACAACATTACAGTCCTTAAAATGGGCTCACAACATTACAGTCCTTAAAATGGGCTCACAACATTACAGTCCTTAACATGGGCTCACAACATTACAGTCCTTAAAATGGGCTCACAACATTACAGTCCTTAAAATGGGCTCACAACATTACAGTCCTTAAAATGGGCTCACAACATTACAGTCCTTAACATGGGCTCACAACATTACAGTCCTTAAAATGGGCTCACAACATTACGGTCCTTAACATGGGCTCACAAAATTACGGTCCTTAATATGGGCTCACAACATTACAGTCCTTGAAATGGGCTCACAACATTACGGTCCTTAACGTAATTCTGAAAAATGTTTGGGAATACATTTTAACAATACGATATTATATAAAATTTTAATAGTTAGTCATATAATTTAATTACATCAAAATAGTCAGCATTCATATATTGTCTATTATAGGTCGAACTTGTTACGTGTAAAATAAACGAGTTTTGGGACTATCATTTGACAGTATACCCCTCGATGTTTGTTGGGAGTCGGATGACCCCCTGGGTCAAAATTTTCAATTTTAATTTTTTTGCTGAAATTAGTTTTAAATATATTCCTATTTATTTTAAAACAAATTTCATGCAAATCCGTTGAGTCAAACTCAATTTACATCACTTTTTATAAAGCAATACATGGAGAGTTTAACTGTAACTATGCAACTTTAAATGCGATTTCCCGAAAGTTTAGATTTTTCCCACTTATGTACCTTTTTCTCAGGAACCACTAAAGATATCTTTACAACTTTTTTTTCACTTGAAGGGAAATTAAGGAGCACACTTTGACCCGGGCTTTTAGCGAAATTCTCATAAATAAATTTTTTATTACAGCTTTTTTACAAAAAATCTGTAATTTTTTTGATATATTTTTTAAAAAATCCTAACCATACTAATTTTTTGAATAACTTAAAAACCCCGGGTCAAAATCTTAATAAAAGTCTAATAAAAGTAACTAAAAAAATCATGGTGATATCTTATATAGTTTCTGAGAAAAAGGTACACAAACTTGATCAAATTAACATAGGCAGCATAGGGCCATCCGACCCCCCTTAACCAGTCAAAACACCGTCCAGAATTAGCCTAGAGCCAACTAAATATTTTTGATCCGCCAATAAAATGATCGCCGATCTTTTAAAAAGTATTATTACTCAGAAAGCTTGGAAAAAGTAAAAATTCCCGATACGTAAAGGTTTTCTTTTTTTACTTTATGTGTTTAATGATAAGAATTATTTTTAATGCGTTTTAAATTATTCAGTTTGTAATTCAGTCTGAATTGGGAATTATGTGCATAAATATAAATAGCACTCACGTATGTTAATAAAATGTCTTGAAAATTTAAACTTTTCAGTTAAATATAAATATGTCAATTCCTATGTAATCAGGGGCCCAGAATGCGCAAAAATCCAGATAAAGTAATAGTTATATGTCCTGAAAATACTTTTGGGATAGTAAACGTAGGGACTCTAGTTTTAAACAGTCCTGAATCAAAGTAGGAAGAAAATAAATACAGTTAAACTTATATTAACACAAATTTTATACTTCATAAAAGATAGTCAAATAATTCAAAGTAAGTAAATTGTTTATTTAGTGGTGTTAAATTAACGAAGTAAAATGAAATATAAATATTTCCAAAAATGACCGTATAAATTATAAATGTGTAAATTACGTTACCTTCGTATCATTAATCCTTAAATTTTAATAATGATATATCCTTTGGACAAAGAGGACCGGACATATCCTGAATATAATATTATGTTGCACATGTCTATTGTGGAGTATTCTACAACTCTGTAACAATTTTGAAATATGTTTCCTATTTGACTATTGATTACTACTGAGGCCACAATCAGAGCCCCCTTTCTGTCAGATTTCGTATTCAGCGTTTCTCGATTCAGCCGTGCCTGCGAACAAGGGGTCGTTAGGCCTCCCGGTGTCAAGTGATGACGTCACGTGTGACTTCATCAACAGCCACAATACCCCTAGTTACCGGACTGCGATAATCACGTCGTCTCTAGTTAACACCTCTTCACCATTCTCTCCGTCCTTAAACCCTGCCATCGAGGATTGTCAAGTGGGCTCACATGCTAGTGATTTACTATTGTTCCGCATGTGAAACTCTTTCATGTATATGGAAAAGTGATTGTGATAAAAATAAATACCTTTATTTTACTCATAAAACAATTCACGGACATTTTGTTTTTTAGTGGGGATCTTATTTCTTCACAGCCCACTTGTCACTTGTTCTCCCACTGGCCGATGACTTCAGCCAATTAAAATATTCAAAATGAGTCCTAAGACCCAAACATGCAACACTCTAGAAATTGGGCTCTACTTACTGTCTGTGAGTTTGGTTACACAGTCAACCAACATTTGCTGCGTTCTGCTTCTTTAGGAACCTGTGATAATAGTTATCGAAAACTATAGATTGTGCCCACAAAGCATCCTGTAAAAAATAACGAGACAGCTAAAGTGTGATGAGCTATAAAAGTTAATAAATTAAGCATTGACGACGCGCTATCTCTTCACACAGCTCCGGAAAGTTCCATACCATCAATCAGAGCAGTTTCTTCTGGAAAGTCTTGAATCCTGCAGCTTTGCACAGCTGATTACACCTAAACTGGCACTTAGGGTCGATAGAAAAACTGTGCTAACCGAAGTTTAAACATCGACTCCGCTGGGGGCACATGTGAACAAAACGCATCTTAGTCAACCTACCCCCTGACACATTGGATTATATATATATTTATGTGAAACTTTAGAGGAAGTAAAAATATTACCTAATAGTTTTATATTATCAGTGTACGCAGTTGTGGTTTACACTCTTTTCAAGAGTGAGTTGAGTAAGTATGCGAGGTTTTTGTTTAATGTAAGGCCAGGAAAAAACTGTAAGCGGGAAATTGTAGATAACAGTCCAAATTATATTTTTTTATTTGAAGACTTTTTCTAAGGTTAAATGTTAATGTGCTACAAGCCTTCTCTGTTAATGTTATACAAACGAGAAGCGAATTGGACGGAGAACCAGCTGGATACTCCCGTTTCCATCCTCAAGGTGACTTTTCACTATGGGCTTTAGACTGTCAAACAAACGTGCTTGCCATTAAAATACCTGTCAATCCTTACAACGATTCATCCTCCTGAGTCCCTTTGTACTTATATAAGGACACATTTTTTGTAGTGGTTAAGACCTGAATATGGTTAGAGATTTGTAGTAGTGAAAGCCTAATGTCCTTCTATAAGTACATGTAGAGCATTGGTCTTGAGTCCTAAGAAAACAATATGTTCGAAGAAGAAAAAATATCATGCTGCCATCTGTTGAAAAACATAGCAACTATTAGAGAACCGGGTTAGTTTTCGAACAATTTGACCTTATATAAGGACATTAGGCCTTTAGTACTATAAACGCGAACTTCTGCTCAGGACTCAAGGACATGTTACTTTGTGTAATTGTATAAGGCTTTAATGACATTAGGCTTTAAAGACTACAAACAGTAATTTATAGCTAGGACTCAGGAGGATATGAGGATCGTTAGAAGGAACTAGAGTATTTTCTTAATTTTGATACAACACAGTTTATATATTTGGGTTATATACCATGAGATTGCCAGCACTCCTTCTTTGGATCGTACAGCTAAAAAAAATAATGCTTAGTTATACGAGCTAAAGAACTACCAATCTGTTTAGCTGATGTACAATGGTGGCTGTCATTTAGATCAACCAAATGCGTATCAATAAATGGTCGATGAACTTATTTACTTCTGAATTTATCTATTGACTTCTTATTCTACTTACTTAACTAATTTAATATCGTATTTAATACTTTGAGGGCAGCTAATGGAACCAAACCATGTTTAAAGTCCTTAGACTAGATGGATACATGATAAAACGATATGGGGTGAAGAAAATTTGGGTGAGGAATACTCTTAAATTCATTTTAAATCCTTGAGAGTTTAAGTACAGTTATGACAGTTTAATGACAGTTCAACTGAACAAAATTTTTCTTATAAAATTAAAACTATCCTAAAAATAGTTATCCAAACAAAAGCTCAAAAATGTTATTGCGAATGTTTTGTTTTGTGCAATTACGAAGTATATAATAAAGCGATAAAGTAAAATCAGAGAACTTCATTCTCATGAACTCTACTCGTCAGCCATACTTTTATCAGTAAATGTAACTCTTAGTGATACTTTTAGTCTTTTCCCGCCTTAGACCATGCAAATGCCCAGTAAGAAACTTTCAGTTACTAAGCTCAGTTTATCGGTTCCCTTTTGCAAACTTCTGTGCTCTATTAATTTTACCCTGCTAACGTTATTTAAGGGACGGTTATTTCTGGAAAACTAGGCCTGGATCACAACACTGAATTTTGATTAGATTTGAATAGAAACAAACAAAAATCCCAAATAAAGGTTGTAATAATATAACGGCTTTTAGAAATATTACAATTTCACTTATAAAAGGGGGAATTCAAATTATTATGTACTGTTATAAATTATATTCGTTTGGAAAGAATCTAAATTTAAATGTTAAGCCAATAATTGATAGTTTCATAAACACTAATCAGTATAATAGTATGTTTGGCGTACGGGATTTAAATATAATATCGGCAATTCTATAACTAAGTAGTTTAAGTTGATACGTTTTACATTCCAAGAAAATAAATACTAATATGGGTGTGATGTGTGTTTATGAACGGCTAAAACTTACGAAACTTCGCAATGAAATATTTAATGATAGAATAAATTTAATTATGTAAAACGCTTTAGCTGTGTGAGTGAAAATCATAATGTTGGCTCCTTCAGCTGTTGAATGATTCACCAGAAGGCTTGAAGGGCAAGTCTATCTCACAAAGTAAAATGTTTTTACATCTTTCCTTGTCAAGGAAAGATGGATCTGAACGTTCAAGAACTCCTGGTATTGAAAACCCGGAATTGGACGTTTCTTGAATCAAGCAGTCAAGTAAATAATTTTGTTGAGTTTAATCTTGATGTATCAAGTGGTTTTGAGCTGAAAAGGGTTATTCAAATTACGATTATTATAGGTAAATAAAATTGATTTTTTCATATTTTTGTAGTGTGAGTTGGTTTATTTGACATGTTTTTTTTAATGAAGGTTTCGTTGTCTTTATCAATGTTACCTTGTTTAATCATGTAACATCAATAACATTGATTTATATCCTTACATAGTATAACATTTTTTCTCCTTTTAATAGCTGTGCCCTGCAGTTATATGCATGATAAGGTTCTTAAACTTGGACACTTTTCGTGTCAAGTAGATGTGTTGACTCTTCATGTCATGCGACCTTAGCCTGCAGGAATGTGATGTAGGCAGCAATTATGATAATGTAACATCAGCATAATGCTGCTGCACAACTCTGCTGACTTATCTTGCTACCCTGACACGTATTAGGCTTGATATATGTGGGATGGTGTGCGTCCACACGTACCGATGGTGAAGGTACATTTGACCCACTAATGTTGAACAAATAAAAATTATGTATATGAAAATGAAATTTGTGTTCAAATATAAAAATGAATGCATTACTGAGTAAGAATAAATTAATAAATTACATTGAAATAAAATGCATAGGCGTCTTCGTGGAAGGGTGTATTAAGTAGCCCGCATGTCGAGACGTTACGACTGCCCTAAGGGTAACCCCCCGCCCTGTGTGTCGGGAAGGAGTAAGAAGTAGCCCACACGTCGAGACGTTACGACTGCCCTAAGGGTAACCCCCCGCCCTGTGTGTCGGGAAGGAGTAAGAAGTAGCCCACACATTGGGACGTTACGACTGTCCTAAGGGTAACCCCCCGCCCTGTGTGTCGGGAAGGAGTAAGAAGTATCCCACACATTGGGATGTTACGACTGTCCTAAGGGTAGTCCCCCCCCTGTGTGCGGGGAAGGAGTAAGAAGTAGCCCACACATTGGGACGTTACGACTGTCCTAAGGTTAGACCCCCCCTGTTTGCGGGGAAAGCATAAGAAGTAGCCCACACGTTGGGACCTAACGACTGTCCTAAGGGTAGTCCCCCCCCTGTGTGCGGGGAAGGAGTAAGAAGTAGCCCACACGTTGGGACGTTACGACTGTCCTAAGGGTAACCCCCCGCCCTGTGTGCGGCGAAGGAGTAAGAAGTACCCCACACGTTGGGACGTTACGACTGTCCTAAGTGTAGTCCCTCCGCCCTGTGTGCGGGGAAGGAGTAAGAAGTAGCCCACACGTTGGGACGTTACGACTGTCCTAAGGTTAACCCCCCGCCCTGTGTGTCGGGAAGGAGTAAGAAGTAGCCCACACATTGTGACGTTACGACTGTCCTAAGGGTAGTCCCTCCCCTGTGTGCGGGGAAAGCATAAGAAGTAGCCCACACGTTGGGACGTTACGACTGTCCTAAGGGTAGTCCCCCCACCCTGTGTGCGGGGAAAGCATAAGAAGTAGCCCACACGTCGAGACGTTACGTCTGTCCTAAGGGTAGTCCCCCCCTGTGTGCGGGGAAAGCATAAGAAGTAGCCCACACGTTGGGACGTTACGACTGTCCTAAGGGCAGTCCCCCCGCCCTGTGTGTGGCGAAGGAGTAAGAAGTAGCCCACACATTGGGACGTTACGACTGTCCTAAGGGCAGTCCCCCCGCCCTGTGTGCGGCGAAGGAGTAAGAAGTACCCCAAACGGTGGGACGTTACGACTGTCCTAAGTGTAGTCCCTCCGCCCTGTGTGCGGGGAAGGAGTAAGAAGTAGCCCACACGTTGGGATGTTACGACTGTCCTAAGGTAGTCCCCCCCCCCCCCTGTGTGCGGGGAAAGCATAAGAAGTAGCCCACACGTTGGGACGTTACGACTGTCCTAAGGGCAGTCCCCCCGCCCTGTGTGCGGCGAAGGAGTAAGAAGTACCCCACACGGTGGGACGTTACGACTGTCCTAAGTGTAGTCCCTCCGCCCTGTGTGCGGGGAAGGAGTAAGAAGTAGCCCACACGTTGGGATGTTACGACTGTCCTAAGGGTAGTCCCCCCACCCTGTGCCGGGAAGGAGTCAGAAGTAGCCCACACGTTGGGACGTTACGACTGTCCTAAGAGCAGTCCCCTCGCCCTGTGTGCGGGGAAGGAGTAAGAAGTAGACCTCACGTCGGAACGTTACGACTGTCCTAAGGGTAGTTCCTCCGCCCTGTGTGCCGGGAAGGAGTAAGAAGTAGCCCACACATTGGGACGTTATGACTGTCCTAAGGGTAGTCCTCCCCTGTGAGCGAGGAAGGAGTAAGAAGAACTAAATTAGATTAGCATTTATTTTACCAGACTATAGATAAACTTGTAAACTGACTGTTGCATTGCAAGTTATTAATGTTTGTTATTTTATGAAACATTCTATCTTATGGCCGCACATTTACATTTGACATTTATCTATCAATAAATTATGTTTCTCTGATATTATATAAACATAGTATAGTATAACAAATGTAATATATACCACCGGAGGACCTAGTTATAGCAATTAATAGCACAAAATGTTATATAAAATATAAATTGTGTATACAGTATATTGTCTTTATACATATTGGTACATTAAATATAGTTTGGATTGCTACCTAATTGATAATTATCACTATACAGCATACAGTACTATGTATTTTAAAACATTATTTTGAAACAGTAATAAATTACATGTGGTAAGCAACAATTCTATTGAGAAATAAAAATCCACTGTCTTACTTTATACATATTAAACTTTTAAAGTTTTGGAAAAGATTCACTACAGTAAAGAAATGCATTATGTTGTTTGTAGTTTTTAATTTTATTAGTTAATATATAATAAATAATGCAAGTTTATTATACATGAATAATTATGTATTATAATTATAATAATAATATAGAAACGACTGATTGACTATTTCTGGGACAAAATGTTCAGCAAGTTATGAGGGAATTTAAAATCACTAAACAAGACTTAATAACAAGATCAATGAAGTACAACCAACTTACCGTAACTTATATGATAACCTTCGAACTTAGAGCAAAAAAGTATACAACAGGGTGTTTACCGACGAAGACCGGAAGCAAAGATCGAAACGTTCAAAGACAATGTGGGCCAAACGAAAGGAAACCACTCTAAGGAGAGCACGCTTCTCCAGGAAACCCTACACTTGAACAAACCTTAACTTGAACTAAAGTAATCCTATGAGGTCTCAGAAGTATATATAGATAAGCCAATCCCCCACTCAAAACAAGTATCATCCTTTATGTATCTAAAAATAATAATTGTATGCTAATACTTGTCAAATATATTCAATGCTTAGCGTGAATATAATATGAAGTGTGAAAAATGTCAATAATATATTTAAAATGAACTGATTTTGCTAAAAAATTGATATTAATTAGTACAATTAGACTGGAAAGATTACGACCTGCGTCTTATATTTTGCGCATATAAGGGTTTCAGCAGCAAAGGGAATCTTTCCACCGAGCTGCTGTCGTAGATTACGTGTGTGAAAAATGAAATAATACGTCTTCAATTAGTTGTTCAACTTCTTCAACAGTGTTTCTTTGTAAAGAATAACTGTGACGAACTCGACAACATTGTTTTATTGCGATTAATTGTTTACATTATTATTCCAATGTGTTATTGATATTAGAATACTAAATAATGATTTAATTTAATCGTTTTAAGTCTGATTCATTAGTGTTGATGAAACAACTAATAGTTAGCTACTCCTTATGATGACGTGATGGGTGGGGCTTGCTACTGCGTTACCTGCCTATCGTCTACCTTGTTTCCATGACAACTTTAAACGGGATGTCACACGGGGGAAGTGTAGTTCTCTCTCTCACACCCACCTCCCAATACATCTCTCTCGCACCAGTGATTCCAGTAGGTCGAAATCTAAGCTGCCTATGTATAGTAACATTTAGATTGTAATGGAAAGCATATTTGATTTTTTTGTCTAATAATGGTATATTTTATAAGTATACTTATGGGGAAAGCAGATATGCCCCGATCGTCTGGTAAGTGGTTTGTCATAGTATCGTGGGAAAGGACAGGTTTCTTGAATCTGTCTTTCCTCAGAAAGAGCTTTAAACTTCTGTTACAATATTCTGTATGTCCTAAGTTTTAGGCTTTTAATACGTCTATAATGCAGATAATCCTCATCTCAGCAGAGTTTTGGATTGTTTTTAACTGAAACGTGTCTGTAACAAATCTGTGATTTCTTCAGCGTCTTATCCTATAGTCGGAATCAATCATTTACTTTTTCCTATAGAGACAACATATTTTTATATAACTAAAACATAATCAGTGGTTGAGGTATTAGAGGTGTTTGATAATTTAGTATTTACCAATACTATTCATTATTATTCATTATTCATCTCTAAGACGCCGATCGTAGAGATATGGGCGAATATGAGGCATGAATGATGGATG